>JAWQUT010000186.1:1393934-1441877 GCA_033807755.1 Ellobium chinense
TTTATTTTTTTTTTCAAATCTTTATTTCTCAAACAACAACAGCGTAGAGTGTACAGTGGCAATAAGACAATAATGAGACAATGGTAACAATCAACAATTTATAGTGATGCTACTACTTCAATGAGATAATGATGGCAAGTGACGATGATGATGAAAACAGAAATTATTCTTACTGATGATCTGGCAAAATACATGTACTGACACATAGTACATTAATTTTATTTTCAAGTCAATATTTACTGGTCCAAAGCGATTAATGGAATAACTAGGCCTATAACCATTCTGTCACAGTCATACTATATTTTCCTTATTCAGGAATAACATACTGTTCGTCACTGAGATGAAACATATAATTATAATATCGTAAAGTTTATGCAAAACCAGAGATAGCCGCCTGTTCAGGATTGACACTTATATTTTTATTATAAGCTGTGTCTTTAATGTGCCACTGTGTAGTTCCATGATCAGAACTGTGTATTCACTTGATTATGATGATCATTGACATGATAACGATAACATTAATGACAGAGAAGATGAAAAGTGTGAGAATACGCTCTTCGCGAAGTATGCGTAGGGAGATGAATATCACATGCAACGTACTAAGATACTGTACCAGAGTACAATCTTTCACCTTTCGCTCCATTGCACGTGTAACATTTCCCTTTTTTTTTTCTTTGCCCTTAAAATAAAACCACCGACAATGTGTACCTATAAATTCACACTCCTTGTCTCGTTATGAGACAAAATAGCAGGCCACTATAAATAAACTCATCAATTCAGTAACACGAGGCTAAGCCGCCTTCTTAGACAATTTAGAAATAACTTACTACAGCTCTTTTTAAAAGAAATTACCTTTCAATAAAAGTCAACGACGATGCAGTCATGACCTAGTTTAGTATGTCACGTGGTGACACATAATGTTACTCACTGGGATAGCAAATGAAAAGAAAAAAAAACTGGCTCGTGGTCTCACATGACTTGAAATTGGGGTGGGGAAGGCAGTCTCTAGAAAGCCTTTTAGCACAACAATTTATAGATACAAAATGCTCTTACTCGTGTAGCCAGCTGTTGTACTTCATGACCTTGGAGTAAAAATAGGGTGATGGTAATCTGTTATTCATATTTTCTGTAAGTGGGGGTGGGGTGGGGAAAAAAAAGGGGGGGGTGGTAAAATTCACCCCAAAATAGAATTGCTATACTTTTACCAGAAAAGCATAGTGCGTAGTTTCTAGGTAATAATTACCAAAATCTTTAAATATAGCACGTATCGTAACAAATGGCATATCAATTCTGTAATCAACATTCAAAAGGGTCAAACTTTTAGCTTTATTCTTATTTCATTATTTGTGGCAGGCAGCAAAATATCTCAGTATACGTCAAAGATAGGAATAAGGTTATGTAGGTATAGAACCTTGGTGGTGCAAAACTGAACACGAGATTTATTCATGTGTATTGTGCAATTTAATAAGCTAGTGAATATAATCATCTTGTTTATTTGAGGACTTAAAGAATATATCAAATTTACGGAATGTTGGGTGAAGAGAGAAAAGGTAGAAGCATTTGTAAGGATACGAAAAGACTGTGTGGAGGAGGAGTTAAGAATCATGGCAAACAAAAAGGCTAAATTTTGATATGCAGACTAAGTAACTAGACGGGCATCGAAGAGATTACGGCATGGAAATATACATTACTTGACAGAAAGAAAGAAAGAAAGAAAGAAAGAAAGAAAGAAAGAAAGAAAGAAAGAAAGATAGAAAGAAAGAAAGAAAGAAAGAAAGAGAGAAAGAAAAATAGAAAGAAAGAAAGAAAGATAGAAAGAAAGAAAGAAAGCAGGAAAGAAAGAGAGAAAGAAGTGTCCAGGATGATGGTGCCTTTAAAATGTATGGAAGATGTAACCATTCATGATGTTAACAAAGACATTCAGGTACTATTTCTACGGTATCTCGGCTTCAGCAACCTCCCAACAAATCTCAGGATATAGGTCACACAGAGGTCAGCCAGAGCTGATTCATTTAATATATCATCAGGACCAACAGGTTCAAAAAAGTTTAAGTGTCTTAATCTCATTAACTCATAAGGTCTGCAGGCAGCATCCGTTACAAACCAGCGGTGCAGTTGGAATTTGTCGAGGTCACATTCAACAACTAAATCGTCAGTCTGAACAATCAGGCTCTTTTTCCCTTCAAAATTGTCCTTAATGACCCTACTGAAATTCTGATTTCGGTCCTGATTTAGTAATCTTTCTTTGACTGTAGAATCGAGGTCGAAAACATAGCTTCGGAGTTTATCAGTGTCGTGAATGGCTCTGAAAGATTGAAAATCTGGATAACTTTTCCTAGCAGACATTTCACTAGTTGCTGTGGTATTTCTTTCACGTAAGGAAGGCTGTGGTTGTTGTCCGTGCCCTGGTTCCTGTTGTTGTTTTTGCTGCTGCTGCTTTTCAGGAGGCTGGTAATGTTGTTGTTGCTGTTGTTGTTGTTGTTGTTGTTGTTGTTGTTGTTGTTGTTGTTGTTGTTGATGTTGCTGCTGTGTGATATTTCTTTCACAGGATGTTTCTGGTTGGGATAAATCTGTTACCCCAGCAGCAAATCCGCTATCTTCTAACACAGGGGTTACGCTGTCAGTGTTTTCATAATCAGGCGTGTTGTTTGCTTCATCAGCTGACTGTACTTTGTTATTGTCTCCCTGCTGGGTTGATGTGTCGATAGTACTCACCATGCAAGGAAGGCTTGGTGAGCGAGTGAACGAATCGTTTATAGTGACGAGAGGGGAAGGCCAGTTTAGTGCACTATTAATAGTACGGGGGTCCTTCATCGCTGAACTTGAAGAATTTTCACGTGGTCGGCGTGTTAAAAAAGGTGTAGATCTGTTAGATGGTGAGGCTGATCCTTGAGAGATATTATTTTTCCATAACGATAGATTCCTGTAAAGTTCTGTGTCCTTACTTATATGAGTAGGGGACTTACGGTTCCATGTGCCGCTAGAGTGCGGTGTGCGCACAGAGCCCTGTTCCTCACTGCTCTCTGCTAGGGGGAAAGCCAAACCTTGGTCCGCCATTACACCGCCGAACCGTAGCACAATGGTCATGGCCCTCGGGTTCCCTGCTATTTTATAAGATGACAGGCCGCTAGACTGTAGTAAGGTGTTTAACGTCGTCTCTACAGCTGTTGGAAGTCCCACAACTGGCATCGTGAACTAAAACCTCGTGTAATCCAGCAAAGAAAACACCTATCACCTGGAGCTAGGAAACACACGACCGTGTCGGCACAATGAGCAACCGGAAGTTTTTTTCACTTCCAGAGTGAAGAGTTATCATATGTGTTGGGACCAGATACAGGCTACATTTACCCGCTCCAGCCTCAGTTGCATCTAATGAAGAAAGATGCAAACTCATATGAAAATTGCAGTGAAGTTTTCACTGTTGACTATATTAACATTTTCACCCACCCCATTCTTATTAGTGTGTAACTAGTCAAACTTTTCTGTACAAGGATTCTTTCATTTTTCATCAAAATTTTGACTGAGAAACATACACAAAGACCATTTGGATTTTTTAGTTTTTTGGGCAGGAAATAGATGACATTAAATTAAAGGCTTTTTCTTTCCAGATACACAGTGACTTAACATCTCTGTCCACAATCAGAAATTTTATAAATGAATCGTGAAGTCTATTGTTATCTAAGTTTGTGATCACTTTCCATTTTTTGTAGGGACATTAAAATGAAAATGAGTCTCTGTTCCATCTCTTCATTTGACGTCCTCATACCTTACATTTGTCATTTTAAAGATATTAAAGCTCATTTATCTGTTGTGAATGGAGTTGAATGCTTGACACAGTGATAGTGAACTGACATAGAAATTGAGCGGTGAGGAAGAGGAAGAATGGAAAGAGCATTAACATCTACAAAGAATGTCAGGAATGGGAGGATGATGAAGTGAGGGAAGAAAGTGCAAACTTGTGGGAGACTTGAGAAGGATCCATAAACAGACAACAGGGATGATCAATAGAGTGACTCTTTGCTGGCTTTTAAATAAGGAAATGGAGCACATGTGGAGCTGTCCAGAATGATTTGATGTTGTAGTCATCAAAAAGTAAACATATAGAGATGGTATGGATTATGATGGTGTTTCTCACAGAAGTCTCAGCGTTTTTTGCTCTTGACCCTCCACATCTGGTTACCAATGATATTAAAGCTCACTTGTCAACCAGTAGTACAAAGGATTACTGAACTTTGTTTTAACAGTAAAAGAAATGGATATGTGAAAATAAACCTATTTATTTCAAATAGGTGTTCTATCCAGGAGTTCATTGTGAGGCTTATACAAAGTGGATTCAGCTGAAAGTCATTTTGTGTTGTATATCATTTCTTGCAGAGATATGGCAGTGTCCCACACTCTGAATGTGTGCAGAGAGTCCAAATCAGTGGAAAGGGAGGAACTGCTTGCAGCACGTCAAGGCTCATACACTTACTCAGGTCTTATGGCTGTGATTGAAAGGTAAGAATTCCATCGGAGTACAAGCAGCGACCTCTTGTACTTCAAAATTCAGAGGACAGAGAGAGAAAGATTGCATTGTTCATTGTGACAAGAGTTAAAACAGTGATGATATGTTAGTATGTTTGGTGGTGTATTAATTATGATCTCTCTGCATTTTCTTTCTTGAACAGGTATTTCACAGAGATTCAGAATCATAGGGACAACATTCAGCCTGATAATGAGGACACTAAGGTCAGAGTTCAGAACTGGTTGCTGGACTGTCGCATTCAAGACCTCCATCAGCATCCACATGTCACTACACGGTGATAGGATGAAACATTGCTTTTGTTGCCCCATGGCACATACTGTGATTGTATATTCTAGCTCACTTATTTTAAACATTTAAGCCATCATCACCAATTTTGTTTAACTGGTTGAAGGGGTCGGTTTCCTGAAAAGTAACTACCTTCGAACTGCCATATGATGCTCCTGATGTTCAGGTGTATTTAATTTTTTTTTAATCTGTCCCCATTGTAACATTAAATATAATGGCAAATCCACCATTGTATATTAGTATGCCTAAAGAATACTTAATTTGATCTGGTGCTGGTGTAGGCAGCTGGCATAGTGGACATTTTGCTGTTTACCATTGTTAATTTCAAGATGTTACCAATGCTTTAGTTAAATCATCACTTTGGAAGTGCTAGAAAATTGTTTATCATAAACACGATCTCTTTCCGCTGATAGTGTAATTAAAATTGGTTCTTAGGTTTACCAAAGCATATATATAGTGGATTCTGCTTAATCACAATGCACATAATGGCAACATTCACTTAATGACAACATTTCCCACACAAATCGCCATCTCTTTACATAAAAATATATATATGATTGCTGGATAATTGCAGCTCCTTTTAATTGCAACCTTTTCCATACTCCTGAGGAGTTGTGATAAAGTGGACTAACTGTAGCACAATATGGTCAAGTCTGTTTGCTTAGCTTGTGATTTGAGAGTTTTTGCTCTTTACATGGGGAACAATAACCCATTTATGCCCTCTTGTGTTATTTTATAGGAAAGATGTAGTGACTGTGTGGTTTGACTCATTTATTGTGAACAGTTTGGCTCTTTCCACCATATTTGTTCTGCTAGTTGAATTTCTACTCTCCTACACTTTTTTGTACACAGATCAGAGAATTTCCCTTTGCTGATGCATGCTAGCAAGAATATCAAATGGGTAGATGTCTGTGTCAGCACAGCACAGGTCAGCAAGAACAAAGGTTGAGGGGTGCTACATGATAGAATTTTGTAATTTGTGATCTTCCTCTTTGGCTGTGTGTACTTCCAGTCATTGCAGCCCTGTTGCCTGTCCATAAGCTCTGTTGTCCTCCTCCAGTCGCACTATGTTCATGTGAAGTTCTGTTTACTACTCAGGACTTCATCTCATCCTCAGAACACTTTTTGTCCCATTTATTGTGTAGTTTGTATGTCAGGGTTTTGCTGTTTCATGGAAAAATGCTGTATGTGCCAGAAGCATAATTTTACAAGTCATGCAAAACAACTTTTGTGTTTTGCCTCATTTCATCCTTTATCAAAGGTGTATAAAGAGGGCTATCTCAGAAACTATAAAATCAACATAAAATAATCCAAGTGGGAATGTGAAGAACCTTAAAACTCTGTAAAAAGGACAATCAGTAAAATTGGCCTAATATGGCTAATACTTTTTTTTTCTGTAAAACAGCTGGGTTGTGTGCTGGAGAGTGATTGAATGTGAGAAACTGACAAGTGAACTTGGAAACCTTATGCTGTCACTACTGACTACCTCATCTACAACAGAACCTCACCAAATCAGTGTTTTCTCCAGATCATATGAGTGGGGCAAGCATTCCCCTTTGTCATAACTTTGAAGAGGGATTTGTACATTTTGAGAGGGATTTAGTTTTTTTTTTTAAGTAATGACATGTGTTCCGTGTATTATTAGCGGGATGTTGAAAATGAATCGCATGATACTGCAGTCTGGAGAAAACACTGCAACCTGAATTTCAGGGGACTGGTTCAGAAACTTGAAGTTATAAGGGTATTTGAGCTCATGAGATGAATACACACTAGAGCCTTGATATTAACCCTCTAAGATCCACTGTGCAGATACGGAGAATGAGCTTGGATTTTCCGTAAAATGTTGTTTGATGAAATATAGGCCCTCAAAGATACAGCATTGAACACAGATGTATATTTTTATACTTGATTTATTAAAATTCAGTGCTCTGCCAAGTCCATTTACTCAGTATATTATGTAAGGCAATATTTTTCTGACTTTTTTTTCCTGGATGGTAGAGTCGTAAGTACTTTATTAATACATCGTTACTAAGTATGAATTTCACATGCACCGATTCATCAGTATTCTCTTTTCATTACTTAGTTGGACCTTGATATTAAGTACACCTCAATGATAAATATACTTTTTTCCATGCACCAAAAGAATACTTTTTATCAAGATTCTATTGTAATTTAGAAATATAAAGCAAAGGACCAGGTGTTTTCAGTGAATGGGTGAGGAATTTGAGAACATGAAATTTGAGACTGTGAGATTCTATCATATTTATTTCACATAAAAATATTTTGTTTCCAAATAAGTTGCACAGAAGAAAAGCAAAATGTGACGATGTGTGATAACATAATTTATTATGAAACCAGCTGTGATGCAGTTTTGTACAAAAGTGTATATACATTTTATAAAATAAATCTTTAATTTTTTCACCTCATCATGATATACTGAAAATAAATAAAAGAAGAGTATCAAACATTTCTTTTGTCACTAAGTGTATTTTTTTCATTATCACAGGTTTCTACTCTCATGTAGTTATCTGCTCAGTTTTCTTTGTTTTCCATGTACTACAGCCGGAAGATTCTGTAACGTAAGACTCCTCTGGTGCATTAGCTAAGCATGTCAACCAAGTCTGTGCCATGCCACACAACCTCTTATTAGATATACTGTTTTTGCACAAGTAAAAAGCTGATATCACAGGATGGCAGAAATGATAACCACAGTTCTGCTGCTAATTCTGCCTCCAGACATACATTAAGACACAGTTGTCTCAAATACAAGTATAATACTGTTTGTTTGTACAATAGAAGTGCTTGTATTTCAGTCGTTTGATGTTTCATGGTGGCCATGAATGGGGAAAGCGATGGGTAATACGATGCTGAAATTTTAATGAGTATGCAAGACATAGACTACCTTCGAGCAGCCAATCCACTTGACTCCTAAATACTGTTTCGGGTGGCATAACAGAATCAGGGTGATAAACACCCACTGATCAAAACTTTGTTTAGCTTAAGCTGAACTGCAGCATGTACATCTAATTTTGTGTACTTCTGATTCATTCAGCCAACATAACTCAATCTATGAACAGCTGGAGACCATTGTATAGATAATAGATATGCCAGTCCCATCCCCTACTCCCAGTATTTGTAGATGAGGAAAGAGGATTAGAAATTGAAATACAGCAGATTGCAATACAAGTCACTCCAGCCCACTCAACTGGCCTTTGCCTATGACAGGACCACCTTTTCTTACAGTAGGTTTATATTTGCCGATGTAATAGAAAGTTGCCAGATATATGGCATAGAGATTGCAAACAATTCAAGTAAGGCAACCAACACAACACAATGATAAGAAAAATAAGTCGCATCAAATACTCAATTCCCCTTAACACAAACTTCATCACCCTTCTTTCACCCAGCAACATTCAACACAGCAAGTAAATGTATAGAAAATTGCCTTTCACAAATACATGCCCATTTTAGAAAAAACGGTGAAAGAAAAAAATTACACCCTGTAGCCTTGCATTGACTTTTAGTCATTTGAAAGTTATTTTTTGTGCTAAATAAAAAACTTTGTTACTACAACAAAGAATTCCATGTTGGCATGAATGTTCTCACATTCTTATCTAAAAAAATCATTTCATATGACATTAAGCTGCATTCACTGATAGAATATGCTGCCTGATCTCGCAGTAATAATGCCTCTCATTAACTGAACAATCAATAATTCAGCATTTTTTGTGAATTGTCTACTTTCACTGCCCGTTTAAGTTCTTAACTCACTTTCACCTAATACACTGATGGATGTGCTCAGTATTCAAGTTTTGTAAACAGCATTACACTTTACAGTGGCTCCCTTCACAACTGCTCCAAACATGTGGACACAAACCAGTAGCAATGTCTCAAACAAAACCTACTTTGTAACAGTGATAGGTTTTCGACTGCCAATATTCTGATACTCTGTGTTGTACATTTTAGGGGCAGTATAGATAGACTTGGTGCCTGGTTCTGGAAGCTTGAAGGGTGTGTCCACAGGACAGTAGTAGTTCTCTTTCATGTTGACATGGGATGGGAACTGGTAAGAGTCATCATACAATGTTTGTAGACCTCTGGAAAAAAAGTATCAGTGATAAACCATCAAACAGCATGCAAATAAATGGTATAGTCCAAGGTGGAAACTGGTTACCTTAATGGAAGCTGGGAATTAGAAAAAACAAGTAAAGTAGAATCCTGTAAACACAAAACTGAAGGAAGGCCAAATCTTTGCAGGTTAAGGCAGTTTTGTGTTATCCATTCACAATTAATATTAGGGGGCATTACAGTTTTTCAAAACAGCTGCAATCATCGATTTGGTACGTTGTGCTTTTGATGAGCCATATGTTATTGGGGAATACTGTACATTGTCATCACTTTGACTGACCCAGAATTTAATATAGTTAACTTTGTGTTAAAAAAGTAAAGTAATTGTAGCAGATCCTTATTTTTCAGAGAAGTAAAATAAATGTATCAGTTATCTTTAAAAGTAACTTTTACCAACCCTGGTAATACTTACCCATGAGGCACTGGTACCAAGGCTTTAGGTAGCCGTGGAATTCTTGTAGCTGTGGGGAATATCATTTCATCCCTCATAGGAAGTTTGTCTCTTGGTACATTGTCCTTGGGTAAGGGGCTGCAGAAGAGAATATAAACTAGATAAGCACTCTCAGTTACAGTGGAATTTACAACAGGGGTATTCACAGGTTAACTGTCCACTTGGTGTTGCATGTGGTGTGGTTCTCATACTATTGCTATAGTTGTAGGCATTACTGATTCTGAAACTCTTGGGGATTTTGGTTCAGGTGTCTTGGAGGCTGTAAGGGATGATGGAGATTTTAAACTTACTAAGGGTGAAGTGCTAGAGAGGTTTAGGACTGGGAAATCTTATAAGACATACCATATCTCTTATCACTCTGCCTTGACTTGGTTGCTTGATAGCAGTGTTGCTGTGTTTTAACATTTGACATGTGGCAGCCTTGTGGAAATGTTGCAAAATAATGCTACTCTCAAGCATGATATGCAAGCAATGAAAATGGATTACTCACCATACTATTGCTACAAAATACAGTCAACTCCGCTTAATCGCCCTCTGCTTAATCACCTTTTCCGCTTAATCGTCTCGTTTCCCAGGGAACCGATTTTTTTTAATATAAAACTCACATGATAATCGCCTCTCACTCCGGATAATCGACAACTCTGCAGCACCCGTGAATTCAAAGATCAGCGGTTGAAGGATTACATTACAGATGACAAACAAATATGTACACAGACGGTTTAACTGCGCGATGGATGGCAGACCGGTTGACTGAGTGACAGCTGCCATGCCAAAATAGGTACCTTTCCTCCCCACCTCCCCCTTTCCCCCTTCCCTTGTCCCCCTTTGTCCCATGCTACACATCACCGCCATCGCCCGTCCGATAATGCTAATGCACCGAAAACCATATAGTCTCCTCCACCCACACCTTCCGTCTTAGCGAGGCGGAGAATGTAAACATGGTATGGCGTCTGTCTGGGGGATTTCGGCTAGATCAGAGAACGTGTCATGTGGATGAACGGTCGATCCCGACCATGCCATCCCACTCCTTATTGCATGATGGTTCACTGGAGGTGGTCAATGAGAGAGACTGCGGAGATCAAATATTTTGTGTGCTACAACACCGTCAAACTCGAGGCTGTCCTGAGTCTGGCGACAAGAAGGCGTCAATGCATGACAACAAACCACGACATCAAAGAAATTTAACCCCATTACAAAAAATATGGCTGAAAATACCTTCTCTGCTTAATCGCCCTCTTTTTCCATGATCCCAAGGAAGGGCGATTAAGCGAAGTCGACTGTACTGTCTATTTCATAATAATTCACTTTCATTTGGGTCCTTTGATTGATATTGACCTAGGATAGTCAACTTCAGTTAATCAATAATTCAGAAAATAAATAGTAAAAGAGGACTTCCAATAACATCCACCTAAAAAAATTCCACCAATCCTGTCACTATACCTGCAGCTTAATTGTAATCCTTTACATGTTTTTCTTGCACTGCAAGTAAACAAAGTTAATCACATCTCCAATGGCAGATGAGAGCAAAGCTATGGATAAAAATTAATTCTCACTTGTGATGCAGCCCGTGGCCCCAAGCCTTTGGATAGTTCTCACACTCCCAGTACGTTGGGACATCTTTCTTGGAGTAGTCTCCCAGTTCTTTTGGTGTAAAGATACGATGATCTCTCTGCGTTGTGCTGAGGTATGGGTCAAGTTTATTGAGAATTCCTTTATCTTTCACATAGAAAGGCTTGCCTTGAAGTTTTGGGTTCTG
This sequence comes from Ellobium chinense, assembly GCA_033807755.1. Taxonomy (NCBI): domain Eukaryota; kingdom Metazoa; phylum Mollusca; class Gastropoda; order Ellobiida; family Ellobiidae; genus Ellobium; species Ellobium chinense. The sequence goes on from JAWQUT010000186.1 coordinate 1,405,080, forward strand.
AGTACTGGCAGCCCCAATCTGGTAATGGGAAATACAAAACACGATATGCATTAGATACTGGGAAGCTAGAACTCTGACACTGTTTGTAAAGTCTGTTCCTTTAAGAACACCAATGTGTGCCGAGGAAGCACATCCACCGTGTCCATGCAAATGGAACTGAACATCAACAGCAACTGAATTTTACTGTCTTAGTGATAACAACTGTATAACTTTAGAAGTGTTATATCCTGATTTCATCTTCAGTGTTGCATTAGCTTTGTGAATAATACTGCTTTATAAGTCTTCAGATTACCAATAGTATGTTAAAAGTACCTGGAATATAATTTTTACAATGCTGTGTCAGAATTAACAGAAACCGCATACTCATCTAAAATCACAAGGAACACAATGTAAAATGAAGTAACTTTCTGTCAAGATAGAAAATGTACAAATGTCCATGTATGAATATATACACAGAAATATCTACCAGATATGGGTGCAGTCTGGAGACAGACAAATGGTGCTGTTGCAAATAACAGTTGCCCTATCATTATCACCCTTAAAAGAGAAAAATGCAACACTTTTTGCATAGAAACTTCAACTCCTATGTATTTATAGTGGTGAGTTCCACATTATGTTTTCTGCATTATCACCCTTGGGAAAGGACCATGTCTCCCAATAATATTCTTAAAACATGCAACTTAGTGCCACCTCCTCATATCATGGATGTGTGGCCATAGCCGGGTTTTGGACCTTTTCCCCAAGGAACATCTCAGGTTCTGTGCAAACATCTCAGGGTCTGTGTTTGAGAAAAACTCATAACTCACCTTGGTTGGACCTTCCTTGTGGTGATCTTGCAACAAGAAATTTTGTGGATGGTAAACTTCCTCAAACTTGTATTTGTCCTTCACCTCTGGTGGCTTGGCTTGGTACTCGTCCTTCATTTCACTGAGCTGGTTCCCCATAGTCAAAGGCCGACGCCATCCACCTTGACCCAGCTGTGACGAGGGAAAGTAAAAATAATATAATAATATTAATAACCAAAGAGAATTGTTTTAGCAAGTTGTCATCGGGGAAGGAAGACAGAAAAGATACAAATGGACTTCATGATCCTGAATTTCAGGAGCTCATTTCAGACATCTTTGTATGGAATTCCAGTTTGTAAATTTAATGTAGAAATTGACAACACAAGATCAGAGACTGCAATGAATGGTTGAGAAATTGAAGTAGATAAGGCTTAATGTCATGAAGGTCTGCTAAATGTTCCTCTTTCGATGGTGTAGCCCTAAACCTTGTCATTGTTAAGGTCTGTTTTCCTGGCACTTTCCAAATATGATAATGTCAGCTTGGTAGATATTAAAGGCTAATATTGTTAATGTTTGGCTCCCACAGAGAAACATATCCTATGTTCACAGGATACCCTTTAAGGTTTAATATATTGTTTGGCTCATAATGGGAAGATATTTTTACTTTACCTGCAAACTATAATGCTATCAAAATAACTTCAGGCAAGGATCTAAAGCTCCAAAATGCTCAAAGCTATTAGAACAGACAGATACTCTACCTTCTCTGCAAGGTCTTTGATGTAATCAACCTTCCAGTGACCAGCGGCTTTCTTGTGTATGGGGTTGCCATAGAGCAGACCTGGATATTTACGATCATGGAAATAGTCCTTTGTGGTCAAATATGGCTTGTCCTTTGTTACTTCATCTTCTTTTGCTAAGCCAGGTGGTAGCGGTTCTCTTAACAGAGTCTGAAAATTTTGTAGAAAGGAAAAAGTAGATTTAGAGAAGGAACTGGAATTAAGTCCACATAACTGCAACCCCCTGAGAGCAGGGAAAAAAGTTGTGATAAAAGGATCTGGGACTATCTGATGATTTTAAGAAGCATTTTGTTATCTAATAATTTTGTGACTGTGTCAAATTGCAATAAATAGTACTGTGATTTAGCCAAGTCAACTTCTGTGTTGTCTTCATTTTCCACTATGGTCAAATGATCAGTTCAGATATAAAATGAGAACTCAGAATAGACAGCATGTTTCTGTACCTTTATTTATCAGTCCTCGTTTGGAAAGGGTATTCTGGGCAAAGATACAGTGCTTATAACATCTAGCTGAAAGAAGCTGGTCTCTTTGACAGACTCAAGAAGTCAACTTAACTGCTTGTAAACAGGAATCGAGCATATAATAATGCTCATGCTCATAGCAGATATTGAATATCCTGCATGGAAAAGTAATGTGTCATTGCACGTTCAGTATTAATTGTAATAATAATTATGGGAGAATTTCCATGTGCGGTAACTGACGATATATCGAAAAACATCTTATCAATCGATCAAAAAATTACAATGAGGCTCCTAAACCATTTGCAAATACTATTCATCAAGGAATAAAACGTGTTTTCGCTTCTGGAGCGTAAATATTGCAAGTTTAGTATTGGGAGAGTTCCCAAATTCTGTATATATATTCCTTACACAGAGTATAGCCACCAATCAACAACATACCTTAAATTCTGAATCAGGAAAGTAATAGCCTGGTCTGTAGTGATGCCCTACTCCTGTGCTGGTCAAATGCCAGTTTTTGGCGTCCTGGCGCTCGTTATATTTTACTTCTTGGTGCATTGTCTGACTAAAATTCCACGCCAAATTCTAAACGAAACGCATAAAACCTGGTTAATCACTCTAAGGGCCCCTGAACAGGTGCAGCTGCGGGTTTATTTCGAGCACCCGCAGATACAAACCACCAAGTGATGAGCCCGATGAATACGTTGCTAGGAGAAACATAAACGGAAATCAGTATCGCTTCCGGTTTCATTTCAAGGGAGGCAAGTACAAACATTACTTTGGTATACATCTACTGCCCGCGATCAACCAAATCAGCACGAAACATTCAGTGAAATCATTGCAACTTGACTGTAAAGAGATCTTAATTGTCAGAAAAAGGGATTATTTAAAAAGAAATAGTAATCAAGCCCAACGATGTTTTTTTAAATTTTTTTTCTAAGGCTTCATTTATTCACTGGGCTGGCATTTATCAAAAGACTTTGGTACTTTTATGTCACCAGGTAGGAATCTTTAATATAAGATAATTAATGTGAAAAGTCATGTTAAATGTTGAACAGATTGTATATTGTAACGAAATCGTAGACTGTAATGTGAATGGCCTGTCGGCCTAAACTAAACTAAACTAAACTAAACTAAACTAAACTAAACTAAACTAAACTAAACTAAGCTAAGCTAAACTAATTCATGCTTCTTTACCGATAGGTTTTCGGTCAAACATCTAAAAATACAAAAATTGATAACATCCACTTTCGACAATATGCCTTTAACTGCAACATTCCTCGGTCGAAACAACATTAGATCTAGTCCACATGTTATCCAATCTAACCTCTCCTCCCCCAACCTAACACAAAGAGGGCAAAATTTAGCGTAGACTCATTATTTTCCATTGCAAATTCAAAACAAAAAAGAGTCGATTTATTTGAACAAGAAATGATCATTCAAGAGTCAGCAAGATTTGTTTTCTATCTTGTAGACTTAGGACGATCTGTTTGATGAAATTATGAAGTTTATAAGTACGGTAAACAAGTCTTACTCCTACAATTATGCCTGTTTTGATTTTTAGTATCAACTATAAAATCAAGTAAACAAGACATCTTCTCAGAAACTGGCAGTTTTCTAGACTTAATTTTAAAGCGAGCTATTAAGGGGAAAGTTTGATGATGCCGGACTCAAGTCTTATTGATATGAGTGAGTAACAATTAGGTAATGTGTAGTTTACTTTTTGACATTCATTTATGATTTCTTGACAGAAATCATTAATGTTTACATTGATGAAAGTCTACGTTGATTTGATCATAAGGGAGTATTTCCGTCAGGGTTTTGTTGTGATTTTGACGAAGTGGAGTCAACAATTCTCACTGTAGGCTGTTTCACAATTCACTGCAGTGATTGACCACAGCAGGCCAAGAGAAATGAAAGGGTATAAACTAGCAGCGATTTGTCACAGCATGATAGTCTAAATCAAGATCGAGATAGTCTAGAACCAATCTGTTAAGGCAAGCTGGTAATAAGTGTCGAAGTTGGAATCCCCATAAAATCATGATTAACCGTGACGAAATATTCGAGTTTGTCTAGAACGTACTGCAGCTGTTGTAGAAATATAACACCCACATGCAACCTGAAAAGATCCATAAAGATGTCTGGAATTGGTATTTGTGTGAATATTATGAGTACATTCAATCAAACCTACTCTGAGGAATGTAATGTCATATTTTCAGGGATTTTTTTGTAAGGCAGCTGGGCATATTTACTGGATTTGTGTTACGTCTGTTGAATCAATGAATGACCACATTTTCATACATAGCATAGCTGTTTGTTACTTTAAGGATCTGTGATGGTAATTTCAATTTGGCTATTAGCAAGTGACTGATATAAATGTTTTAAATTAACAAAACTAAGACATTAGGGTGTTTTAATCTGTTTACTTTCACTTTCAGATTTTTTACTTAGACTAGATTTTTAAATAATCTCTGCATACTGAACCACAAAGGCAGAGATGAGAGGCAACCCAGGAGTTTTGGCAGGGATCTGCCCCAACCCGACATGTCAGAAGAAACTGTATTTTCCTGAGCATGAAGCCAGTGTGGAATGCACTGGATGTGGTCAGAGGCACACACAGAATGTGCTGAAGAACTTGGAACGCACATCAGGCGTAAGAAAAGAAAACTGTTTTGTTACTTAGTGATAGAGTGTTTTCTTAAAACATTGTATTTTTCTTTATGTCAATAGATGATGGTGTAATGCTCTCCTAGAAATAGAAGATTTGGCCACCATAAAGCTAAAAAGAATTTTTACTTTGCTTTATAAATACATTTTGAAAAGTCTTGTGTTAACAAAGACACTGCTATCATCTAGCAAGGAATAAAAATCATGCACAGGCTGATTCATGTAAAACAACCAGTAATCTTTTACTGTTACTTGAGCTTGAGGCCTTCTCTAACGACAGCACCGATTTCATGACTTGTCTACGACTAAATGAACTGTATCATCGGTGCTGTCGTTAGAGATTGCCGAGCTTGATTCCCCTATAACTATGATTTCAGTATGTGCAGGATTGCACATTTGGAAAACATAATCTGAAAAAAAATGGAGACGGCTGATGAGTATTTTGCAGCCAAGCAAAATTAGTGAACAAAGTGAAATGCTCTTAGATATGCAAAATTGATAGCAGATAGTGTTCTTTGCAGTTTTAAACTGCCATCATTTACATGTATGTAGAATTAGCATAGACAGTGTGAAACCTGACTTGGACAAAAAAGCAGGGAAGAACTGATAGGCTGTTCTTCAGTATCTTAGTAGTATGTTGAAAGTTTTATGATGAAATTAGTATGGCTTGATTTTCTTTAACTACTGTCATGGAGGATTGTAAAAATGTTTCTCATTCCTGTTCTTGTTAGGTGACTGAATGGCTTGGGGCAGTTGAAAATTTGCTGCAACAGATCAGGAAGGAGGCTACCAAGAAGAGTGTGGGAGATCATGAAACCTTAAAAGTGAACGGGTTATCAAACTATTTGTGTACAATTCTGTCACCCCTGCTCACCAGCTATGGCATGGATCGGACTACAGGGAGGTAAGAAAGGCTCATATTCATAACTTTTATGTTACAAGGCTGTGAAATTTGTCACAAGAGTTAAATCTGTCAACAGAATGCTTCAGTGACTGAAAAATATATGCAGTGCTGTATGCGCGCAGGAGTTGAGAAAGTTTCTGGATGAACTTGCCCGGTGGGTAATTCTAATGTTAAGTCATCTGAGTGTTCCTGAATGGATATGAGGCTTATAAACCTCATTAAATTATATCTATTGGTGCTACTAGAGCACCAGACCTCCTGCCAGTGTTCTGGAACTTTTTCATTTTCAGGAATTCTAATTCATTGTTGCTGTTTTATATTTTGTCTGTGCACAGTGGATTTGTTTGCGGTAGATGCAAGAGAGTTGTTGAAAATGTATCTTTAGAAAGCATGACAGCATGGTTTACTGTGGATTTTTGTCACTAGTGGACAATTTATATTATATACATCTTCATTGCATTGCCTATTTTTATAGCTGTATGTTTGTAAGTCTTTGTTGTTTGCCCACAGGGCAAAGCTGTTGACAGATATGGGCAAATCACCTGTGTTTGACTGTGCCCAGCTGGGTGAAAGAGCTTTTCTCATTGAACCACAGCATCTGGCCATCTCTGGCTACGGCAGAGATCGCAGTGGGAGCTCTCTGTACTTGAAAGATACCTTGAACCAGATCAAGGTAAAGTCATTATACATTGGTATGGTTTTACTGGTTTGAGTCACAGCATAATGATGTTGTCTGTTGTTAAAAAGTTTGGATTCAGTAAGTTGTGACCAAGCATGCAGAGAGGTGGGAATTGTTTACACAAATTTGATGGTAATTTGGATTAAAGTGCCAGAAAATGGATAAAATGTGAGTGAAATTTTGATGTCCAGCAAATCACAGGCATGTTCTCAGTGTTTAGTCATCAAACCTGCAATCAAAGATCTTCGCACTTTTGAAAATGGCTTCAGATACTGGACTGAAATTTAAAAAAACAAAGAAAGATTTGAGTTTTTAATTAAAATAATACAATGAGTGAAACTTAAAGTGTGACAGTTGATGTGAACCTATGCCTGAAGCTGCATTATCAAAATCCATACTTCTTTTTTTTTCCAAAAGTGAACTCTCAGTATCTCCATCATTTCTGTCCTCAGTGTTTTGTTGCTTTTTAAACAAGTTCTTCTACTTCCATGTTCTTCCTGTCAGATGTAGTGTATCAGGAGGCCAGTGCCCTTGTATAAATAATGCTATGCATCTCAGGTCTTGTGCCTCCCTATGAGTTTCAAATGAAGTATCGAGCATCCAGGCCAATGACATTCTCTTTGCCAGTTGTACTTGGGCAGTGCTGAAGTATTTTAAACAAATATCCCTAGTGTAACGAAAATCATTTTATTTTTTCTTTTGTGAACAGTATTAGTAGTAACTTTCTTTAGCTTGCCTTTATCTGAGCTGATCAGCACCTGAGCTCACTGAGTTATGCCTATGAGTTATCAGTGAAGGATGACACTAATCACAATAAAAGTTCCATGGGGAAATCACACTGTGGGGTTTCAGAGTAGGAAAGCTGGTGTTCAGTCTTCTGTGATGAGGATGAAAAAATAGAACTGATCTGATATGCACATATTAAAAAAACCCTGGTAATTTTAAAATTGTAAAAGAGTAGGCCTAGTGACCTTTGTCTAAGAATACTTGATAGGAAAATCCTAGCTGCAATTCAGTCTGGTAAGGAACAATTTAACTGTAATCATACTGAAGTGCCAGTAAATCCTAATTCAAACAAACCAGCAAGACTCAAAACATTGTCCTCTCTTCCAGTTGGACAATGAGAATGAGGAGCGACTGATCCCTATACATGCTGATGGTGATGGGCACTGTCTGGTGCATGCTGTGTCCCGTGCTCTGGTGGGCTGGGAGTTATTTTGGCACCCTCTGAGAGTGAACCTGAAGCAGCATTTTATAGAGAACCTGGACAAATACAAGATGCAATTCCAGGTAGGTAGCCAAGCCAGTTATGAGTGACTGGTTTTTTTATTGTTTGTAAATTCAGAAACTGACTATGCAATAACCTTTCTGCATCTGACATTTACAAAAGTGTAGACGTAAACTTTGTCAGCAGTTCAACATTTGCCATGCTTTCACTTTCAACTTGAGAGTTTTTGTTTTTTTTTTGGTCCAAATTTGCTGAGTAAAAGAGTTTGAGCCTTTGAATTGTCACCAGTTTGAGATCGTATGACAGTGGTTGTTCAACCAAGATTGATAATAAGCAACTGAACAACATCAGTTCCAATAAAAGGCAATGCAGCTGCTAATATCTGATATATCACTCTGCCTCCGTTCACCACAGGATTTTGTTGACGACAGCGAATGGGATCTGATCATTCAAGAATGTGATCCTGACTTTGTCCCAAGTGGAGCTGAACCCACAGGCCTGAGGAATATCCACATCTTTGGGTTGGCCAATGTAGTGAAGCGCCCGATTATCCTGCTGGATTCCGTTGAAGGCATCCAGAGCCCAGGAGATTACTCGGGTGAGAACTAACTGTGTGACTGTTTTCGTGTTCACCCTCCTCTGATAATGGTTATGAAGCCATACCCCAAAATAATGGTGTAAATGGCTGAAAGTGGAACTGCTCTGAAGTTTGTGACTTGATATAGACTTCTTGTGACCAATCCTCTTCATTCTCTTAATAGTCCATATTGAAATGAATGTACTATCTTTAGTCTTTTGTAATGCATTGTAAAGGGAAATGCACACTCTCTTATTCAGTTTCAAACACTGCTGTTTAGTGCTGGTTTTAGTGAGTTTTGATGGCTAGCTGCTTAATGTTGTAGGAAGATAGCTTATCCTTCTTGTTTCACATGTGCTGTAACTTTACTATGCTTTCAACTGTACTATAATTTTATGATGCAGTACACTTTTTTATCATGAAGTATTTTAGGATGGATGTATTTTGCCCTTGTATTTTTATCATTAAATATTTTAGGACAGATGTATTTGTCTTTATATTTGCTGAGGAGATACTTAAATGAAAAACCTTTGAAGAAAAGTCTGAAAATTGATGTATTTATGGCATTATTGTTGCCATCACCAAGATAAGATGGTAGTCTTTGAAGGAGACAGACAAGGTAGAAGAACAAAGCTAGCAGGAGGTTGGGGTTAGAGGGAAGAGGAGGGGGAAAGGAAGAAGCTAGCTTGGTCCAGGATTACTCAAGACATGATAGTCCACAGATATGGGAAAACACATAATATGTACAACATAAATAGTCTGTCTGGCTTGTTTTCAATTACTGGGTCATGAGTGGATCTGAATTCTTTAATTTCCATCCACAGCTATTTTTCTGCCATACTTCTCACCACCATCTGAATGCATGAACAAGGAAGGAGTCCTCCATAAGCCCTTGTGTATAGCTTGGAGCAGCCTTGGGAGAAACCACTTCATCCCCCTTGTAGGGGTGAAAGGTCAGTAGCATGACTCATGTGTTGGCAAAGATCAGCAAGAGTATGAATAATGCAATGCTGGTAAAAGCAGAAGAAAGAGGACAGACTGCTGCCCGGAGTTAATACTGTCATAAATCAAAAAAAGATATAAGAACTTACGGCAGTATTATTTCTGGGTGGTGAGATGATTATGCTCAGTTCGAGTCAAGCTTTACTGACGGAGAAAGAGAATGAGATTTGTCAGATGACAAGCTGAAATCCTGTGTCTTGCCGGCAGTCAAAATGAAGCATATGTCATTAGATCAGAAACTGAGATATCAGGCTGTAAAGATGAAAGCGGCCATCTGATATCGAACCAGAAATTGTTGCAGAAATTGAGAATAACATCATTCCTCTAATAAAAACATTGATTTTATGGACAAATAGTCAGTAATTGTGGATAAATTTCAGTTTTTGTAAGGCATCATAGGCGAATTCCATAAGGTAAAATTATTCATCAGTTAAAATTCTTTAAGAACTTTTTTGCCATTGCAGACTTCCACTTCAAACAAGTCTGTCTCCGGCTAGAATATTGGTAGGCGAAACTTTTATTCCCCTAAAACACACATTAAGTTTTCATGTCATACCAATAATTTGAGTCAGTCAAAAAGCGACATAAGCCTCGTCTGACTGGCTGCAAGATCTATGAAAATGGAGAGGGTGCAGGTTGGTGGATTTCTTTTTGTTCCTTTGTAATACACACATGCACTAAAATTTGGAATATGTAGAAGCAAGGATTTTGAAGGTGCTATCAAGCAGCAGTAATAGTTACCTCAAATATTGAAGTTGGAATACTCCAATTTTTTTTTTTATTTAAGGACTCCATAACTAGGTATAGTTAGGTACTATGTAGAAATGTTTAGTGTGGGGCTGTGCGACATGTTTTGGGAGTTTCGCGTGGTAACCACAGTGTCTTTACTAGTGCATGATTATGCATTTGGCCACAGAGGTTCTGCTGTTAACTAGAGTTTGTTGTTTCAGCTCTCAAGTTTATGTTGCAATATCTGTGGCAAAGATACCTGACTCGCAGTACACGCTAGTTCAAAGTGTACAAGCAGCTGGCCAGCCAGGAGGTTGAACAGTAGCAGTTAGCAGTGATGTTGTGATGAATTGCATTTATTTCTGTTTATATGTGGTCTGTATTATTATATGCATTGCATTATCTTGAATGAAATGTAAAATGCCCTAGAGCATTGTATTCCCAGAGGTGAATAACAGCAGATTTTATTTCTTCATTTTTGTAGGAAGGAAGTGTCCTGTGTTGTCCCGTCACATGATTCAGAGGGCTTGGGGAGTTTCAGACATTGAAATTGACAAGTATGTGGCATATGACGACCAGGGAAGGTGTCAGATTGGTGGGGAGAAAGTGCTACAGGTGAGAAAGAATAGAAATCCTGCCTTCCTCTTTCTCCTCAGAAATGCCACCCTATATTGTGACTGGTTACTTTCCCACCTCTTCAAGAAACTTTGTAGATGTTCACTGCTGTTTTATAGAAGGAGGTGGTATAAGCATGTTGTTACATTTCTTTTAAGAACATTGTAACTATACTGAAAGAAAGGAGATACTTACATGGTTTATGGTAACGAAGTGTGGGTTACTCACACTTTTGACTAGGTGAAGAATGTAAGTGGAATGTGATATGAAGAGTGGCTATTGAAGATTTCATAAGTAGTACCATTTTGTTGTATCACATGTTTCACCAGAGATACACCAACTTTATAACAATATGATGTATCAACAGCTGTAATTGTATTTCAGAGTGGCTACTTCCAGCGCCTGGTGGCGGCCATGTCTGATGTGTTTTTCCAGCAACACGGAGTCTCTCCATCACTTATTGCAGATGTGTACCAACATATTTTCAAGGCAAATGGTGGGTGTGGTTTGGTCCAGGAATCTCACTTGGCAAAGACATTTAATTTCTTGCGACAAAAGGGCTCATGTTGACTTTTGTGCTAAATTCATGTTTTTCAGATATTTCTGTGACGCTGCAAATGCTGCAATTGTAATATGAAGAATTAATTGTCCTCTAGTTAATTCTGATAAGCTAAAGAGTTGACGCACTTTGTAAAATATCTCTTTGTGATGACAAAATAATATTCTGCCTGAAATTACTCTTGATGAGCATTCGAGGCATTTGTCTGAAAGAGATTTAACGGTTTTAGTCACATTCCTCTGAATGATAAACCTCTGACTGAAATGTCCCGACATCCAGTGCTCATCTCATGCTGGGATTCTATACCTCCATAGAGATGGTCACTTGATAATCCATTCAGTGTCTTAATCATTGGGCCTTTTGTTTTTGTATCATTATAGACTGTGGCCCAGCAACTCTCTGCCATTTTACAGAAAAAAATTGCATATGCCAAATTAGGGTTAAATCACCTTTTGGCGCCTTTGCATAAAGCCTAACCTTGCCATCAGAGTTATTTGCTAGCCTATATAGTTTCTGATCCAGCCAGCCATATGTGCTTTTGATTAATTGATAAAGTGAGGTGCAGAGTGAAAGTGTTTTGAGTGTCCTGTAAAATTTGATTTTTGGCACTTATAGTCATATGGTCTTTTTCAATGAAATGGGAGATCTCTATGAATAAAACTATGTTCATTTTGCTTACATCAGATGGAAAATATCACATGTTTCAGGGAAGATGTGTTGTGATGTTTCTTTTGTCACTGTGTGAAGCTTCCTGTATCTGTTTGGTCTCTTAGTGTGTTTCTTAGATTGTTGGCAATCTTCATAGCTCCTGCAACAAGATGGGATAAAGTAGCTATCCATTGAATAATACTGCATGTATAAAATACTGCATAATAATGTGAAGGGGCGTGAGCCCAGATTCATGCCGCATAAACTACAATATTATTATCATTGTTATTATTGTGCATTTTATTATAAACTGCATTATTATTATTATTATTGTTATAATTGTGCTTTCCACAGGCCTCATGTTCGGTATGAATCTGAATCTGCTGTTGGATAAAACGAAAACCTGTGTGGAAGAAAAGCGTCTGTTTGTCTGTCTGTCATGCTGGTCTCTGGCATTGGCCCAAGCTACAAGAGAGGACTGGCTTTCTCCAGGGGGTGAACTCTATGATCTTGCAGTCAGTTGCCACGGCAAACTAAAGGATGGTCAGAATTACTCATTTCCATTACATGGTGAGTTGTCTGTTTTTAAATTGGCTTTCCAAGTGAATGTGTATACCAGGGGCGATAAAATGTTGAACATTTAAAAAAAACAAGAAACAAAAATCAGATCTGAAGAAAGGAGCATTTTAGCAAGAAAACTAGTAGAGAAAATGAAAGAGCAACTTTTCAATATCTCCATATTGAACAGAGACTGTTTATTTTTATCTCCGTGTTAGAAAATTTTGCCATTGGCTGCCACCACCCTTGCAACACCCGTTCTGTTTTTGCCTGAGGTATATCTTTTGTTTTGAGATGTCTGGGTTTCCACAGTGGGTGGATAAATTTTCCAGCTCTTTGCAGTTAGGCAAAGATGGTTAATGAGTACATGTAGTTAATTTGCAATAACGTTTTTGTCTTTTCTGAAAATAATGGTGGATGTTGAAGGTATTATGTGGTAATGATACCAAAAGCAAAGACAAAAGCTCAGGGATATAGGAGGCAACTTGAAGAATTAAAATTTGGAAATTTAGATGAATCTGAAGTTGTAAAATTTGTGAAGCTAGTCATGTTTGAGGATGTAAAATTTTGACAGTAAGATAGTTACCTTTTAGATTCCTATGTTTGAATAGTGTGAGAAGTAACAAAAATTCACAGCATACATTTCAGTGATCCTCAGTTACTCAGTATTCTGAGTCATGTGCCTGTTCTAAATCCCCTGCCAGTTTTCTTGGTTATTAAGGGGTACCTATGAAAAGAAAAATACGTAAAATTTATATATGAAGACAGTCCTAGTGCTGGCATTCTTTACCACCTCTTAAGCTGACAATCTTCCAGAAAAACAGAGGTAAAACTCCCTCTTTTCTGCTTTTCTGTTGCAGATGTGGTTGCCAAGTACTGTGCCAGTCATAACATATTGGTTGCTGAATTACGGCCCTCATCGTGCTCATACTGCTCGGGGTAAGTGACTTTATTTTGGTAGCAGACTTCTTTTATAATAAATTGTATATGCGAAATTAGGTCAAATTTACCTGTTGGCACCTTTGTCTAAAGACTAATGGTTACAAATGGATTGTTTTCTTGCAGGTAATTTAGTTTGTGAAATAGCCAGCTGAATACACCATTGATTAGTTGATAAAGTGGGGCATGATGGAAACCTTTTTTTTTTTTTTTTTGTGCCTCTTCTATAAATTTGTGCATTTGGCAGTCTTTTTCTGTATAATGACAAGTTATACCATGTGCTTATATCATACCTGTTTTGAAAGTGTTAATCTGGCACGTACAGAAATCAATTTCCTGGAAGTTTTACCACATTTCCAAGAAAATCTACTGATCATGTAAACCATCCATTTGATATTTAGCATATTTTGGGCATACAAGTGTTTTGGGATGAAATTTCTTTACTTCAAAGGGGGCATCACCTTGTTAGAATTTGCTTTGTTCCTTAGAATTATATTTTAAATGAGTTTGTTTTTTTTTATTTTTTGCTTTTGTTTTATTTTGTTTGTTTTTTTTTTTTGTTTTGCATGTATAAGACTTGAATGAGAAATTTTTAATTCTATGATTATGCAGATTATCACCTCAGTTTACAAGCGTCTTATGTCCATTTGATACATTCCTTGGACTCTTTCGAGGTGTACTTGAGTTAGGGTTGAGAGTAGAGTTATGGTTAGGAATAAGTTTAGTGGAAGGGGCAAGGTTAGCGGAGTCAGAGTATCCCATGATGTTGTTTAAGGATTCTTCCACGGGGGTTTGCTCTTCCTGAACTCTATTCCAAGGCTAGCCCAAGGGGACTAACCCTGGGAGACTCCTAGGATTTATCCAAATGGACATACTGTACTACACTTGTGGTCTAAAGTGATGATTATGATGGATTTGAAAGCTCTCTGTCTTATAACTGGTGACAGTAAGGACATGAATAAATTGATGAATGTATTTAAGCTGGTTGTTTATGAAACTCAACAGAACAAAATTTCGCCTTGTCCGAGCTGACTACTCCATTGAGTACATGAATGGAGATCAGACACAGACCAAGTCCAGCAAGTCAGAAAGCGGATTTAAGCAGTACTGGAACGGGAAAGAATATGACAGCAATCCTAAGCCGTAAGTGGGTTTGGCTTATGGGGAGGCAAGGTTGTAACTTTTAAGGTTCTGGGTAGGGGGAGGGTTTGGGAGGACATGGTTAAATGCCATGAGGCAGCATGGCCATGCAGCTATGTGAGTACTTCTTATAAACTGAAGACTGCTGAGTCTGGGTTTGTGTGTTCAGTTTCAGGACCAGCTGTTTCATGTTGTAATGTCACTGGAGAAGACACTTCATTCCCCTCTCCCCAGGCCTGGATAAGTACTTAGCTTTGGAGTTGGAAATATCTGGATGCTGCACTGTGGTGACAAGCTATGACTTTGTCATGAATTTTTGTGTATTTATATGTATAATGTACACTGTCCCATGTCTATCTGTATTAGGAATTAGATGTATAACGCTGTAAGTCATTGTGAAATAGTTTCCCTACAGATGAATAAACAGACCTCATATTTATTAGTTTATTATCATTTACAAGCACATGATAAGTAATCTGCAAGTCAGCATTGAAGAAAATGTTACCTTGTCTGAAAGTTCATTGGGGGTGGTGGGTTGGAAGGAGGGGAGCGGTGAAAATGTGGATGACTGAATTACAGTTGGGGATACTAGTTCATCATTTGAAAAGTCTGCACCTTTCATTTGAACACTGCAACTGTAACAATACCAGATTGCATGGGAATCATGTGAGAGGTCATATGCAGGTTGTTTGCCCTTGGTTTATTTTGTGCAAACTGTGCTCAGTCATGTCAACTGCACATCACTAAAAGTAAGCAAACATGGTAAGAAATGATGAATGTAACATTCAAATGTAGTGCAGGAACCTTGAAGGAATATAAAAAAAATGTCCACTTCTTTGAATTTGCAACTTTTTCCTTGCTCCCGAGGAGTAACTATAAAGCAGAGTCAAGTATAGCTTCCGATTTCTGTTTATCTGTTCACCAGACTCTTGGTTCTCATGGAGTGGGGAGGACGCAGTATAAAGAGAGTGGTGCACTGGTTTCAGGATGAGGAAGACCCAAGCCTGAACAGCAATGTGTACGAGATAGCTGAGGGCTTGGTGGAGGAATATTTTCCAGGTACCGCATCTGTTGTGGTTATTTCTACCAGTAATGATATAATGCACTCACCATTGTTGAATGTCATCCAACATGGTCATTAGTAGCTCGAATATCACTAGCAAAACAACAATTATCTTGGCAGCATTTGATAACTGTGTTTTAATCCAGTCATACTTAATCCCTTCGCTGCTACAAGCATTTCCCCCTCGTGTCATCATTCCCTAAAAACAGAAACAACCGGCTTTCAGAGGAATTAATCTCATTGTTTAAAAGTGTGATTGTGTCCAGATATAGGTGAAAAAAAATATGGCGTACGTCAACAGCGCACTGGACCGCCACAGATTTCATTACGTACAGCATACGTCAAAAGAGCAGTCAAGGGGTTAAGATGGGCCTGCCTGTAAGCACTTACACATATGCAGATCAAACTGGTACTTCTCTAACATGAAGCAAAGATCATAATAATAAAAATGAATTTCATAAGTCTTGTATCCAACCTGGTGCCTGCTTGTGTGCCATTACATTATTATTAGTCCAGCAAGCCAGAACCCTCAAGGATATTCTAAGCTCGTTGGGAATCATAAAGTATGCTTTTCTTGAATTTCACGAGCCTCAGGAATTTTCCTGGAATTTGATTTTGAGACAAAATTTCCCAGATAACCCTGAATTTTTAATTTCTTCTTGTACTCTTCAAGCAAATAGTTGTTTTAATAAAATATTTGTAAGTTTTTGGGCTTGCGTGGCCAATATTGTCATGAAAATGTATCTTGATTTGCACAGTTGTGCTCTTGGAAACTACAGAAGTTTCCTAAATTGCCTGATAGAATTTTCGTATATAGGAGGTTGCTGAATGGGAGTGGGAGAGATCTCATGTTCATTCCATGCATGGGTGATGAGGTAATATTATTAAATATACTATGCTAATGGTACCCCATATGGATTTTGCAGGGGAGTTTGGCAGTGAAAGGCTGGTGCAGAAAGTCGTGGACCAGATCTTGCGACAGACGAAGAAGCCGGAGGTTGACAAAAGTCCTCCGGTTGGAGCTAATGCAGCGGGTGGTTCTATGGAAGATGAGGACGATCCTGCCTCATGGTCCCCCCACAGAGCTTCCAAAGCAATATTGTCAGGCCTGCAGGTGGGACTTTCTTATACTATAATAAAGCTAAGGGCTGAGTTCATTTAACTCCTATGCATTTCATTATAAAGCCACCTACACCCATAAAATCTGACCATGCTCCATTTTTGTTAGCGCTGAGTTGCGTGGGGGCTTTCGTTTTTCTATATAAGGAGGCTTTCTGTTTTTAAGAACTAACTAATTCTTCTTTGTGAAGATTCATCAAACTGCAAGTTGTGTGCTTTGAAATTACTGAAATTTAAGTCACAGTTCATGGGTCAAAGATTATGCCATGCTTTGTTACCTGCCATCGATAATCTCATGCCTTGACCTATCAGAAATTAGCAAGCCCATTCAAAGAACGGATGTTTTTACTAGTACTGGGAATGCCTGTGCAGGAAAATATGATCTCAGCAAAGAGGATTATTCTCCTATTTTCCAGATTTCTTCTCTGATGCAATTGTCTTGTGTGTTAGCACACTACTGTGGTCTCTTCTCTTTTAAGTGCCATAAATGCACTTTGCCAGTAAAATTTACTACCCAAGAATAACTTGATGGCTTTTTTCCTTTTTGTCCCCAAGGGTGTCTCTGTTGTGATTTTTGGCCAGACTTTCTTTTATAACAGTTACATATATAGTGGCATTAAAGAAAATGCCAATGCTGATTCTGGTATTTCACATACTTTAAGAATTTCTCACTTGCCAAAACTTACATATGCATTGTTGTTTGGCTAGAACTTTAATGGAGTATGTTTAAATGAAACAGACATTTGTCTTTTCTTGTTGCCGTCCTAGATAAAAGTTCATCCTTGAACTGATAGATTAATTTAGATATGTCACAGGGTTTGTTTTATGTTGAAAAATAGTAACACTAGTAAAGCATAAGGGCATAAGTTTCTGCCTTTATGCTATAATATGGGTACGATGCTGGTCTGAGGTGCAGATGAATGAGATGACCATCTGTGTCTGGGACAAATGTCACCTCTGTGATACAACACAGTGATAGATAGGACTTGTCTCCTATACCATACCTGCAGCAATATGGTAGGTAGAATGTTCAATGGAATTAATGTGCAGGCATTGTTTTTCACAGCGACAGAGTGTGCACAAGGAAGAACTCAATAAAAATGCTGCAGAGCGCCAAGTTAAACAGCGAATAGAGAGCAATGCACCAAAACAGCAACGAAAACTTTCAGACCAGTTGGCATCTGAACGAAAGCACCCCTCATTGCCTTCTGAGCCAGGCAGTAGAGTAAGTGGACAACAAAATACACTGTGATTCATAGGCAGATGTAAACAGCTTATTATGGATGTATACCAGCATATTACCCTGCTGAGGATATCTGTGTGTATGCTGCAGAGTAACAATTGCTAAAGCTCAAAAGTCTTTGTTGTTCAGTGTCCGGTGATCTTTGTCACTGTATCAAAGCAAAACCACCCACTCTCATCTGTTCTGATCTCTCTGATTGCATGTTCTTGCAGAAACTGTATTCCTCATAATCTTATACAGGTTGTCATGTTGGTGTTTGTTGTCCAGTAGATTTGAATTGTTTTTTATTTCAGATAGTAGTCATTTTTAAAATGACTATTCACTAACCTGTGGGTAGATGTACATATAGATACACTATATCATGCTGTTAGATCTTCACCTGTGTTCTTTGATTGTTTTGCCATTTCTGCTGTGAAGAGTAACCAATCACTTTGTTATTTTGCTCCTGCTCTTCACAGAAAACCCCTGAGAGGAGAAGTTCACCATCGCCATCTTCAACTCCTGTCAGATCAGCAGCTGCAACAACAGCAGCACCATCAGCTACATCATCATCATCCAGCTCTGCAGCCACAGCAGGTGGAAGCAGTACATCTACAGCTGCCTCCACCAGCAAACGAATCAGATTAGCCATGTCAGATGGTAGAAATGTAAGAAATGGTTCCAAGAACATTTAAAATGAAAAATTTTGTCTTTGGCTATATTATTCTTTTCCAGCATTCACTATGTGTTATAATACAAGGGCCGATTGGCCAAGTGGTTACGCAATTAATGTTTTACTGGACTTACTAACATGATAGAAAACTTTAGAAATACCGTTTTTCCCTTGATTAAGACATTGTGGAACAGTCATTTTTAGTAAATTCATAATTCCTGTAATTGAGCGCCATTATGTCGCTTTATAAATTTTTTTCTTCTTTGTCACTTTATTGAACAAATTTTGAGATATTCAGAAAAAAGTTGTTGCGGGTATTTTTTGATACATCCCGTTTCATCCTGTTAATATTTTTGACTTCAGTTGTTCATATACTTTTTTTGTCTTGCAGGTTACTCTGGATTTGCCATCAGAATGTAAATTTCTGGAGCTGCAGCGCCTAATCTTTGAAGCCATTAAAGTGTCACCATCGAACCAGCGGATACGGCATGGATTTCCTCCACGGGAGCTCAAGCCCCCAGCCACACCCGCTGAAGATTACCAAGTCCCCATTCAGTCTGGGGATAAGATTATGCTTGATATTGTTGCCCCTGTTGCTGAGCAGAGCCAGTCACCTTCTCACTCAGCTACTAGTCCTAGTCCCACTAGTGAGTATTGCTCCTAGCGCTCAGAGGGTCTAAGATGATTAAAGTGAGGAGGGGGAGGAGAGAGGGGAAGAAGTGAGTCACAGGATTCCCCAAAGCACTTCTAAATCACAGCTTGTCCATAGCAAGATAGGGCAGTAGCTACAAGTCGGCAACTTTAACATGGTCTGGTAGCCGACATTATAAGATATGAGATAAAACAGGAAACAAATTTCCAGAGTGTGGTTTAGTAGTCACTGGACTATGCCTATGAAAGCTTGCTACGTACTTAAGGTGTTACATTCCTTCGTCACCTTTGAAGTAGTCCATTTTGGAGTCACCAGTTCTTATGCAGTTGCCAAATCTAGGAGCAGTCTTGGAGGTTGGCATGTGTTAGCATGTCACACACCATTTGCAATCCTGCCTACATATCCTCTGTTACATTGAATTTCCTTCCCTCCAGCTGAATTTCCACCGTTAGAAAATGGCATGGAACTGTTGTTTCAATGGGTTTTGAATCTAGGAATGGAACACTTACACCTGTTCAGAGTGCAGTGGTGTTGTTTCTATCAATCAATAAACAAGTACCTGAAAAACTGTCAGTGAGGCACATTGATTGTCAGCCTCTTTACCTCATGTTGGGAAAAAGATAAATGCAACTATAGTGCAATGTACAGATAAAACTTTAATACAGTTGACTCTGCTTAATCGCCCTCCGCTTAATCGCCTTTTCCGCTTAATCGCCTCGTTTCCCAGGGAACCGAATTTTTTCTATATAAAAGTCACTGGATAATCGCCTCTCACTCTGGATAATCGACCACTCTTCAGCGCCCATGAATTCAAAGATCAGCGGTTGAAGGGTTACAGTTGACAAACAATTACCTGCGCATCGGATGGCAGATAGCGTGACTGAGTGACAGCTGCCACCCCGAAATAGGTGTGATAAGCCTTTCCTCTCCACCTCCCCCTCCCCTTGTCCCCCTTAGTCCTATACTACGCATCACCGCCTTCGCTGGTCCGATAATGCTAATGTGCCGAAAGCTGTATAGTCTCCTCCCCCCCACGCCTTGATTGCGCCGGTCTGGTGGATTTCGGTAAGATCAGAGAACGTGTCATGTGGATGAATGGTCTATCCCGACCGTGCCATCCTACTCCTTATTGTTTGCTGGGCTACTGCGAGGTGGCCAATGAGAGAGACCGCGGAGATCAAACGTATTTTGCGCTACAACACCGTCAAACTCGACTTTGTCTTGAGTCTGGCGACGAGAAGGTGTCAATGCACGATATCAAACCATGACATCAAAGAAATTTAACCCCATTGACCAGAAATATGGCCAAAATTACCTTCTCCGCTTAATCGCCTCTCCACTTAATCGCCCACTTTTTCCGTGATCCCGAGGATGGGCGATTAAGCGGAGTCGACTGTATATATGTACATTTTTGCACATCACGTTTTACTTCAGGGCCAGACACATCCTCTTTACGTGTAATTTTATGTGTTGTTGATGTCTATCCACAGTTGACCGGAGCAAGATTCATGGCTTGCCAGCCCGAAGAGATGATGTGTCCTGGACATCATTTGCCGAAGGTGGTATGGATGAGGTCTCTGACAGGGTGCTGCAGGGGCTGATGGATCCTTTCTTGGCCTCTGGTATGTAGGCATGTATGTACAGCAGCATGGCCATTACAACTCTGACCTCAAGAGCCTAAGGTGGTGGGTTTGAATCTCAACCATGATCATGCTGTAAATGCTGAGGGAAAGCATTTCATTCATTTTTTTCCTCAGTCCACCCATCTATAAAATTGGTACCCTAATGAGTGCTGAAGTGTCATAAAAATGGTTGTGGATCCTATGAAAGTGTTGAATTTTATTTTGCATACATGTTGCCGATAGTTGTGTGAGAGTCATAGGGTTTCAGAGCATAAGATAACTTGCAATTTAGGAGTGGCACTGATTAAATAGTTCTATTTTCTATTGACTTAAATGTAGAAGAAATATTCATTTAAAAAAAAAAAAAAGTGGTGATTTAATCAGGCTAGGAGCATAAGCACTTTCTTTCAGTACTTTAAACCACAGATTTGATGCTCACCCTTGATGCAGACGATTGCTCATTACAAATATTATTGAGGATGAAATGACTGTCTGCATCGGAGGCAAGCATCATATCAATGGTTTGGCATTGAAACAGAAAGCACTTGCGCTCCTATTAAGTCAAAAAACTTTCCACAATTCTCTCAGGTGGGGATAGCCTGGATCATTCTTTGTCTGCCCTGGCACTAACTGCGGCATTAGACAACAAGGACCTGTGGACCTACTGCCAGATGAGGCCCCACCTCTTCTCTGTCAACGGTCTCTTCTACAAGCAAGTGGAGAGAGATGTGGGTCTGGAACATGCGAAACACTGTCATTTGCCTCGATTCCCTCATAAGGTCAGTTCGGAGTTCACATTGTTGTGGACCACTCTTTCTGTGTTTTACTAACTTAAGTGCTTCTGAAGTTAGTGAAGATACACTGTTTGAAACTTGTAAGCTGAACAGCATGGCATCCATCCATAACAAATTTTAGCGTGTTTTCCTTAACTTAATTTACTGCTCATTGACTGAACTTTGACAGCTCGATCCTGAATTTTGTTAACTTTTTAAATGATAGGCCTTGATTAGCACTTGGTCGCCCTGCCACATTCAATGATTAAGTGCTCTTTCATTCTGCTTTATAATTTGATGATTGATCAGTTTGTTTCCAGGAGTCATTATGCAGGGCTCAATTCCCCAGTCAGCCGAGGTCATCTGATTTATACTTGCCTTGCCTTAGCAGGAGGAGTTGGTTTTAGTATATAAATCCTCTTGCGAAGCCTTAAGAGTTAATTAACTTGTTCTTCTAATTTTTTTTCTCAGGTGTTTGTTTACAATCAGTATGATGATCGACTTGAATTGTGCCTGGAACCTTATGGACATTTCCCCATTGAACTTAATGTCGAAAAGAATGCTGGTTCAATGTTGCCCTCCAGCAAATGTGGCAACAAGTCTACACACAAACCATTCTCAGGTCAGGTTTTCAAGTTTGTAGTGAATTTGGTCCTAATTGTTCTCTTATCTCTTGTGACCAGTCAAAATAAGGTTTGAATTGTTTTTCAACTATAGATTTTAGTGATATCATATAAAAAGGTTATTGCATGTGCCTTTGTTCTGACCCATGTCACAGTTGTTTGAAGTGGCAGAGGGCCACCCCAAGCAATGGAAAAACAAGCTGATCTAATATGCCCCATAGGAACTCAGATTTACTCACAATTTCTGATTATTTGCCTATAAAATCAATTGATCTGTATATGATTTTACTCGATTTTTGCATCAAACAAAAATTTGATGTCACATGGCCTATTCTCCTTTATAGCCTGCTGTCTTAGTTCGTAGCTTAGCGACATAAGCAATATTTTGACTGGTTCGAAACATTTAGTTACAACTTGTGATGAAATGCATCAGTCCAGTTCACACCAAGACTGATGTGGTCAGTAAGACTATCCCTGCATGAATTTTATCAATAGAACATTCTGCGGTTATGACAGATTAGCTTTTCACTTTCCATAAAGTATTAAACATATTTGACCCTTGACTTTGCTTAATTGAAAATCCTCAGTAGCATAGTAATACTAGTAGTTAGCTGCTAAATTTTTTATAGAAATGATATATAAATATGTGGCAAATACTGCGATCGCCTGAACCTTGCAATTCAGCAGAGTTAACTGCATCCTCTCAAGATACTGTTTATAATGGGTTTGATGATTTTGAAGAAGCACTACATTGAAAACTTTACACCTCTTTAAAGCCTTTAGCAATTGTTTACGTGCTGGTTTATCTCCTGAAATGGAAGGACAAAAGGGATTTGTACATATAAAGATCTGTAACATTTGTAAATAGATTGAAAATGCATTTTTCAGGTCAAGGTCACATGCTTAGGCCGAGCACCAGTCAAGAGGAACGGATGCCCACAGATGTTCCCATGTCTCCAAAACGCCACGAGGCTCGCAGAATGAACACCATGTGTGACCCAGCTGTGCACCAGGAGTCCATTGAGGAAGAGGATGAGGAAGGGGAGATGCAGGAGTCGAAGGAAGAGGAAGATGAGAATATGTCCCGACTTCAATCTCACTGTCTGAGCCCATCGCAGCTGAGCCGACACCTTCCCCTTGGCAATTGGGGACCTGCAGGGAAACATTCTCTTAATCCTGCCCCCGAGCCGAGGCTGGTGAGGAAAGGCCCGGGCTATAGTGAGCTTAGCCCAATTCCAGAAAACTACTCCAACGAGAAGACAGAGATGCTGCAGCAGCTGGTGAGTAGAATTGAACGGGCTTGTGAATCAATGGGCCAGGAAGCGCAAGCTATTGGTGATGGCATGGACACTTTGTCAGCTGCTCATGGTGTCACAGCATCTCAAATTGGTCAAGCTGGTTTCAGAACTCGTCCAGATATATCACCAGCTTCACTGGGAGAGGGTTCTGTCCCCACTATCTGCCCTTCTCAGCGTGCTGTGAGTTCTGGCCAAAATAATATGCGTGATACGTCGTCTTTCATGAAAACCACTCCTTCTGAATCCATACCCCACAGTAGTGTAAACATGGGTGGTGACAGTTGTCAGGTTTCTGTTGATGGATCCCTCTCCTCCACTTCCCCCCTCATCACTCCTCATGTTTCAGCCCACTCTTCAGATATTGAGGCCATGAAAAATGCAAACCCTAATGCTATGCGAACTTCTTCAATGGTCTCTGCTCAGATTTCCCCAGGCAGTGATCAGATGTCTGGTCTTACCATCCAGACATTGAGTCCGACAGATCAACGAGAGAAGGCTGCTCAGGCCAATTCTAGCATGGTGGCCGCTTTGGCCGAGCAGGTGGCCTCGGACATTGCAGCCATGGATACAGATCTTGGTGTACCTGCTCAATCTGAACCAGCAGGTACTCTGGAGCCCAAACCAGGTCAGACTGCAAAGGAGTCGCATGAAAGTATGGAGACTGAAAGTCAGAGCAGAAAGTTGGAGGTGGAAAGTCAAAGTGGATGTTCCACCATGATGGAAACTGACAGTGCTAAGGGAGGACAGACCCCAATGGAGGAGGAAGATGCGAACAAAATGTCAGGGGCAGCCACTGAGATGGATGATTTGTTTATCAAAGAACCCTCTCCTGAAGTTGAACAGGTAAGTTCCCTTTGTTTTGCTTCATGATTTTTTTCATCATCTTCATTTGCACACTTCACTGTGCCAATTTCTCATTATAGTAACAACACCCATTCTTAGAATGAGCTTGCTAGGCATGAACAGTAAATTTTTGATAAGGGTTATAGTCCTACCAATGAAAGTCAGTAAAGTATGGCATGATCTCTGACCCATAAAATTTGACCAAGGGAAGCAACTCGACTTTTGTTTTAGCAAATTCAAAACTACTAGCGGTTACACGAAGCCACAGTTTTGAAAAATCTGAATCTGAATAGAAAACCTTAGGTCACAGTGCATCTTGGGTGATGAAAATGGTGACTTGTCTAATTTTATGGGTGTAGTGGCGCAGTCATAGAATGAATGACCACTTTGGAATATAAAATAAACGGCCACGTCATTTTCGAAATTTTGGACAACATGGCGACTAGGGCTTCCGACTTACGGGAAAAAGTAAGATGATGTTGTCAAGGAAGTAAAGGACTTGCATGATCAGAAAGAACATAACCTTAGGTCCATGAGTTCAGACAGATATTGTCCTTGTTGAAGATTTTGGAATGCTCTAGCACATTCTGAGGTCGATGTAAAGCATCCAGTGCACTCGTGCTAAATGGTGCGAAGTGTACGTTGTGAAGGAAGCCGACATTTTGCCCTCCATAAAGTCAAAAAATAGAACCAGGAGAGCTACCAGAATGGTAACCAGAAGTGGTCCATAGGCATTTCATAAACTTGTCCTCTTTGCATTATCACAGGAAGAATGTCTCTGTCATTATTTCTCATGTATTGTTAGTACACAAGGATGTATTTTCCACGACTCCAAGAGAAGCATACACTCTTGTAGATCACCGTGGTTGATATTTAAAGAGTCCACCATTTCTGCCTTTAATATTAACCCTTCAGGCATTTGTAGATACTTATATGCAGTTTGTGTTTTATTTTAAAATATCTCCCGAACGTGGAATCTCAGAATATTGATAATTTTATGCATTCTTCAAGTTTTGTCTTTAGAACACATTGATACCCCTGATTTTTTGTTTCACATGAGCCAACATACAAATGAACAAGCAACAGATTTTTATGATTAGAGGTAACTAAGTTACCTATAGGTTACAGATCTGTAATGGGATTAGACCCTTTTTTTCCACTATGGGCTATATTAACATTTTGAGCTGCCCTCTGAACCCAAAGTTTTAGCTTTCACCCAGACCCATACCAGATTGAAGCTCATTATGTGGCCCAAATTTTAAGACTTACCCAACCCTAGCAAGCCCATTGAAATTTTGAGCTTGGTTGCTATTTGTAAACAGAGCCTACATGTTTCACCGGTCAACGCCAAACCCCTCCTCTTCCACCTGAGCATGCCCTTGACCTGGCAGTTCCAGCCCAGGGTTAAACAGTGCCTGGTAAAATAAAGTAAAATGGACACAGATTTCCGTGATATCAAAATTTGCCCCTTGAAGCCTTTATCACTGGAAGCAGGGCATGCCAAAAGAGGGAAAAGGGGAGATGAAATATAACCCCTTGCCTTAGTAGTAGCACCCAAAAGTGAAAGTACAATTACAGGCCCCTATAGTGAAAGTACAATTACAGGCCCCAATAGTGAAAGTACAATTACAGGCCCCAATAGTGAAAGTACAATTACAGGCCTGTAATCTCAGTGACTTCCCATAGGATTTTCACCAAGGGACCCATGCTGTTTTCGAAATCACAATAAATTCAGCAGGCACCTTACTAAAAAGCATATATAGCTTTTTTTAATATCTAATCTTGAGGAGGGAAGTTGTCGATAATAAACTCACGCATGTGCAGAAGTTTTCATACCTTAGGCTTTTCGTTCTTTCAAAGATTGTATTGTTAAATAGTGAGCCGGATTTTCCAGCTTGGGTTCCAAAACATGTTTCAGCTTGAGCCGCAAAATTCGGCTTGGGGGAGTCATTGAGTTAATACCCCACAAAGACCTTGAAAGGTGGACTGTAACAAATGCCTGGGAAGGATTGAAGCTCAGGTTTAAGATTGCTCATAGAAACTGTGGCATAACATTGTTTCCAGGCAGTGTGACCATGTGGTTTGTAAGTTAAATTCAGAAACTGAAGACTGTCAAGTGTAAAGTTTGTGAGTTTAACCCGCGGGCCGGGTGAGTTACGTTGTAGGTTCCTTGAAAAAGACATTTCATTTCCATTTCCCCACTTGACTTAGGTGTGAATGAGTATCTGGCTTTAGAGCTGAAGGGACCAGGGCACCGCACAGCTGGCGACGAACAATGACTTTGTTACATATTTCATTTGTAATATGTATATACATGTAATATTCTATGTGTTTGTATTATGAATGAGATGTATAACATTGTATGACACTGTAAATCAATTTCCCTACGAGGTAAATAAAAGTCATATTTCATTTCATTTCATTTCATAATCATTTTTATTTCTTCCACTTTTCCAGGGGACTTGCAGTGCTGATGACACTCCAACTTCAGAGAAAATGGAAAGTTCGTGAGAAGGCCAATTCTCTAAGGCTTAGTATGCAGTGATACTAACAGTAATACATATGTCCCTGTGTGTATATGTGTGGGATGCAAGGCGTCTGAGGTAATGGTCTGCAGATGATGTTTCCCTGGATCTTCAGACTGTTGAAACAGGATGAACACCACATCAACAAAGTGTGGCTCACAGATTATAAGATAATCTGAAGTATTTCCAGACAAGTGGTACAAAAGGATTTGCCCTGCCGAGAGCAAACAAATGTGATCTTGCAGAGATTCTAAGTTTAAAATTAAAAAAAACAACCTTCCCAGTTTCAGGAGATCGTGGGTCGTTTGAATATTTGGAATTTTTTATGCTTTGCAAGGTATGTACTTCACTTTGGAGTTCTCAGTTGATTTGCTGCTTGTCAATGTGGTATCGCAACTGCACCCACATAGCAACACATTTTTGGCTCACATGTGTTATAAGAAGTGTCTGGTGTCTGTCAAGAGTGGATTTAGAATGTTGTTTAAAGTGAACCTCTCTCTTTTCAACAGAATGTAAAAGAGCAAGCAAGTAGAAAGCTTTACAGAATCGCGGCTACAATACAAAGGACGTTTCGGCAAATATGCCTTCTTCAGCAAACACAAAAAACAAGTAGAGGGGACAAAAACATAAACAAATAAACAAATTAAATAACAACTTACATAACAATAAAGAAAAGAAATCAGAAACAAATGAAATGGAAAGAAACACTACTTACTTCCCTGTAAATGGCACAGTAGTCAAATGTTCTCCCTTTGATCTCTTTTCATCATGAAAGTTGGGATTCTCCGCAGCTTCATTCCACAGGCAAGTGTTCAATCATACCCTAGGATGTCAGACTGTAGATAATTACACAGCTTAAGAGAATGCAGCAAAACTCTTGTTTTGTTCAGTATATTTTGTTCCATTCTTACTAGTCTTGCACATTTTCCCTACTTGGCACATATTTTAAGGAAAAATGTTTCTATGTTCACATCTTTGAAAAACAGCATAATGAATACAGTTGTGCTATGTTGACATTGATTGGGGGTGTGTGGAGGAAAATAAGGATGGTAAATTGCTGACACCAGCTGACAACATGCGAAAGAAAAGTGTTGAATAAACTCATAACTACTATAGTGAGTCTCTCTGACTGTTGCAACAAAAAGAATGTGCTACTCTAAGTGGTCCATGACACAGCTAAACTGAGATTATTGTAAAACATTTGTTGGTGGTGCTTTTGTTAAAAGTACAATGACTCTTTATAGAAAAACGAGATTTCTGTGTGAAATCAGTATGTGTAAGTATGTTATGGTGCTACAAACTTTTGATTGATGATTCTGATGGAAATGTCTGACATAGTCAAATAGTTTCATGGGTTCTGATTGTAGGCGAGAAAACTGTAATGTGCTTATTAGGAACAATTAAGTATATCAAATTAGTGCTAGTCCAGAACAATTTCTCAAGTTCCAAAGTAATAGCTGGCTCACATTAGTCATATGAAATATGTTTAATACTATATATGTTGGAGGCCATTTATAATAAAGTTCGTAATGAGCACATTAAAATATTCACTCAAAACTACTCATTATGAAATCTGTGAAATGCCCTAACATCTATTGCTTTACCCTTGTTTTACAAAATTCATTTGACTGATCTAACTTGAATATCATTTTGGGACATTCGAAATATTTCGGTGAAGTATTAGGTTTGTATCAAGAGATTTTGTAGTGACTGTGTGTAGTCCATTGTTTCATAAATAGAAAAAGATTTGTGCTTTATTGAGAGCAAAGAAAGATGTTTTTAATTTATTGTTGCAAAAAATTTGAACTTCAAACTGTTCCACAATTAGGCTTGTCCTGATCGAACACTCATTTTTGTTGAGAGTCATGAGGCTGTTATCTGAATCACATCTTGAATTTTTGGCTAGTCATGACAGCTTTATTTGCATAGAGATTATGCTGTCTTGAAATATAGCTTGTTGAAGAACATAGGTAATTTTGTGAGAACTGCCATTGGTATAATATCTGTCTTGCAGTTTGTCTGAATAAGGTCTGTGTCACCACACTAAGAACTGAAATGCCAGGACCATTTGATATCAAATTCAAAGTTCTTGATTTTATGGGTGAATTATATTATTAATAATTGCAGATTTTTTAGCAGGGATGCCACACTTAAGAGAATTCTCTCAAATTAGAGACTGTTGGTGTCTTTCAGAGGCTGTTGTTTGACGTCTATCTGAGAAACAGCTTACATAAAAAATTCAAATCGACAAAAATGTTGATTTTTTTTGGTCTCTTGTTTCTGGTTGCCTTGGATATTCTCTCTGTGTTATAGAGACTAATTAGATCCATTTATGTGTTTTTATGCACCTTCATGTTTATTTCTTACCTACTGTTTTTGTGTAATGTAACTTGCTGCTACTAATAAAATATTTGAGACCAGACTCTACATGAAACTGTAGAAAATTCAGAGAATTTTATGAAAAGGGAGTGGCATCCATGGTTTAGCAACACAACAAGGTTTTGACTGCCTGCAAGATGTTTTGAATTTTAGCAAATGTCCAGTTGATAGGATTGGTATTTGAAAATGATGAGATGGAATTTAGATGTTACTACCATATTCTTTCTAACTGCTGTTCCCCCACATGTGTGAAATTTAGTTTTGAGAGGTGCAACAGTTATAGGGAATATGATAGCAGGCGGGTTTGTATGCATTATGTGTGACCTTAGCATAATATATATAAATGATAGTTATTGAGTTGGAAGAACGAATCCTATTTAGTGAGTAGATTTGAGTAGGTAGATTTATGTAGTTGTAGATCATTTGTGTAGATCTAACCCAATTCCAAGTATTGTAGAAACATGCATTTAATTATGTCTATTCAATATTTGTTGTGTAACTGTTTTATTTTGGCGTTTATTGCAATCTTCATATTTATTGTGATTTTTATTTCTTACTAAGGAATGATATCAGATGGTTTATGTTGTGAAATGAACTTCGGATAGGCATGCTGCATTGAAACGTTTAAGATTTCTTGTTGCAGACAGTCATTACTTCACATCAAATAGATATCTTTTCGTGATCTAGAACCTGAAGAAAGTATTGCTTCTTTAACCATGAGTTAAATTTATATAATTGAGGAGACTGATACACTGGTTAATTAACTATCTTAAAATAGGCCTAATTTGCTAGTCCATTGCATGTTTGCGAATAATAATGTGGCATAATGTATTTCTGAACTCCCACCATTTATTTCACAGACAGTGACAGCCATACAGTACACTCCGCATCATGTCATCCATTTTAGATTTTTTTCGTATTGCATATCATATGCAGCTTATGATTTTCACGGTAAGCAGTTTTCCACTTTTAGTGAAAAATTGACTGCATATGTTAGTCTGAGTCATAAACATTTTGAGGTAATAGAGATTTATCAGTTCTGCAGATTGAATAAATCTTGTGATTGTGCTCTCCATCCCCTTCCCCCCACCTAACCCTGCTTTAATGAGGAAACTATTTAATTAAAAAGAGATTAAGAA
Organism: Ellobium chinense; assembly: GCA_033807755.1. Lineage (NCBI taxonomy): Eukaryota > Metazoa > Mollusca > Gastropoda > Ellobiida > Ellobiidae > Ellobium > Ellobium chinense. Next base: position 1,435,296 of record JAWQUT010000186.1, read on the forward strand.
AACTAAAATCAATCTTTTTTAACACTGAAGGAAATATGTTTTACAATGCCATACAAAATGTTATACATTTCATTCATGATAATACACACATACACATACAGTAATACACATATGATACAAGATACTACAGTATTATCACAATACAAATTTACATGACACAGACATTGTAAGTCACTGCAGAGCAGTGCTCTGGCACAAGCAACAATTGGAACAGTGTCAGAAAAATCATTAGGCTTATATGTTTTAAAAATCGGAATCAGTGAACTGTGACAGAATTTTCATATACATATTTTATAATATTGATGTTAAGTAGATAAGTACTACATATTGGTAAAAGGTGTTTTTATGAATCAATGATATACTGATGGGTAAACAAATAGGTCGTTCATTGCATAAAATTTCATATGCGGCACTATAAGGAAGAGCACATTTTGTCAATATACTAGAAGAAAATCTAAAGGTTCAGAATAGTGTTTAGTCAGTTCTAGCAGTTTTTCCTGTCCTCATTTATGATAAAATGTTGGACATCCGATTAAGAAAGGCACTATGCACCATTCATTCGGTATAAATTTACCCATTTGACCATTGTGGAATAGAAGAGCGTTATTCCAGAAGGCACTAAGTCCAATTTACATTTTTTGTCAGTAGAAACAAATTTTAAGTGAAAGACAGATGGAATTAAATATCACATTCCTCTCTCCACATAAAGTGAGAGTATTTTAAGAGTAACTTTAGAGACTTGTTAAATGAGATCTTTGTAAACTCGTACATTACATAATGTTGTTGACAAATTGTGCGATTCTGCAACCCTTTTAGAAAAAAAACGGCAATATTTTACCAGCTTGGTTAATGTGGACTAAGCTTGTTTTGAAGCATCAGCAAAGCACAGGATGAAAAGAGAGTAGTAATGCCCTGGTGTGAAACACTTAGCTAAATTTTCAACGGAAGTGGACTTAGTGCCTTTTGGAAAAACGCTCTTCAATTGTAGCTCTGAAGACGAAATGAGATAACAAGAAACACAACCTCATGTTGTGACTTGCTGGAGTGTTGGTGCATGGTGTGAGAATGAGGTTGCCTTTTCCTTAGCCACAGAGCAGGTACCAAAGTATGTGACAATCTCAAGTGCTAAGCTTTCAGAAATTTGCACAGTGCTACCTAAACAATTTATTGAGTTTTTGCATTTGTCTACATATTTATTTTAAACTCACTGGACTTATTCACTCAGTAACTTACTCTGTTTCTTTCACTAGGTAGGATGTAATTTCTGTTAACATGTAATTTTGTGACTGTTTGCCGTTATGAACAATGGCCATATGTGAAATGTACATTTTGCTGTCTTTGAGATGTCAGAAGTTAACAAGTTGCTTTGTGTAATAACATTCTGAGCTGTGTATGTGAAAAATGTGGATATTACAATGTACTAATAAAAATATGTATATGAATTGTAGTAGTATAAATTACAAGTGTTTGATCCTAGCTGTGTATTTGAAACATTTTGTGTTAAAAATTGTGAAGCAATGACTAATAATAATAATAAAAATAATACTTGTATTGATAATCATTCTTGGTGCATTTGGTGTTTCAGAACATTGTTTATGTTGACAATGGTTGTTGCTCAGTTACTTTTCTTTTGCAATTGTTCACAGATTGTTTATGTGTGAATGCTAGTTACTCTATTCTAGTGCATGATATCTTTTTTTTCCCCTGGTAAACTCAGACTTCATTTATTTATATACAGATAAGGCTGGCAAACAAATATTTTTTCACATGATATATGGATTGAAGCATTTTCCTACTATCTTCATTACTGAGGTTATTGTATTACATAGATGTTAAAAGATATTGTCAGGCTCAATGTTGAAAGATAATATCAGGCTGGCTTCTATAGATGGGCTGTTCTTGTCAACTGAGGCTGTGTCATATATATACATTATATAGAGCTGGTGAGGGTGAACTGTTAAGCACAGTATTCTCAAAAATGACCACATACATCCCAGTGACCTTTGGCAAGTACAGTCATGCAATTTTTTTTTTTGCACATTTGATTTTTTTTTGTGTTTTTTTTATCCTCAGCTTTTCGAAATTTATTTTAATTGGCATTTGTAGTGAATTTGCTAAGAACAGTGGTCAGGTTTTCAACTCGGACATCCCCCACCCAGAAAATTCTCTGTTTTGATTAATGGACAAAAATAGATGTCAGGAGGATAAATCTTCAAAGAAGGAAGTGGATCATTTGAACCTGTTAAAGTGACCTTAGCTAACGCGCCAGTCCCGTAAATTGTACATATGTTTAATAGATGTAGTGCCCATTGTCCAAAGAGGGTTACTGCTCTAGGACTTATTAAACAAACCCAAACAACCAATGAACATTGAACAATGCCTTTTTTGTTTATAAAATGGTAAACCTGGTATACAGAAAAAACACAGATCATGGGCTGTTCTTGAAAACTTAGACTTTATTAATGGTTTTACAAAACAAAAGTATTTTTCCATATGATAATGTAGTTTGAAATATTTTTCTACCATCTCATTAGCCGAGAAGAGAATGCTAAGCCAAGATATGGTAAGATGTTGTCAGAAAATCTTCTGTGGGCAGACCCTTTAGTATGCCGAGAATTTTTAAGGAGATAACCCTGGCATACAGAAAAAAATAATTCCAAGATTTACTTACTATCTTGTTAATGTTAGCTGAGCGTAGAATGCAGTTTAGATAGTGACAGATTTTGACAGACAGTTATCTGTGGGTGAGCTCTTTTGTAATGTCAGAATTCATTTATAAGCAGATGAGCCTGGCAAGCGGAGAAATAAATATTCTAGCATTAAGGCTGAAGTTAAAAGGTGGATCTGAGCAAAATAAGTGAAAGATGCTGTCGTCAGGAGGCTGGTGTTGAGGATATTCCAAGATGAAACATATTCTTATATCACAGGTTCTCATGTGTTGATGACTGTCTTTACTTTTCCAGATGGTCTCTAACTATGACTAACAGGGTATAATATTATCTCTAGTCATAGATGACACTTCTGTAACTTCTCAGTGTCAGAAGAGTGTGGGTGCTTTGTGCTTGTGCTGTCTGCTGTACAGTTTCCTGAGATTACAGATATCCTGAAGTTTATACTTGCAACTCCAAGTGATCGCAGTTTGTCAGGAGCATAAAAAAAGCCACTGTTTGGAGTTGCAATTAGCCAGTGATTTTCATATAGAAATATCACATATTGTTATGCGGAAGTATTTCCAAAAAAGTGAATATTGTGATTATCTGGATTAGTATTAAGCAAAATTAACTTTACATGCAGTTGGTATGTGTTTAATTGACCTGTGCAGTACATTATTTTCAAATTTCTGTTGGGCCTTCTGACCATGCTTTGAGAAATGTTTATACCATGTATGTGCCATTTGCTTTAAAATGTCCCAGAATTGTAATATTCTACCTTGAAAATGGTACCTTTTGATAAAAGGAAACATATCTTAATGTTCAGAAATACATGTATTATGCAGACTGAGTGGATGTAGGCGCTCATCCAAATACAGTATGAGATTTGTCTTTGTCAATGAGTCAGAATGAATAATGAAATTTAAGCACTTTACCACATAATTTGATTTTGTGAATGTTTTTGTGAAAAGAAGATGTATCAGAGAAAACACATTCTTAATAAGAGTATGCATCTGTTAATATGGTTTTCTTGCCTTAAGCACACTATTACTAGAGAGCCAGTCATAATACATATTGTTAGCATTGATGCCAGCTTTTGGAATAAGTTTATTTTTTGTATTTTTTCGGGTATACAAATCCCATCCCCTTCTCCTCCCTTTAGAAAGTGTTTGTGGCATTTAGGCAGGTTTAATGGAAATTGTTTTCACTGAAGTTGTCTGGATTAGCACGTTGTGGATGTTGTGCCACAATAAAGGGTTACATGTTTGCACCAGGCGTTGCATTGAACTCTTGATAACCTAGAATTCCGGCATATTTTGTAGGTAGTATTCCAGAACACTCCTGCCAAGATATTTGAGAGCCTGTGCATTAACAATGGGAACTCCTACCATTTTGAGAATTGTGTTAATGCATTGGTGCTGAATGCACCCATAGTAGCATTCAGTGTGCGGAATTACTGTAATTCTTACGATAGTAAGGATCCTGGCAAGGGCTCTCTCAAGGACCTTTTTTGATGGCCAGGGACAGAGATCAAATTCCAAACTGGGAAATTTTGTAACGAAAGTCGAGTGGCTGACAAACCTCTGAATTTACACATGGAAACATTTTGGTGACAGGCAGAAGAGATCGCACCCCAGGGCAACCCTTAAAAAAAGTATAAGCCAAACTTCAAATTTCAGTGGGAATTGCTTGATGGTTGTATCACTATGAGGCAATTAGACTTCATGGTGCTCAACTGGAAAACCCGTGGCATTAGTTTACAGGAGCAGAAAATGGTTCTCCACTTTCATGAGGCATTACTTTAGGCATGACCCATCGGATCTAATGTGGAACTACATGCCAAATTATGATGCATAAAGACTGTTATGTCAGAGCTGAATTGAGATTAAGATGTCATGGTGGATTTGTTAAATTAGTTTCATCTAATTAAGAAGGAGGTAGAGAGGATATATATATAGTAAAGATATTCCAGCAAAGTAACATATTGGTGTCTTATCTAAGTGGGTTTGCACCTGTACTTTGCTGTTTATTTTGTGCACATATTCATATATCAACGGTATATTTGTTACAATGTAAAATGTTGTTGTGCGAGCCTGATATTGATGTATATGTATAGGTCTAAAATTATTTTACTTTCATTAGAATTTAGTTTTGTCTTCTTGGTTAGTGGTCACTGTGAGATCAAAGCAGATAACATGATGTTTAAACGACATCCCAACTGTGCCTCAGAAGATGAAGCTGCAGATTCACAAGTTTAAATCCTAGAACCCACACCCTCTACGCAGAGTAACAGGCTTTTGTCAGTTCTGGCTGTGGTGTCTTTAAAAAATAAAATGATTAAGGCTGCATTTGTTGGGTCCCTGCGAGTCATGTTTGGGGCTGTCCTTATGTTCTGTGGCCGCTCATTGGCAAAGGAACTATCAGAAGAAAGGTTTGGTTGGTGTGCGGCAGTCATATAAGGAAAGGTGTTCACTTATTAGAGGTTTGATATAAATGTGACATTTTTACAGTCACAGGAAGAGAAAGCTTGGCAACATGGTGGCAACCATCTGTAGTTTCAAATTTGTTACTGCAGTGTGTTATCGGCTAAATGTTTAAGGAGGATGTGGCAAAAATCAAATTTAGTATGTATGCTAATGAATAAGGCAAAGGATATAAGTAAAGCAAGCACCACTCGCAAGTCAGTGCATTATTTTCTTGCTTTTCCACATTAGTTGAAACTATCTTGGCTTGCCAAGGGATTGATACTTACTTTGCCAAAAACGGCCCCTTTCCCGACGCCGCAGGGGCCAAATGAAAGCAGCCCTGATATTTATTGCTTTTGTTGTTGATTGATACCGACTCTGAACAATAGGAGTGGATGCACAGTATTATCTAACTTAGCGCACTGGCAGTGATTATGGGAAACCCCGAAAACCTGAATGGTCTTTTCGAAAGGCATCACCAGTGTGCAGAGTTGACAATATCGTGCATTCGGCCATAGTCTTTATACTGTTGTACTGCACCAAAGCCAGTGCGATATTAGAGAGAAAATGTTTTCACCGTGGTATTTTTAAAAGGTTCTTGTAACCTCTATACACATGCGCACACGATGTTTATCTGTCTTAATCTCTTATGCGCATGCTATCTTGGGGTGAGTACGGTCGCCGAAGCCTTTTCTGCAGTGAAAACAAAATATCTCTATTATATTAGTACATATTGTATGCTGTCTGAAATTCACGGTAAATATAATAATTGTTCTGTTTCTGATTTTATTTGCCTTTGTTTTTCAGCTCCACTACAGTGCAAGAAAAACCAATAAAAATTAACAAATGCCTTGAAACATGTACACCCTGTCCATAGTCTTTTATTCCATGGATGCCCCAATCACTGACTGGCGGGCCAAAGAGAGCCGCAACAGATGTATAATGTAAAACATGGCCCGCTTTGGACTGTACAATGCATTTAAAAGAAAGTAACTACTGGTCATCTATCAAGCCTCAGCACAACATTCTAAAGGCGTGAGGTACAAGCCTAAAGTCATAAGCCACTAGTAAAAGTCACGACCTATTGTGACTTGAAAAAGAAAAATGAACAGGATTCATTCATTGTGCTACTGGCGATTTTAGTCATGAGGCGTCCGGTTTTCTGAGCGGGTCTGGCGGCCAGGTAGGAGACAAGGGCTTTCTGCAGTTTCTGTGTGACTCTGCATTTGAGGATGACCCTAGACGGCTTACGGATTATCATTTCTCTGTGTGACAAGTCTCTTTACGTCAGTGCTGTCATTGTTGATAGCCGTGAAGTATGGCTGTTGCCTGATGACTTTCCGCCTTCTGCTTTTTCTCCGTGACACCGGGCTTGTAAGGAAACACCCGTCCACACTGCGGATATATCATCGCGCTTGCAGGATGATAAAGATGCGTACGCCGCGACTGACTTCACGTCCCTCTCC
>JAWQUT010000187.1:920-15350 GCA_033807755.1 Ellobium chinense
CCAATCCTTTCTTACCTCAAGCCAACTCCCTCCTCCCCACCCCACCCCCACCTCCAATGCTTGTCCCTACCTTGCACTCTTACCTGAAGCTCCCCCTCCCTTCTCCCAAACCACTTTTGTGTTTCTTCCAACCCTATCCTGCTCTCCTCTTGCACAAGAATGCCTCCTAGATCCTCCCTCCTGTTTAATGTTTCTCTTAGACTGTCCCCGTCTTTCATCGCGCGGTCACTTTTCGTCCACTGGCAATTTTGCTTCGGTCAGTTCTTATTCAGCCGTGATCTCAGTCCCCCGGAAAATTGTCTCAGCGAGAGTAGTGTTGTCTCCGGTCATGGCCGAGAAGTAAATCTTGACGTAATTATGGTCCACGCGCGTTGATGAGTAAATAAGCGTGGGTTCCAGGCTTAAACAATACCACTCTACCAACCAAGACGGCTGCAAGAGATGCAGACTTATTCGAAAATAAGCACTGAATGTGTTTCTTATGAACTTGTTTAAACTGTTCCATGTTATCAAACATTCTTTGTGAGATTGGCCTTTCAGTCAGTCTTTCCTCGGGGCATGTTATGCGCAGAGCAGATTACTATATCAGTTCAGGTTGACCGAGATCGTGATCAGATCTGAGTAAGGTGCACGTGCTGTATTAGCAAAGATGATTAATTATAGCCGTTGGTATTGGACTGATCGGGGTTTGCCCCTCTAATGGGTCTCATCGCTTCACTTTGTTGAAGCTCACCTCCCCGCCCCCTTTTTTTTGTTATCGCTCAATCCATCTTTCTATTATTTTGTTAAAATTAGTTGGACGGGGTTGATTTCATCAAGTTTGCCATGTCCAAAGAAGGTAGAAGTCGACTTACACGATATCGGAGGCGAGGTATATAATTTTCTTTTTTCATTATCCTTCGAATGGAGTATAATTGCACCGTGTCGTGTGGCATACCTTACTGGCTTGCTTTATCAGTGTGGCAGTACACTGGGTCAAGGGCCAAGTAAAGGTCATAAAATAGATTTACACGCCGTTTAAGCCCGTAGTACTAACTGACAATACTATACAGTAGGCCTATCCATAATTCTTTTCTGATAACGATGACAGAACAGTGGAATGCACCAAATCGAGACCAGCAGTTCAGTGATAACATTTTCATTGCTCTCTCGCGAGTCAAAGTAGCACCTGATGGTCAGGCTCTTGCCTAGTGTTACAGTACCGGTAGTTCACTGACTTATATTTCGGGAATCCTTGACACGATTTCATATATATGTATATATATACTTAAAATCTAATCGTGTCAGTTTACAAAAATATCAGTTATTATTATAAATTATTTTATATAGACCAACATCGTTTGTGATCCCTGGGCCGCAGACATAGCCTACAAAAGCCTGCCGTAACTGCCGCACTTGGCACACAAGACTCAAGGAAGTTCAGACAGCAGTGAGTGTTTGTCTTTGCTGGACTGTGCTTTGAAACACTTACATAGTGCATATGTCGCGTAAAATTTGTAAAAATATCGATGCTTCAGATGTAATACAATCTGGATTTAGCATTTATAGCCCGTGAATATTGACAGGCTATTTCAAGTATCAAGTATCCATCTAGATTTTAGAAAATTAAAATTACACTTACGAATAACTAACTAATGTCGTGCTCAATATGCACCTGACATAATGCCTGAGCACTTTTTTTTTTTGCCGTGAGGAAATTACAAGGCCTAGACATAAGTTAATGGAACCTCCAATAACTGTAGGGATATATTCTCTGTTAATGTGCCCACATTTTCTTATCCAGTTTCTTTATATTTGAAGCCTTCAACTTTGAATTCAGTGATTTTTTAAAATGACTTTTGCTCCTGGTGACCCTATTTATTTGTCTTCTTTCATGGTTTGATGTACTAGTAGTTCCATTTGCATAAAGTACAAAGCATGCAGTAAAGTGTATAATTTAATCCATTCTCCCATCCATCCATCCATCCATCCATCCATCCATCCATCCATCCATCCATCCATCCTCCATCCATCCATCCATCCATCCATCCATCCATCCATCCATCCATCCATCCATCCAATCCTATCCTCATTCAATAGCCCATCCATCCATCCATCCATCCATCCATCCATCCATCCATCCATCCATCCATCCAAACACAATGAACTCTTCTTTAGCCATGAATTATCAACTTCCTAGGTATCCACAAGCAACATGGCCCTGGAGTATCTCCTCCAGCATGATGCTACCTTGGTCATGATCGCCATAGGCCTGGCCACTCTCATGACCTTCACCTTGGTGCCCTGGGTAATCAGATTCATCAGGAAGTTCACATATTTCCAGAGTTTCCCAGGGGAACCAAGCTACTCTCCTCTTTATGGGAATCTTCACAAGGTTTGCATTATGACATGGCAGTTATGTTACTTTTTCATCGGTCGTGGTGAGACCAGGTGGTAAGGTAGATTCTCTCTTTTCATTAATATTACTTGGGAGGAATGTGAGCCTTAACTGATATTATCTGGAAAGTATGGCATTAGGGATTTGTCAGAAGTATTATGAGAAGGAAAGTGTCCACTTACTACTATCAAATTTTCTGAACCTCAGGGAAATTAAACTCAGTGCCTTTCAGTTTGCAAGACAAATGTGGTATCACTATACCATATGGATGATGCTAACCTCACAGTAATTAAGTCTTAAATATCCACTACATAAATATTGTTCCCTAACTTCCACATGTGAGTCTAGTGTTCATCTGTGGAACACACTTACCAGCTGTTCACACTAAGTAAGTGTTGTAAATTAATTCATGAGTTTATTTGATTTCTACTAAATCAAATTCCAATCTAACTTCTTGGTCCACAGGGGCACAATCTTGACTTAAGTACTGTCTTTATGTTCTGGGCAATCAAAATGCATTTGAGAAGTTGTAAACTGTGCTTGGATTATGAGTGAAACTAAGCTTACATGTGGAAAAGTAGGAAACAGTATTCAGGTAGCAGGAATACTTTTCAAGATTATATTGCTATGAAGTTTACATCCCTGTCATGTAGTGGTAGCATGCTGAATTTGCAAACTGATGCCTTTGTTCAACTCCCAGTAGGGACAGGAGATTTCCTCAAGGTAAATGATTTTCAGCCTTTCTTTTCAAAATCAATCTTTCACACTACAGTGATTGTACAAAATCACTGGTGGCACACATTTCAGATAATGTATACCAGCTAAGTAACTAATTAGTATTTGACTCACATTTTCTTTTCCTTAATTTGTAACATATCTTACCGCCTGGTTACTAATGTATGTAATCAGAGGAAAAGAGTGAGAGTGGAGGAGAGGTGATTCTCACAAACCTTAGAGCAGACCTGAAAGCAAACATTAACCTTTTTCATTTGCAATGGTCCTTGTGCTTGCCTTCCAACTGAATGATGCCCATTCCCAGTTTAGTTAAGTGTCTGAAACTGGGTTGCTGAACAAAATGTAACCATTTTTCTATGGGAGCGCAACAAACTACACAATGTGTATCAGTGTTATGTTGAGTGCTCCGTAGGGGTGCAGCCTGATGTGAAAAGGTTAACCAGGACATCAAAAACAAGAAAACTACAGAAAATTCAAACTAGACCCAAATCAAAACCTAATTTCAATTTCTAGACACACATCACTGACGGTCCTCTCTTCACATGCTCTTTCAGGCTGTATTAGTTGAGATTCAGATTACTATTTTTTATTTCTTTGTATGGGGAGCATTGGAGTTAGAGAGTGAAGAGTGGGATATTAAAATTCAGATAGGAGAATAAAGATATGGAAAAGTTAGGACAGTGAAGAGTGGAACATTAAGGTTTTAAAAAAATGTTCGAGGTTAAAAAGAATGAAGAAGAGTAAAGCACTTAGAAGAGAGGAATTTAGGGAGTTTAAAAGAGTGAAGAGAGGAACAATGGAGTTTAGGAGAGTGAAGAATGGAATAATGGAACTGGCGAAAGTGAATAGTGGAATACTGAAGTTTAGCTGAGTGAAGAGTGAAACATTGGGTTTCAGTGGAGTGAAGAGAGATGTGAATGAAGTGTAAGAAAAAATAAATATGTTGTCAGACTGATACTGTGATATTCCAGGTTTGACTTCACTTATGGAGTCTCTTGTCTATCCAATCCATTAACAGATGCCCACCACTGGAGAAGGAAGGATTGCCTTTGGCCGCTACAACATGGATAAGAGAAATTCCAGATTTGCTCGCATATGGGTGGGTCCTTTTCGCGCAAATGTGGTCACGTATCACCCTGAAACCACCAAAATAATTTTTAAATCATCAGGTTTGTATCTTTTGTTTATCTATAAGAATCCTAGCCTTTCTAGGAGAGTAGTGTGAGTAAGTGATCAGGGCATTCAGGATTAAAAGGATTAATTTCTCTGAATGTCCATTGATGACTCTTGGTTCTTCTGTCTTGTTTTGTCCAGACAAATCATTTTGGACTTCCCCATCTCATATAGTTGAACCTCGATATTAAGTACTCACTGAATATTTTGGTTATAAATTTCACATGCACAGATTCATTAGTATCTTGTCATTTTAGTATTCAGGTGGACCTGAGTATTAAGTATTATTTTTCTGTGCACCAAGGCGCATTTCAAATAAGTTGCTATATTAGTTAAATCTATGACAGTTATGTCCTAGTGATGAATTTTTATTTCTCTGTCACATGCAGACTCTTAACTGTCTCTACCATTTTCATCTCAGCACCCAAGTCTCGAGGATTTGGTCAGATCTATGAACTTGCTGCTCCTTGGATTGGAGATGGCCTGATTTCTTCCAATGGATCCAGATGGGCAAGGTCAAGGCGACTGCTCACACCAGCTTTTCATTTTGATATCTTGAAACCTTACATGGATATTTACAACAAAGCAGTCGACACATTAATAGTAAGTTGCTGACTGATAAAGATACATACATGTTGATAAGAGATCAAAAGAGAAGGCTGGAGGGATGGAAGAAGCAGACAGGGAAGTGGACAGAGAGAGAGAGATAAGTAAATGGACAAGCAGGCATTCTGTATTTACTGAAAAACAAAAATAAGCTGCAATTTCTGTAACACATGAAAGATGCCAGGGAAAAAAAGAATTATGAAGGGATTTAAATGCAAAACTAAGGATAGGGAAAGGACCTTGGTATTGTAGAATTTCCACGTGCTACATAAATTCAGAACAGACAAAAAGTAGAATGCTGAAAAAGAAGGAAGGGGTAGTGTAATTTAAAGAGAGCTGAATCATGTCATATAAAGATCCAGGTGCATCAAAATAATGCAGAGGACTTTTCTACACCACAAACACAATGGTAACCCACTGCATAGGAGGGCAAATGGACTAAATATTTTAATACCTCTGATGATTTTTAGAAAGAGCTACAATAGCTTTTCAGTACTAATTATATATTTCTGTTAGTTATTAATCATGATTATTTATTTCACATAACATAGGAAAAGCTGGACAAGCTTGCAGAAAGTGGTGAGAGTTTTAACCTGTGTCCCTTGGTTACACTCTGCACCTTGGAAATCATTCTGAAATGTGCCATGGGTTATGAAGCTGATGTACAAAGAAAAGGGTAAGGGTGTTACGGCACTGTTTGCTTGGCATAGATATTTATGTCTTCATCTGTTCTTCTTGTTCATATTCCGGTAACTCATGTCACAGTCTCATTATGTCAGCCTCATATTTATGCAAAGACATGGCATGCCTAAACATGGTGATTGATGCCTTCAAATAGCATTCCATTTCTGGGCTACCAGATTAAAGTGAAAAATTTAACAAATTTTAGTGATTGGTGCATAAAAGATGCCTGCAGCATTGTAGTCTGTTTTGGAACTGAGAGATTTAACTCCGAAATAGACTATTTATAATATCATAATGTGAAAACCTGACTGGGCATTGCTTAGATATGAGACTTTCAAGATTGCACTATATTTTTAGGTCACACCAGCTTCTCACCAGATTAATAGATCATAGCAAAATAAAAAACACCCAACAATCAGGCCTTATGCATGTGATGCTAAAGAATTACGTAACATTTCCACGTGCACAAAAGGCCAAACTGTTTTGACAACTCATATTTACCAATCAATTTCCCGTATGGTGCAATGCACAACAAATGCAAAAGAGTGGGTCCTGTTTTCACATCTAGTTTTAACTGCCTGCGAAGATCAATGCAACCATAAAACAGGAAGTGCCAAAAGTGCATGCCTGCCTCTGCCTTTACAAGCCATACGGGTTCTAAACATTGAAATACGGTCTTTCTAGTTACTCCACTTTAAATTCTTTGCACTCAAAAAAAACCAAAAACAGTTGATACTAATATTACCCTTTTCTATTTCTTGTCTCTTTTACCGCAATGCATAGTAATGTAATAAACAGTTTTTGCACAGGTATACATGTATTTTGATTAATTTCAGTCATCCCTATGCTAAAGCTGTTCGTGAAATGACAGAGGCATGGTTTGATAGGGCAAGGTAGGTATTGTATAACTGTCGTAGTAAGTTCCATACATTTTTTTTTTGTCATTGTGATAGCCTTTCATCATTTGTTGGTGTCACTCTGTACATGACTGATTCATCTATTTAACTAGTCATCCTTTCATCCATCCCTCTGTGTATGAGGACATCCATCCATCCATCCATCCATCCATCCATCCATTTGTCTATCTATCTGTCTGTCTGTCCATCTGTCTGTCTGTCTGTCTGTCCATCTGTCTGTCTGTCCATCTGTCTGTCTGTCCATCTGTCCACCCGCTCACCCATCCATCCATCTGACTTTTTCACTTTCCTACCTAGCGAGTAATCTTCGTACCCACCCAGCCATAAGCTTGCACAACCAGTCACAACCAGTCATCCACTCATTTATTGACTAGTACACATTGACCTCACTGTACATTCATTTTTATAATGTGAACCCCCTTTTAAAAACATTAAGAGTAACTTAAACTGACTGTAATGTTCTCTTTACACTAATAAAATTCTATATTAATAAGAAATGTATTATGTCTTATCTGAACAACAGACGGCCCTTGCTGTGGTTTGACTTCATTTACCGTTTGACATCAGCAGGTCGTCAGTTTTATGCAAATTGTGATTATGTTCACAAGGTGGCAGAGGAAGTGATAGAGAAAAGGAGAGAATCACTTGTAAGTCCATTATTTCATGATCGAAATTGTCATCTTTAGCGTGTTTTAGCCACATTATCATTACTGTTGTTGTTTCCACATCAAGAGATTGCACCTGTGCATTATCCCGTCTTAATTATATTGTGATGCTATTGTAATATTTCGTTCAACGTTGTTTGGTTTCAAAGACTGCATCACGGCATTTTCTGCTTTGTTCTCATCTGTATAGATACCAGTATTGTTATGACAACTTCTGCAACAAAAATGATGGTGTCCCATTAGTGGACACTTGCCTATGCAGTTTCATGTTTCATCTCCATTTAACTTAAGACAAAATTTTGCTCACTTTTATTCTACAAAATTTTAAGCTAGTGTTGACGATTATACACTATGTGTATTAATTTGAATATATAAAAATGTACTATAACCCTTTTAACATTGGCACAGTTAACATGGTGGCATGCACCACCTTACTTACAGTCATCCCTCGTCCTCGTATAATTTTATCAGTTGACTGCTTTGTTACCATGGCACATTGTTCAATTTTCATGTCTAACATTTGGGCTGGTAATGTCAAATATATGCTCCTCCCATCAGACTTGAATGACAGCTTGAACATACGATTTGTACGGCTGCGATACAAGGGTTAATTATTCTCTCACAGAAGAAGGATGGTCAACCTAAGGGTCGTCACCTGGACTTTCTTGACATCTTACTGACAGCCAGAGATGAAGATGGAAATCCCATGACCCCTCTGGAGATTAGAAATGAGGTGGACACCTTTATGTTTGCCGGTAAGCCTAATGTACTTGAGTATGTACACATGTGGGTTCATGCTTGTGCTTGGATGCTCTTCCATATTCCCAGTGTATGTCTGTGGAATTTACTCTGTAATGAAGACAAAGTCCATGTGTAATAATGGCATATTACAGCATTTCAAGCAGGTGTGCAAAATGTTCCACCGTTTTTGGCTTAGCATTCAGAACCCCACTTTCCTTTGATCTGAAGCTTACGGGAGAAAATTATTTATTTGCACCTTTGGTAGCATCATCCCACCATTATAGAGGCAAAGACTAACCTGGGGCATCATGTCATCAGTCGAGTCCATGTATGTCGAAACCGGATACCTCCAATTATTTATTAGTCGAAATAAAAAGAAATAATAGTTTTTTTTCCTTCTTTGCGTCTATTAATTATCCTTGCATAAGACGAAGTAATTAATGCCCATTTCTGATTAGTCCAACTGCTCAGCGCTGCCACAGAGGCAAAATCACCTCCTGGCGTCTTCCCCGCGTGGTACAGTACTAAACAACGCCGACGGCTTGAAAAACAAACGAGACGGTGCCGCGGATAGAGAGAGGCAATAAAACGGGACACTGCGAGTGTCATTAACCGCAGCACAATAAGTAGGGCGTTGATAAGACAGTAGGGGGAAGAGAATGCGGGAGGGCTCGGCGGTGCTGAAAAATCGATCGATAATTAAACATCTCGGCAGCAGTGCATCTATACAATGCACTGGCCCATTGCACTGTGATGGTAAATAAACAAGAGGCTGCCCTTGTGACCTCCCTAGTGTGCTCGCTCGCTCGCGTACGGTTGACTCATCTTTATCATTTTCAACTTGAATTAAATTGAATTTGTCCTCTAAATAATGGCTTCCTCTAATCCTGTAAAGAGAAACCTCAAGACTCTTTCCATTGAGTCGAATATTAACATGCTCCAGGAAATCGACAGAGGTGCGATGTCGAAGAATGTCATAGCTGAGAAATATGGCGTTCCCGTTAGCATGCTTTCTACGATCTTGACAAACCAGGAACAAGTGGAAAAAGCAGCAGCCTCTTCATCTATTAAGCTACTACTCAGAGCGATTTCTTAGAAAAAGAAATAATCCCATTTAAAATACTTCCCCAATATCCCATCTTTAGTTACATCCCCTGTTGAATTACCCTCGTGACCTCCCCAGGGTGCTGGCTCGCTCGCATACGGTTGACCCGCCTTGGAAATCGTTAGTCGAATCCTGATTTCTCCAACTCATTGGGGTGGTCCCAGCGAATTGGAGTTAAACGGACTCGACTGTATTTTGAACTTACAAGATCATGGCAAATATGAGCAGTTCTGAAATTTCATTTCATAGGCTCAGGGGTTAAGCTGAGGAGGTGGATATACCAACTTTTGAGAGGTTCTGAGATTTCAAGAGAATTTGTGAAATGATGACTGTGTCTTTTAATGTTTTCCCATAGGCCATGACACAACTGCTACAGGTGCCCCATGGATCATTTATACATTGGCCCAAAATCCAGAGTACCAGGCAAAAGTTCAAGCTGAGCTAGATGAAGTACTTGAAGGCAGAGATTCTGATTATATACAATGGTAATTTATCCAACTCCCCCATCATTACCATGTCTCCTACCTTCTTTGTGTGCAACTCTGTATTACACCTAATGTTAGTCTAAAACCTTATTTCATCTTACCAGTGCTCCCCTCAGGATCTCACCCTACTATGGGCTACACACAAAATAATACAATCATGTGAAATTTGAGCCAAATCCACTAAACACCAGGCAGGAAATATGAGAGGGACACATGCAAATGAAAGCTTGAACAAATGTAGACTATTTAAAAGAAAAGTGTGAATTGGAGAACTTCACCTAAATGTATGAAAAATGAGCCTGGGTTTCAAAACATAATGCTAGGTGGTTTTTACTACTTACTTGAACCCAGGTCCATCTAACTGGAAACTGAGCATGTGTAACCATTATATGCAGAGGATATATATATACTAGCTGACCCAACATCACTGTGTGAAGTTAACAGTTAAACGTGAACTCTAAGATGCTCTCTGACCATTTATGATAATATAGTAGTATGTTTTTGCAGCTGTTTACATGCTCAGAAGGTTGGGAGATTCAAAATATTGTGCTCAGGTTTCATCTGGTATCCACTTTCCTTAACCATTACAAATGTTCTGTAACAGAATTAGCTTGAATCCACTAGGTTCTCCCTGTTGTTATCCTGATGTCGCCATGGTGACTTTGCCATGACCCACCATATGGAGACCACATGGAGTAAAGAATGAGGAAGGACTGTTACACTCTTAAGAGAAACCTCCCTTGATGAGAATCAGTCATAGTTAATGCAGAGGACTGCTACTGTGAGAGTTTCTATCCATTGAACTGGTCACACCTGTAACTTATCACTGCTACCTTGAAATGCAGTGTGCCTTCCATTGGGCTGCTTTTACTTGATTAAGACTCTTTCCTTCTCTGTTCCTTCTCTCTTCCTGTGCTAACACTGAAGGACACCTTGTCATGTACTAAAAGGTCCCCTCAGTGTCTTGAATTTTGCTATTGTGAGCAACTAACATATTATATTTTATCTTTTGCAGGTCAGATTTGCCCAAATTTGACATGCTTCCCCTGTGTATCAAAGAAGCCATGCGTCTCTACCCTCCGGTTCCCTTCATTGCTCGAATTCTGAATGAGGACATTGTGATTGAGGGAAAGAAAATCCCTGCTGGGACCAATGTGACTGTGGCCATCATTCACCTTCACAGGAACCCACAAGTATGGGAGAAACCAGATGAGTTTCACCCAGAGAGGTTTAGACCAGAGAACATGAAGGATAGAGACAATTTTGCATTCACACCATTTGCAGCAGGGTCCAGAAACTGCATTGGACAGAACTTTGCCTTGAATGAGGAGAAGGTGCTTGTGTCACGGCTGCTCCGCAGGTGAATATTTTAATATCAGTTTATATCCTGCTTATCTCTACCTGCAACCTGAACAAATGTGTTGTTATTTGTGAGGCTTTGTTCCCTATACGAAGGCCTATTGCCACTTACTTTAGAGAAATTTTCCATCTTTTCTCGTTGCCACATTTTGCATCTTAGTCTGCTTCTGTCTCTTTCTCTCTCTTGAGAAAGTGCCTTTTTATGGCTCATGGCAAGAAGTAAAACAGAGAATGTTATTAAAGAGAAACTTTATAACATTGCTCTGCATCTTCCTCTACTCCTCCTTTAAACCGATGTAACTTTCAGTTATCACATCACTCTGTAATTTTATAAAATTTTTTAAAAAGTTTTTAAAAATTTTGTTTTCAAAGAGGTCAGATATATGTACTTAGCACGCATTAGCCATTTGTAGTAAAATGTGCATTTGTGGGCAGTCCATAAAAATTGAACCATTCATCCATCTAGCCATCCATCCATCCATCCATCAATCCATCCACCCACTCACCACCCATCCATCTATCTTTTCATCCATCAGTCCATCCATCCATCCATCCATCCATCTACCTGCTTGTTTCCCTGCCAGTCAGTCTTTATCTCTGTTGGTCAGTCAGCCTGTCTGTCTGTCCACCCACCCATCTGTACGTCCATCCCAATGATTATTTCCTTGACATCTTCACATAAATCCATAAAACCTGTATGAGTCACAATGAGTTCATTCCATTGAGTTCATTCCATTTTTCCAGCAACAACACATTATTAACCTCAAAAGTTTCCACTTGTGCAATGTCATTCTTCATTTTTAAGTGCAATTTATGTAATGTCTTACCCATGTGGAGCCATTGCTTTGCTAGGAGGTAAAGTAACATTCATCTGGTTGCTTCAAATAATTATTCTCTCATATGTTGATGGGCAGAGATGGTATAAACATTTAACCTTTCCTCTGCTGCATAATATGTTCCATGGCTGTGTATTCTTCATTCAGTTTCCTACTTGTTGATATAACATGATTTAACACATGAACATTTATCACACTTGTTTTATTGAAACTCGTTTCTTAATTTACAGGTATGACATTGAACTAGCTCCAGATGGACCACCAGTCACAAGAGGTGCTCTTCCAGTACTTCAAAGCGAAAATGGGATTTGGTTCAGATTAAAATTTAGACAGCAGTGAATTGATAATGACAGTCAAATTATGTTATTTGATTTTGAGAGAGTCTTTCAGTTTTTTGACGACGCACAATTGGAATCTTTGTGTAAAGTGTAAACATGTAGCCCAAATGAAATGTAGTTTTCAAAAGACATAAAACAATGAAAAAAGAAACCGTTCTCATAGTGCCATATCCTGAACACTGTTCTTCTAAATGTAACAAGATTAAGTGTTCCATATGAAAACATTCAGAATGAAACTAGTGACATTACAAAATGTTTTTCCAGGTCCTACATTGTTCTTGTTATGCTAATTACAAAATGAGAATAGCATTAATCTGAAAAACACATTTGTTTCAGAGCATTTCTAAATCCCCTATCATTATCAACTCATATTTTTAGTCTCTTTCTTACTTGAAAAGAATTACACCTGATGTGCATGTTCCCTATCCCTGAATTACTCAATTCAAGGCCAGGGCTGTGTTTGTTTCACAGGGCTGCAGTTTCACAAAGTGGCAAGCCCCACCCTTTCCCTAGGAAATGAAGTATCAGTTTCTAGGCAAGCCAAGATGGCTGTGACTAATGTGGAAGAGACAGAAAACAATGCGCTGACTTGGGAGTGGTGTTTACTATACATGTACTTATATCTTTGCCTTAGTCATTAGCATTTATACTAGTTATGTTGATTCTTACCACATCTTCCTCCGACACAAGGCTGTTGATAATACATTGCATTAACAAACTTTGTAACCGCCAAATGGTTGCTGCCATGTTGCCAAGCTTTTTCTTCCAGTTGTGACCAAGAAAGGCACATTTCTAAAAAATCTTTAGTAGGTGTTCACCCTTTCTCACTGTGACTGGCACAGACCCTTTGCTAAGGATTGTGCACAGAATACAAGGATAGCCCCTTTCTCGACACCACAGGGTCCAAACAAACATAGTCCAGTCAAAGCCCTGGGTTATTCAATATCAACTAATCACTGTGTGATCTTCCATGACACATAACCTTGATTGCCATGCTATATATGGCCTAAACTGGGGTGGGCAACCCTATGTTTTCCTCATGGATAATAATGAATCAGCAGGCTGCATGAATTGTGTATTTAAAGTGTTCAAGCACACAATGTCAGCAATATTATGTCTTCCTTTCTGGCGCATGATCTTGGTTGCCATGCTATAATCTAGACTAAGGCAGGTGACCCTTACTTTTCATTATCATTGATGATGAATTAGCAGATCTTGTGAATTGTTTATTTTAAGTGTTGGACTGTAACATTAACAGCACTATTCTGTGTCATGGAGATTCAATATGAGCTTTATTTTTTTTTTATATTTTGGATACGGTATGTCATCCTAAGTTACACACAAGAATTTTGGAATTGAAACCATTGGATGCACAACCTATTCTAAGTTTCTGATCAGCAATAAACCTGCAGCTCTCACATATTTTACACAAGCTTGTACAAGTGGGTTAAATGTTTTGACATGTCTGTATACAGTAAACTATATGTAACCACAGTTCATTTACTCACAGTATTCACTTAAATGCATCATTTGTCAAATATAACAGAATACTGCATTTTCAGTATAGAAGTCATTGGACAATCACTGCTCTTTTCAATCACAAATCCTTTAAATTGAAATTGCTCTATTCTTTGAGCTGTGATACAAGTGCATACATTTTAAAGCTTGATACAGTATTCTGTATTTAGACATGTTGCTTTGCTGTGCATGTATTATCTTGAATAAAATGTATTGGTTTGAAAAAAGTTCTACACTAATTATTATTTATATTACTTTATCAGTATCATCTTAATCATCATCATCTTTATGACTGGTAACAGCATTATCACCATCATCACAGTAGTTGAAAGCTATGAAAACAAAAGATAAATATTTACTTGTAATACACAAGAGAATGCTTTATATAAATTTGAATTCGTTATTATCGTATGAGTATTGTCATGAACATTTCCACTATTGTCTGTGGCAGCAGTCCACTGCAACATGAACAGATATCATAAATGAACTTAGATGCATTACCACGATGAAAGCCACCTCAACTGATAAATTCGGTGTTTGGGTTTAATGCCTTTGAACCGTCATTAATGTCACACATATTGTATCAAATCTTCATACCCATAGTCATAGCTTCAATACTTTCGAGATACAATTGTTCAATACTTTTGAGATAGATGGGAAACTGAGAAATATTTCTTTATGAAATACATTGACAGGAGCATATATATCAGAATATTATACACAAGTTTTCAGGCACTTCACAAAATGTCTCTAATGAGAAAGCTAAAGCCCTTTCCTGGCATGAGCCAAAGTCAGATGTCTGCAGCAAACAGGGTCAGTGACAAAACCAGTAAAATTAATTTTCTTACTGTAGCCCAGTAATTCTAACTCATTTACACATGTATAATGCAA
>JAWQUT010000187.1:15375-68651 GCA_033807755.1 Ellobium chinense
AATTTTGTACTAACTTCAGCATAGCGCAGATGAGGTAACATAAATAAACTCACTCCAAAAAACGAAATTAAACATGATAATTTATTCCTTCTTATCCGAATACTGGTATAAAAATCGATACCGCATCGCCTTCACTTACCTGAGAGAGACAAAGGAAAAACGGTCGCTCTTCGAGGGCGTCGGCAAATTGGTTGCCGACTCAGATTATGACGCAATAGTCGCAGTTCGAGGGTGCTCCCTCTTTTATAATCATCATCATTAAGGGGGAGGAATGTGAGCCCAGTCTGATAATAATTTTTTTTTAATGTTTTTTTCTAGGGAAGTGTGTTACCAGGGATTTTTACCAATTTACTGTAAAGGATCAATTTGAGAAGATAGGCGGAAAATATCTACACTAGACAATTTCATGCTCTTACAGCTTATCTATGTCATGTCATGTCCTCATGACAACTTACGGTTCTCGATAAGTATGAGGTCATTCTTTCATGATATCTCAACTCCTTCGGCATTCTGTCCACAATGAACCTGAGACCATTCTTATATGGTTATCTCAGCTCTTAAAATACTACCTCCCACTTTGTCTTATGTCTCTGCCCATAGGTCACGGAACCTTTCCCTCTACTGTTTATCCAAAGGTCCTTATGAGACATCCTGCCGACATTCGCCAAGTGTAATCGGGTATCAAGGTATACAATATGAGTATTCTTCTCTATATTTTTTAAGGGGGGAGGGGGGATGTGAGCCCAGTCTGATAATTATTTGATGTTACATATCATCTAGGGAAGTGTATCACCAGGGATTTTACCAAATTACTGAGAAGGATCAGTTTAGAAGATTGGTCGAAAACTCATAACCCTATAAAATTTCATGCCCCCTATCGGGAATCGAACCCAGGGTCTCTCAGCTTGCAAGTCTGAACGTGTTACCACTACACCACAGGGACGCTAACTAACTTCACAACAATTTAATTCTTAAATACCTACTGCCTGGCTCGGTCCCTGACCTCCATGTGCGAGCCTAGTGTTCACCCGTGACCCTAACACACTTCCCGACTGCTCACAAAAAGTAAGAAAAAAAAGTGGACTTGATGGTGCTTCTATATATCGTAGTCGGCTATAATGGGAGCACAAATGATTCAGTGACTTCCAGTATAGCAAACTAGGCACTTGCACACTCTCTGTCTATGTCCAGGGCTCTCAGCACCCAGTGATAATAGATACAGCACATTATTCAATTATTATGCATTTCTGGTACTTGCACATCCTCTTTTTTACTTTCAGGTATGAAGATGCCAATGTAGTTTTCACTGTTGGCTATATTAGGTTTTACACCTCTCATTAACTTATCCTGGGGTGCCGTGTCAAAATACTTTCCAAATAATATGTTGTTCAGCTCTTCCTCCAAATTTTGACACAAAGAAAAATGCACCTGAACCAGTTATCTTTTGAGAACTTAGGCAGTGAAGCAGACAACCTATTATTTTAGGCCTTTTCACTCAGTAAACCACCCACCTAGCAACACCCACAAATTTTATACTTGAATGACTAAACCTCACCTATTCTCAGTCTACACATATATTTGCACCTATCTAAGCCTTTAAAATTAAAATCNCCCCCCCCCCCATGGCCAATTTTCTGATTTTATAGGGACTATTTAAAATTGCATATCAAAATGCCAGGTGCTTTAGGCCGCTGAATATCCGATGGTAACAGACGAAGCATGTGCACTACATAATTCATATATATTTCCTCCGGAGGTTGTTGGCTTTGCCCAGTGCTTGACATCCATTTTTAAATTTGTATCTGGGCTACTTTGGGTCAGTGTTCTGTGATATATTTTGTCTAATTTCGAGGACACCGTTCAGTGCGGGTCAAGTTTATGATAAAGATTGGGAAAGTCTGCACTTGACATTGTCCTAGAAAATGAGTTCAAACGTCACACTGTTGTGGAAAGGTGTGTGATCATCTCGTGTGAAAGACAAAGCTGTATAAACTAGAAAAGAAATGGCCTTGAGTCGAGTATGTCAGTGACGTCGCATAGAGTCACCATTGTCCATCACATGGTTTGACCCCTGAATAGAAAGCACGAACTAGCAAGAAGACCCCATTAAATCTACTCTATTTTTCATTCGTGTAGTCTATTGTCACTTCTCAGCATTTTATTTCTTGTTTGGAGTACCCTCATTTTCTGATGTAGCTACACGTTGCAAATCCAGAACATGGTCTGTTGTGGTGAAGTTGAGCTAACAGTATTCATGATACTTGACTGAAAAGGGTAAAGGTCTCCTCCGAGATACTTCTCAGATCTCCGCTTCACCGTGTGAGCAGTCGGGAAATGTGTTAGGGTCACGGGTAAACACCGGGTTCACATGTGAAAGCTAGGGGCCGATTCAGGTAGCACGTATTTAAGAATTAAATTGCTGTGAAGTTAGCGTCCCTGTGGTGTAGCGGTAGCACGATCAGACTTGCAAGCTGAGAGACCCTGAGTTCGATTCCCGGCAGGGACATGAAATGTTCTAGTGTATTTTTGTTCGTCCCTTCTTCTCAAAATTGATCGTTCACAGTAATCTGGTAAAATCCCTGGTGACACAGTTCCTTAAGATATTACTGTATGTATCATTTAAAATTAATAAGCAGACTTGACCTATATTCCTCCCCCTTAATGAGTAATAATGCATACGCATTATACCTTGCCACCCAGTTACAACTGTCCCTAAATTTAATAAAGAAACTTTTGGACTTCAGCGATCCAATATATTGGCGACTCTTTCAATACATTTTGGGGAGATAGTAAAACATTAGCTGCTGACGCAAACGATAGGTCCCAAGTTTGTCTAGACTTTGGCTCGTGATTGGCGGTTTCCAATTCAGCGATTCACAGGAATAAAATCTCTCCTCAATTTTCGTCTGAATTCGGGTCCAAAAAATATAAAAGAAATAAATTTTTAGTGCTCTTACATGACTCACTTCCAGTACTTAGTCTATATATATTCATCCTAGTCGAAGTTGGGTAAAGAAAATGTGGGCGTTACCTGTATGTAAATGTGCATGGGTGAGTGTGTGCGTGCATGCATGCGTGTCTGTCTGTCTGTCTGTCTGTCTGTCTGTCTGTCTGTCTGTCTGTCTGTCTGTCCATGAGCTACTGAATGAGTGTTCTTGTCCTTTTTACATGAATGCCGCCTTCCGCCACAAATAACAAAAGTCACAAACACTGTGATCTAAGACATCAAAAGTTACATAACATATACTTCGTAATCAATGACATACTAAACATTTACGGGTCATTTGTACCCGCAAGGCAATAGATACTACACTGTTCAAAGATATAAATCATTTGCATCCCCACTGTAGGAAGACGTCTTCGTGTGAGGGCATTTATGGCTCAAATGTAAACAGTGAATACTGTATTTGAATACATAGACTAGACCTCAATGTTGTTGAGAAATACTTGAATTTTCACAGAAAAATTAACTCTGGTCACAAGATGGCAAGGAAAAAAAAATATTTCGGTATATCAAAACCTCAGATCTCTACCCTGCTTATTTTTGTTACACTTCAAGACAGTGAAAAGTATTACATCATGCACCGAAGATGGCACGTATCGGATTATTGCACGCACGTGTTTAGACACTTCCCTACATGTCACTATTGAAAAAGATCATGATCATTCCCGAAATGAGTCAGTGTCGGACTTTCGCAACAAGCAATGCCAGTGGAAAAAAAACAACAACAGTAAAGCCATTTTTTTTAATGCAGGTCAGCAAGTTTTAACTCAACCAGACTGTATCATTACACCGCCAAAAAACCTACTTATAACAAACGATCAAACAAAAAACTTATCTAACTGTAATGTTACCGAAAGTAACCTTTTTTTGTTGTTGTTGCTTAAATTTGCTTCCTTTAATAAATTTTTATTTTATTTTTTTCTAAAGGCGTTTATCGGGGTGCTGCATTCAAGCGATGAGGTTAAAATGTATAATGTTACATATCCATGATCTTATATATACACACACTATTGTTGGTACACAGGGAAAACCTAGGGACTCGTTCTACTGTGTTTTGGCTTGGCCGACCTAAGCAAGGGCGGAGCTATCCGGTTATGGATAATAACAGGGGTACCGGGGGAAGGAGCATACAAATTAGCCACGTTACTCTCTCCCTCCACCTTCTTCCCATTTTCCGTCGGTGATCGAACGGAACACGTGAAGTAACTATAACACTTTTCCCCTCATCCTCTATAGACTAGTTCCCTTTCAGGTATGAAGATGCCAAATGGACCTGGAGAAAGGGTTTGCAAATTTTCAATAGTCCCTATAAAGTCATAAACTTGCCATAGGGAGGAGAAAGAGCGGCTTGTTAAAAAGCTCTGGAAGGTGAACAAAATATGTGTAGAAGTGTAGATTTGCATTATAACAGATCTTTACAACTTATTTTAGGTTTACTAGGTGAAAGGGCCTCAAATTTCAGATCATTTTATTCCTGCCCAGAAAGCTCAAAGTCTGACGGGTCTTGGTGTATGTTTCTGTGCGTCAAAATTTTGACGAAGAATGCAGGAGCGGCTGTGTAAAATATTTTGACTCCTTAATATAAATAAGGATGGGTTGAGTGAAAATTATGATATCCTGTATAGGCCTAGACAATGCTGAAAAACACAATGCGATTTTCCTACAATAAGGCACATTATTATGCAACATGATTTATAGTGCATAGTCTATAACTTTAAGCGCTTTTTTTTGTTGTTGTTGTTGTCATTATGTGAACAGTCAGGAAATGTGTTGTTAGGGTCACGGGTGAGCATTAGGCTCGCACGTGGAAGTTAGAGAACATATTCAGGCAGCAGGTATTTAAGAATTAAATTGCTGTGGAGTTTGCGTCCTTGTGGTGTAGGCCTAGTGGTAACACGTTCAGATATGCAAGCTGAGAGATCCTGGTTCGATTCCCGGCAGGGACAGGAAATTTTATAGTGTAGGTTTTTTCGGTCTTTCTTCTCAAAATTGCTCATTCACAGTACTTAAAATTTGGTAAAATCTCTGGTGACACACTTCCCTAGGTAATATCATCTGAGAAAGTATCCGACTGAACTCACATTTCTCCCCTTTAAATAATAAAGAGATGTGGGCCGGTGGTAGGAGAGACACACACATTTAACCAAAGTGCAACCAGGACGCAGAATATTCGTTGATTGGGTGTGTGGTGCACACTTTTATTGACCAACCATATAAGAAAAGCAAGAAGCAGAAAAACAAATTTTAAAAAAACCCAGCCAGCCTAAGGCCCTAAGAGGTGGCTTCCTCAGACACTCAAAACAGCTCTGCTCATCACTTTCCAATCAGCACAACCACAACACATCAACATAGTCAGCAGCTCGGCATAATAGAAAACGTGACTGTGATGAATAGGAAACAATCTGATGCCAGATTTCAGACTCCATTCCTTATATAGGCCATACTTGACACTCACTCCCTACTCCTCGACAACAAATAGTGCCGTGAATAAACTTTTCCGAAAAAAAAAAAAAGCCGAAACAGCTAGAACTCCAGTGAAAGAAGACAAAATGTCGTAGTCATACAAAATAATAAAAAAGGTTACTTAAATGTATAATTTCAGTAACTTAAATTACAAACAAGAGTAGTGGCGAACTGACAACAATAAGGGGAGGAGTCAAGTTATGACGGGTTCTGGAATAGGCGCTTGGTCATCCACTTTCAAACTTTCTCATGCGCTCGGCCAGGGGTCAGCACCGCATATGGCCTGGACGTAATAAATTGGGTAAAGGGAAAGAGGAGTGGACCAAACATATCAGCCTGTGCCAGGAGTTTGTGTATTTGAGATTGAAGACCAAGAGCAGAGACAGGGACTCAAGGGCCATAGCAGAGACCATAGGACTATAGTGGGAAGAAAAAAAAAAGGGGGGGGGTCCAAAAAAATCAAATATTCTAAAACCGCACTCATTACCTCACTCAAACCGTAATGTACAGGGCCGTCTTAAGTATTTCGGGGGCCCTGGGCACTCAGGCCCCACGGGGCCCCTTACCTTCTTGATACAAAGTAAAAGGTTAAGTCTATAGGCCTACCATGTGTCTGAAAAAATTCACATTCTTTTATCACATAACATCGGTGACAAACATAAATTACATTGTTAATCACCTGTTCATGGGTTGGCATTATCTTCTCTGTGTAAGACTGTGAGAAAGGCGAAAATGAGGAGATGTGATGTCGATCTGTCTAGTCTAGTCACCAGGATCAATGATCCGATAACTGTCTGAGCTCTTCTTCTTCGGCATGATGGCATGGCAATGTATTTTGACAGTCTAAGTTTTTCAGCTTGTCAGGGCTAGCTTCAAGTTCTTCACTAAGGGCAACACTTTCACTTTCTTTTCGAGACTTCTTTGCAGAAAATTCATTGATCACTGGATCAAAGTCAACTCTTTTTAAAACCTCTTGTTCAATGCACATCAGTGCTAAGGAGTTGAGGCGCTCTTGCCCCATTGTGCTCCTCATTTGGCTTTTTATCAGCTTCAGTCTTGAAAACGATCTCTCCCCTCCACAATTAGTCACCATCATTGACACGAAACTTCGAAGCGAAATTTCAACGTTGGGGAAAACACTTTTCAAGTCATCTGTGATTAGTTTTTTGTACACAGCAGGCAAAGATTCACAAGTTTCATCTAACAGATGCTTCAGATGGCCACATTCCTTTACTAAACCGACCAACTCTATGTCTGCATGATAAATCTTACACAGTGCCTGGCATTTTTTCTCAATGTCAGAGAACGACAGGGTTTTTAAATGGAGAAAAAAGGAAAATAGGGAGTCAGGTTTCGAATTTACGATTGCTGTCATACTTTACATTATTAAATCTGTTTCTGTTGAGCTACTATATAGAAAACGAAATCACAACATCATTGTTTTAAGATCATCTTTAAAACATTCTTTTTCAATCTAGGTGTGTATTTCTACGGCAAAAATCATTGTTATCATTGTTGTGTGATCTACTACCCAACACAAGTTGTGTTGGGTAGTAGATCTAGGCTTAGATAGTCATGCTATCGAAGTTAGGATCCAGATCTAGGCCTAAACAACTCTCAAGACTTAGAATCTAGTCTATATTATCTGGAAATATTAAAGCCATTCATTTCCTTGTTAGAAAATCATTGCCGAAAGGGATTGACTTGAAAAAAAAATTACTCACCTCAGGCAGTCAGGCCAAGGAGTTTTTGTGCTAGGGAAAATCACAATCGTCTTGATCAACACACGTCGTGGATTTCCCACAACAAAACTTTATTTTGCCAGATTTTCCTTGCATCGTCACACTGAATACCGTACTGTTTAATTTCTTGTCGGTGAGCAAGGCAATGTCTAATCTATTTTTTTGCGAATAAGTCTCTAGCGTCGTATTTTTTTTAAATTTTTCTATCTATTCTAATGTTTTTCCGCCCCCGGGGCCCCAACATTAAACATGGTTCAATTCATACCCTCTTGCTATTTTGCAACACTATTGCACTTACAAGCCTATAACCGGTACTACTGCATTACTGCCAATGTCTAACTCATATCAATGAGATCCCGAATAACGTCTTTAAAATGAAAGGCTAAAAGAAAAACTACATGGCAATTGGAGTTTCTCTCTCTCTCTCTCTCTCTCTCTCTCTCTCTCTCTCTCTCCCTCAACATAATGTTCTAATGCAAATTTTTCCCTCTCTCTTTCTTTCTCTCTCTCTCTCTCTAGGGGGCCTCTCAAGGCCCGGGGGCTCATAGAGCCCGGGGCCCCCCAGAGCCCGGGGCCCTGGGCTACTGCCCATAGTGCCCTGCGGGTAAGACGGCCCTGGTAATGTACACAGCATTCAACCGTACAATCAATAACCAGAGACAGACATTCAACTGTAAATAACCTAGTGTCAATTTCACCCCACCTGCCTACAGAAGGAACAGCTACATGCCTTGCCCCCCGGTTACAATAAGATGGCAGATACATTCANCTCAATCAAACCGTAATGTACACAGCATTCAACCGTACAATCAATAACCAGAGACAGACATTTAACTGTAAATAACCTAGTGTCAATTTCACCCCACCTGCCTACAGAAGGAACAGCTACATGCCTTGCCCCCCGGTTACAATAAGATGGCAGATACATTCAGTAACAGTCTTTTCCTACTTTGTCATTCAGCTCCTCTTTCTCGCATGGAGGTACAAACTGATGTTAACAACAACAACTCTTTTGCCGCTCGCAACTTTTCAAACTACTTCTCTCCCATTCCCAGAACCAATGACTGGTTTCCAATGGTTGGTTTCCAGGGAGGCCGAGTGAGCCATGGACGTGGCGATGGGTCTCGCGCGTTTTGGTGGTCCCAAGCTGGGGGATGAGAAAAATGAAGGAAAAAAAAGAGAGGAGAGAGAGAGAGAGAGAGAGAGAGAGAGAGAGAGAGAGAGAGAGAGAGAGACATTTATAAAACAACAAAAAAATTGCTCCGGTAGAATTTGCCCAGGAAATGGCGGATGCTATGGTTATTGGTGGGGCTCTGGAATGTTTCTTTAGCAAAATAAAAATCTTTCCCTGGCCCAGAACAACGGATTGGGTGTGGGAGTGGGGATAGAGGAAAATATCGTAACTCCTAAATGCGCTCTGTCCAAAATTGTCTTGTATTTTCAATATCAACAGCATTCGGCCTCATCCTCCTTCCTTGGTAGGGCTTGGGTGACCCCTGGTAGGGGAATGGGTGTGTGTGTGTAGGGGGGGATGGGTAGGGGGCTACCCTAACCCTTACTAGGGCCTCTGCCCAAAACGTTTATTATATTTTCAATATCAACAGCATTCGATCCCGGCTTCGACCTCGTTCCCAGACAAGCAGTCTGTCCTCTGCCTCATCATTCATTGTCCCCTTATAGGCACTCTTATTCTCGTCTATTCAGGGGCACTTATATTAGCCGCGTATCCCACCCCGGCTTCTGCTCCTGTGTCCCTATCAGAGTGCATGATGACTAGATTTTCTGAAAATAGGTAATGATTTCAGGAGATAGAAGGACAAGACCGTAGAGAGATTCACCTTTTTTTCGTTGTTGGTGTGGTGTTTGTTTATGAATCACAACTATTTGCACTGAAGTTTTAGCTGGCCTTGTGGAGGGAGGGGGGGTGAAGGAGGGGAGTGGGAGCAGTCGGGACACTCGTAAAGTAACGTGCTGAAAACAATGCCTGCCGGAGAGTGTTGCTGCTTTTTAATATTCTAAATTGGCGTGCCGACGGCAAGCGACGAATGGATTGGGTTCTTCATGACAGTGTTCCTTCCTGGTCTATTCTAAGTCAGATATCCAGAGTTAAGAGAGGAGACACAGAAGCATAAAGTATAATTATATAATGCAACTTCACACCTCCCATAACTTCTGGCATCAAGACATTTCTTTCATAGAATCAAATGGGATCAAATCATACTGCATGAACTAGATCTATTTCTGAATAATATATCAATGCCTATAGACGATGGCGGATCTAGGCGACGGCGGTAATCGATAGCACCCCCCCCCCCCCCCCCCCCCCNCCCGGGCCACTCGGGTTGCGATTCTCTCTCTGCCCGATGGAAAGTAGCCATGCTACAGTATCTATTCCTAAGTGGAGTCGAGTCAGGGGTAGTGGACTAGTGGCACCCTATTCTCGCGCTATGAATCCCCTAATCTGCCACTGCCTTGATCGCCTGAATTGGACCAAGGGCGTATGTGTCACTGGGTATTCCTTGTCCTACATAATATACCAGTACAAACTTGTAGTCTAGTATGAGGTCATGACTCTGTAATATCATAATATATTATATATAAAAGGGAAGTGGGCACGATGGGAATGTTGGAGTCTGCATGATACCAGGTGGTAATGCATATTCTATTTCATTATCATGAGGGGGGAAAGAACGTGAGTCCGAAATAATAATATCTGCAACGTGTATCTCCATGGATTTTACCAAATTACCGTGTAAGAATAAAGATCGATTTTATATATATTTTGAGAGGAAAGACCGACAAATGCTAACACTATAAAATTTCTGAGGATCAAGACCATGGCCTCTCAGCTTGCAAGTCTGAACGAAGGCCTACTAACAGGAACGCTAGCTTCACAGCATTAATTTAAGCCTTGAATTCCGACGGCCTAGTGCCTGAGTATTATGTCCTAACTTCCACATTACATGTAAGCCTAGTGTTCACCAGTGACCTTGACACACTTCTCAATTCCCCAGAAGCAAACCTCATTACAAAAACGTACGGTGCACTACGCGCAAATAGTGCGGCCGTCAGTCCACTGAATTTTATCGACATGGTCATGAATTTACGCAAAAAAAAAGGAGCTTTTTTGACTTCGCAGGAAGCTTTTTTAAAAAATGCCATAAGATGTTGAATATCTCATTTATAATACAAACATATAGTACACATCATTCGTTAAATGTTTATACACATTATCACAAATGAAACAGATTCACCCTTTACTGCCTTTTCAAAAAGTTTATTGTCGTCGAGTTCGAACTCTTCTTTACCGAAGCATGCATTAAGGGTCGTTAGTGGAACCAAGAGGGGTGGGGAGACGCCATGCCAGACACATGGCGCTTTTTCGGGCATTCTCAGTAGTAGATAATTTTGTAAGCTTAGGCTACAGACTGAGTGAACAACCTGCCCCTGTTTAATCACATCTTGGTACATAGTATCCGCACATGTATATTTGTCAGCAAAATAATGCAGCAGTACGGTGTATTCCAGTTTGAATACTTTAATGCAGGGGACCCCTCTCCCCTTCCTCTTTTTCTGGATCCGCCCATGGGGATGACACAATACCCGGACGGGTCACTTCAGACCCTGGCCAGCTATGGTCCACGTGCCATTATAGCATTCCATGACAGAGTAGTTCACTGAAAGTTTAAACACTGTCGGACTGTAACACGTTACAGTTACTTACTCCTTTATTTAGATCTGGGTCGGGATGACGGGAAGAGTGATAAACAGACCGAGTTTTGTTTTTTAACCTTCTCTCACATTTCGTCGTATTTGACGTCACTCGGCACACGAATCATCGCGTTTTTGACTACACTTCGTCACGTCTTTCCTTGTTTGTGTTCAACATGTCGTCGCGTTCTTGATCATTTTGTTTAAAGGTGGGTCTATAATAATATAGTCCTAAAATTCTCAAACTGCAATTACATAACGGAAAGAATTTTGTTCGTTTACACATGTATTGCATTTTGTAAGCAGACTGTCCACATTTTCTGTCCATTTCTCTGATTCTTCACTTTCTTTCTCTTTCTCACACACTCTCTTTCTCTCTCTCTCTCTCTCTCTCTCTCTCTCTCTCTCTCTCTCTCACACATACACACACATACACACACATGCACACGTTCCCTTCACATCACCCACCAAAGAGTAAGGTTTTACTCAACCAAATCGTAAAGCCTCACACATGGTTATTTTATTAATTCAATTAAAGTCAACGGGTAACTTGGCACGATGTCTAAGTGGGTTTAATCCCCAGTCATAGGAAAACGCAACAAAATGTAAATCACAATCTCCTGCGTGTGTGGGTTCAAGGACACAGCCAGTCTTTAGTTAGACTAGTGCACTCGTGTTGTTAAAAAAAAAAAAGCAAATTTCGTTGCCATGTTAATTTTCTTATAAATACGTTTGGGTGTGAGAATGAACACAGTAATGAAAGTATTGTCGTACGAAGACTACTTGGCTGTTATGTTGATAATACAACGAACTCTGAAATAAGAACTTAGAGTACGAGTTTGCAGGCAAAGTGAACTGTTACTGAAGCAATAGTAAGTAGGCCTTCAGCATGTTGGTTACGCCTACGTCTTGTGCGGTTTATGTACATGTAATTTAGATCCGCTTTGCCACTCTGGTTATGTGCTTTCCCCCATACAGTGAGCGTAATTCTTTCCCTGCATTTCCCTATGCAAGATGTCAAAGCAAATTTAATAATAAAAAAAAATAACATAAAACAGGGCATTTTACTCTCCCTCCATTTCACGACTTTTCCCAGCAACTTACGGAAATCAGTTTTTCTTCCGCGTAGCAAAAATGGCTTTTTGTAAAGCTGAATTTTGCCTTATCATAAGGGAAAATCCACACGAGTGGCAACACTGGTTTTGATTAAGAGGAACACTGTTTACTTGTATGAGACCGAGTATAGTGAATCATAGGCATGAACAAGAAAATATAAATTAAAGTACTCCAAACAATATTGTTACATTCCTCAGGAGCATGGACTTGTGTTAGGTACAGTTACTTCATGTACGCTAAGCTTACCGGGTATTTCATGTTTAGGCCTACAGAATGTAACCGCCACTGCCTGCAGGCCAACAGAAAGTAACCTAGACTAGGTCGCTTACGGTGTCTATTCAGGAAGAAAGGCAGTTTTGTTATAGCAGTTGTTCAAAGGATCAGCCTGTAGAATGTCAATATAGGTTGTGGAGTTTTCCAAGTTTTGTTGTCCTTGATAGATATAGATCTTGATTAGTGGTAAGAATAATCCGGCGGTGATGACAGTAACGGATCACTGAAGTGCACAGTCACTAAGTTCAACGACACTGAAAGTAGTGAAAGAGATACAAAAGAAAGATGATATTTTCAGATCAACCAGTGTACTTTCGAGATGGTTTTCTCACTCATTAGAAAAGTGGCTTTCAACTAAAGCCTTAGGCTACTGTCAATGCCAGTGATCTTATGCATCGTGCATGCTGTTGGTTAATCTTTAATGTTGTTTAACCTCTTAATTGATTATTTTGATTGGAATGTCCTCCCCACCTATGTTGCAATAACACTGTCCTCTGTGACTACTTCACCCTGCTATTGTTGTCACAAATGATAACACGCCATTACTGGGTGTTGATCCATGCATGTGTTACCTTTAGGCCTTAGGTAAGAATGCAGGGCTGCAGAACCACTACAGAATAGGAGAGTGGAGTTAAAATAAGAATATATATATATAACTAGGGGCTTGGGGCTTGACTGGCAGATTTCACCTACTGGAACAGTGCAGATTTTAGATTTCATAAGGGAGTATAGAGCAGAAGTACCTTTATGTTTCATTGGCACTTTGACCTTCTAGCAATCATTGCATCCTTTGCAGTAAGAAGACTTACTGCACAGTGGTATCATAGTGATGATCTATTAGAGCAAAAAAGAAAAGTAGGCTGTTTTAAGTGCACATAATGTCCAGGCCTATGGCAATTTACAGCTCTTCACTCATATGTAATGATCCTGGCTATTCACCTCTTATATTTTCATCTGTCCATTAATCTGTCTGTCCACCTGTCCTCCTTCTGTCTGTCCATCCATCCATCCATTCATCCATCCATCCATCTATCCATCCACAGACTGACCAGTTAAACACCTCTCAGCACTTACATCTAATTGTATCCTGTGAATATGGCCCTGGAGTACCTTCTCCAGCATGATGATTTCTGGACCATGGTCGTGGTGGGCTTGACTACTCTTGTGACCTTCACCTTGCTGCCCATGGTCATCAGATACATCAAGAAATTCAGATATTTCCAGAGTTTTCCTGGGGAGCCAAGCTTTTCCATAATTTCTGGAAATCTGCACAAGGTAAGAGTTTAAATCAAACAAGAAACAGTTCCACTGTTGTTTTGAGAGTTGAATCTGTGAGGTTTTGAAATTTTTTGAGTAACATTTACTTCAGGAAAACAGGAACTTGATATCCAGGCAGATAGTTGTTTTTTTTTTATTATCTCAGGTTCAAGCTTATGAAGTCCCATTGGATGTATGAGTTCTTCTGCTTACAATAGAAAATAGTGCTTGAGATTTTGGGGTGAGGATGAAACCAACTTTAGTTGAACCAATGTCCTAATACAACAGCCTGGCGGAACTCTGTGTAAAGCATAAAGAATTTCTAGTCTGTATGTATATATCTGAGGTAGGTAAAGAGCATACACAAAGAAGTGGTTAAAGAAAATGGAATTGGCAAGAAAGTGCAAAAGGCATCAGGAGAAAGAAAGAATAGTGAGACTCAAAACCCAAGATGCTGTGAGGTGGTGCTTGGGAACAGAAAGACATTTTTACACAGCCATTCCTCTTTCTTCAACCCTTTGCAGAATGTTTTAAGATCTCTTTTCCCTAACATGCTTGATGTGGGGATTTCTTTTCTTTGTCAGCTCACTCCTTTTCTGGTTAAGGTGCTCAGGTTTCACCTCATACAATTATACATTTTGGAAACATATTTCAGGGTAATGTGGTTTCACTCTAATGGTGTAACAGTTTATTTCATATAAAGTTTCTACACTTGTGTAACTGCTGCAACATTAGAAACTATACAAGGGCTGGTAGCTACAAATTCATCAAATTCACATCCTTTTCTTCAGAGCCTGATATGTTACCCTGCAGGCTCATATTGAAGGACCTTTTTCAAGTTGTCATACAAACAGGCCCTTTTGCAAAGTACAATAACTGAAAGTGGCAAATTAATGTAAGCAGTTTTGTTGCACAGTGTCAGTAAACTAATTGTCCATTTACAAGGCTAACTTTGGCAAATAAAACCCCAACCTTGGGTGATTGTCACTCTCATATAAAAGATACACCTATCAAGAACACAATTTGGGTCCTTATGGGTGTGCAATATGACACAGAGACCTGTCATTCAATGTGAATTTTGTAAGCTGATAGAAGTATAGCAATGATCTGACTACCTGAAGCTTGTTTTCTCAAAATTTGATAATACACTTTTATTGAAAAATGAATTGGTTGTTATTCATGCATTTCTTTACTAATTTATTCAAATAACATGAGCTTGAAATCTAGATATCTTCAAGAGTTTCATTACTTTAAAATAAACAGGTTTAGGCCCGAAAAGCATATTTATATATTTTAAAAAAATTCTGTTTAGCTCAAAAGCATTCTGAATTCATATACTGAGTTTGGAGAAAACATTCTTCAATTGCATATGGACAGGAGTCCTTGATTTAACATTTGCCAGATGTATTTAAATTCCTTTCCAACAGTACAATTTTTGACCCCACTTTTGAAGTTCTAGGTTTGATTTGAAATCTTGGGATCCAGAGTGTTTCATTAAACTTTAAGAAAAAAGCTCCACCATACTCAGGATTCTGGGGCTTTGGAATTTTGGGCTTTGCGTCCTAATTTTAATAGCAAAACTGAATTGTCAAATGTTAAATTGCTACAGACACAAGGGGACAAAGTTATTAACATGTCATGAAAGCATCAACATCTTATCGTCTGTTTTTTGTTATCATACACCAGCTACCTTCTTCACCAGAGGGCAGATTAGAATATGGTCGATATAACATGGATAAAAGGAACTCGAGGTATGCCAGGATGTGGTTTGGTCCATTTCGACCTACGGTGGTAGTCTACCATCCCGAAACAGTCAAACTTATATACAAGTCTTCAGGTTTGTATTGTCTCTTCTTGTTTCTTTTCCATTCAGCCTCACAATTCAGTGAATGAATGAAGCTTCCCTTTTTGGCTCAGTTTCTTTTCAACATATTTTAATTTTCATGTATTTCATGACTCATAATCATAATTTTTTCTTCATAGTTTTTGGAAACCTTTTCAAACCTAGTGGAAACTGTCTTGTAGAGATAAAGCAGTGAAAGTCTTCAAAGGAAGATAAAAATACCCAAACCAGAATTCTAGCCATTTACATCCTGACACTCTTACAGGCAGGCTAGATCTAGGGGTTATGATCTCAGGCCTCTAAATCTGAATCCACAGCTTTCATTGATCTAATAAAAGTATATATCTTTCAGCCTTGGTGGACCTAAAGGGGCTTATTAGCTCACCATTCTACAAATGGGATCAATATGACAGTGTTTTGATTTTTACAAGAACCCACTCTGACATTTTTGGAATTCTGACACATTTTTCGGTATGGCTAAAAGTAATGTTGATAGTATTTCTGTTGGCATTTTGCTCCATACAAGAGTTTCCTATATTTTTTGTAACCTGGTTTCATCCCAGCCACAGACAATTTTCTAGTGGTCCCATTAACAGAGCAAGTGAGACAAAGAGCTGGAGATAGCAGGATACAAACACATCAAAATTTATCAAAGATGAATGCCTTGTATGCCATGACAGAGTTGGGCCATTGCAGGCAATTGGAATCACCTTTATTCTTATTGATCAAGAGAGAAAAATAATATCTGCAGAATACGACAATTATGTAAACAATAGTTGGCAAGTAAAGTAATATGCACATCAGCATCTACATCGTCAATTATGTCACTGTCAATAATGATCGCTTCTGTTAGGTCCTTTAAGGCCTGTGAGTGTGAGCACTTTTGGCTTTTCACGCTAGCAGTTTGAGAATATCATACTTTGGAAATTTCATTAAAGTCTGATCCTCTCACTTTCACAGCACTGACTTTGAATGTTATCCCTTAATGTTTAGTTTATTCCTTGCTGAGTAGAGATGTTTAAGAACACTTATTGAATTAGCTGACACAAGATATGAAAGTTGTTATCGATGTTCTTAAAATGTCTATAGTAAGTATATCCAAAATCTGCCCAAACTTGGTGTATTTGTTAGTGTGATTTAGCATTCAGAATCAGTGCTTCTAACTTCTCACCTAAAGTTGCCCCATCATAAACTATTCAGTCTTTCTTGTCTAATCATAGACTTCAAAGACTGTCCCATCATGCCCATTTTCTTTCCTGTTAACATGTTAGCTCCAAAGCCTAGAGGATTTGGTGGGGTGTTTGAACTGGTTGTCGCCTGGATTGGAGAAGGGTTGATTTCCTCAAATGGTTCAAGATGGGCTAGATCAAGGAGACTGCTCACCCCTGGATTTCACTTTGATATTCTCAAACCCTATGTGAACATCTACAATCAGGCAGCTGACACACTTATTGTAAGTGCTGATGAAATGTTATACAATGAAACATATTTATCACTTCAACCTTTCATGCATATCTAGATTTATTTTGAATCTACTGGCAAACCCCAAACATAGTTGTATTAGATCACTCTTACAGGTGTTAGTGAAAAATGCATATTGAGGTGTGTTGCAAATTTTATTGCGTGTCCTTAAATGTGTATATTTCAGTTATAATCCCTGTTGGTATATTTTACTTTCTTTAACTGCTCTGATACTTGGAAAGCCTTGTTTTCTGTTTGCATACCAACCTCTTTGTTGTAAAAACTGGCTGAATATATCCAGTTGTGCTAGTGGATCAGCATTTTGTAAACTAAATTAGAATCCTCTTAACATGAAATCAAAAGGATTAGCCAGATCTTGGTGGGTTAAGTGAGCATTGTGTTATCCATTTGAAGTATAAGAAAAAACAATAGTCCTTCACAATAGTTGCAGACATTGTCATCACGTTTGATTGACACAGCGTGTCTGACCACCTGTGGACAAGGATAGGGAAAATATACAGGAGTCTCATTGTTTTTGTTTTACCTTTTCCTTTATGGAAAATAATATTGTATATAATATTATATATTGTTGTGTAAGTGAAGGTCAGTTGAAACTTGTTATCAGGTTACTGAAAGTATTTCACATAAAGAAAGGGGGTCTTTGGATGGGAATTTTCAGTTCATTCTTATTAACCAAGATTTTGGGTTAAACACTGTTGTGTCAAATAAATTCTGGTGAATACTGGTCTTTTTGTGGAGTTGCAAGGATTGGCAGAAATATCACTTTCACCCTTATGCTAAGTGCTGTGGTAGAATGAATTTGCATGCTAGCGCCAACTATGTGAGGCGGCAGTGAAGTTTTGCAGTCTGGTGCCTGTTGACTGGCCGGCAGATAACATGCGCAACAGTCATTATCCGTGACAGGTACTGCAGCCAGCAGGAGATTGGGCCTAAGGCTCCTCGCACTACTGGAGTAAATATCGTGATGACCAATGTGACTGCTTTTGACATAATACAGTGAGTGCTATGCACTCAACATTTCATAAGCTGCTTTGATTTTGTTTTTGAGTTGCCTGCATTTTGAATTGCCTGCAGTATCATTTGACTGTCAAGTTATCAAGTCTTTTTATGCCAGATTAAATCTCTGTAACTGTGCCACTGAGTTTAGATAGAAGAGGCTGGTTGTCAAATTAGAAGTTCTTTTCAGGTTGCGAATAACCCGTGTAGAAATCAATGAAAATTTGTAAACACCCATGCTGGTACCACTCACAATATTTCCCTTACCTTCAGGGACTTTAGTTATTGGCGAGGCCTGTTATCATGTATGGATTTCACTGATGTAGCAGCAGGAAGAATACATATTATTTTACTGCTCTCATTTCACACAAAAAGGGGATATATATATATATCAACTGAAATTCATAATTTCTTTGCAGACAATGGCATTAAGTTTCTATTGTATCAAGCACAATTTACTTTTCCAGATCAGGCATCGGGATATATTTGCCTCAGAGTTAGGCTTAAAAAAGTGAATGACTGAGCAGTAATAGTTTCTGATAAACCAGCACTGTATTTGGAAAACAGATCTGTAAAGTGGGCAGTAGTGGTTTATTTTAGTCGTATGGACTCATGATGGTCTTGGTAGGCCTAATTTAGCCATATGGAATGCTTTTTTAGCTTTTTTTTTGGAAAGGTCTATTGTTCAATTGCTGTATACCATTTAAGTGGTATTTTTGTCTTTATAGGAAAAACTGGACAAATTTGCGGACAGTGGTGAAAGTTTTGATATTTGTCCTCTGTTGACCTTATGCACCCTGGAGATAATTCTCAAATGTGCCATGGGCTATGATGATGATGTGCAAAGACGAGGGTAAGGCTGACATCATCTGTAAAACATGTGACCACATTAAATCGCTATCTGCTAGTTCATAACTCCTGTTTTATCTCAACCTTTTCAGCATGGAATTTATATTTTCTGTATTAAATTACTGGGTAACAGCTTGTATCAGCACAACTTTATTTATGCTTCAGTGTAATGGCAAGGGTACCTTTCTTTCATTCTGGTTGCCTGTACTGTAGGCTTACCTTTAAATACTGAATGATGTGGCATGGGTGCTTCCAAGCACTTTAATGTGGTGACATCACCTGGATAAAAACAAGTGGTCCACACATTGTTTATATAAGAATGAAACTGTGGCAGGGTGGGGGATAAAGTGAACTTTCATGGCAAAAGAGATCCCTGAAGTGCTCGTTGCATCACTGCACCTTTTCACACCCCTTTTTATTTTTCTAATATTCAAGCTAATTTGTTTTAAAACTTTTAAAGTCATGATAGTGACTTGCTCTGTAATGAAGAATACAGATACCTGCATGATATTCACCTAGTATATCATCCTTTCTTTCACAGTCAGCATCCTTATGCTGTGGCAGTTCGTGAGCTTACTGAGGCATGGGCTTACAGAGGAAGGTAAATATTTCTGGGACGAAAAGAATTACTGTGGGACCTCATGAACTGGATGTCTAGGGAGCAGTCCATAATTTTGAGTTTGTGATGTGCATTGAGTTCATTAGATTCGGTAACTATAAGGGTCTTGAGACCAGAGGCCTATAATGGACTTGCAGATTTTTCAAGAAAATGAAATTCATGGTTGTGAACTCCTATCATATTAAACATAGTATCCACCACAGTTAATAGGGCTCTACAGACTTGCATGTATAGTGAGCCTCATTACTGATGGGGTGGTCTTGACTTTTAAATTTTTAATCATTATTACTAGCTCCCAAATTGAAGTATTTGGAAACTAAAGAACGAACCTGACTATAGTTCATGGTGTAAATTTGCAGATTTCGCATTGATGATGTTATGTACAGACATTGTTAACTTGATGTAATGCGTGATAGCCCTGGTGGTCAGCCTGTTTACAATGGGAGAGGCCATTTCACCCATGCTATCAAATCACCCGTCTTATCAAAACCTCACACAAAACTGAAGCAGTTTTCCCATAACAGTTGGATTTTCACCTTTCAAGTCCATCAGGGAAAGGCTATTTTGATAATAACAAAGAGGAGTGGAAAAGGGACTGAGATTATACTGGATACAAATTGGGTCCCGTTACATCTTTGCCTTTTATAGATGGGTTCCACAGTGTTTGAATGCTGATGCTGTCTCTTATCCTTTCAGTCTGCCTGACTATTTTTGTGCCCTATCTGCTGGTATTTTGAACTAGATCTAGTTAATTTTGCAGGGAGGGGTTAGTTATAAAGTCAGCCTCCACTGTGATGAGCCACCTATATTTAAGCATTATTTTGTGGTTTAAATGGATATGAATATTTGTGCATTTCAGAACACCTTGGCTGTGGCCTGACTTCATATTTCGTATGACATCAATGGGCCGCAAGTTCTACAAAAACTGTGATTATGTACATAAAGTAGCAGAGGAAGTCATTGAGAAAAGGAGAAAATCTCTGGTAAGTTAACTTCATTGCCATCATTGTATTGTGAGACAACCATTCAATGGTCATGGCTGTTTGTATATAAATGTATGAGGGCAAACCTGGCCTCTCTGAGAACCATTGCGTGGAAATTTCTAGAATAATGTCCCTTGCTGCGCTGAACAGTAAAGGAAAGAAAGAGTTAGTATGCATATAATCTTCAAAACAATAGCCAGAGAAAGGACAATGTCCTTTCTGTGGTATTGGGTGGTTGACATATTAACAAACTGGAGTTAAGAAACCCCAACTCTATTTTTCACCTCATCACTAACTGCATTTTATTTGGCCCAGGTGAAAACATCAACTTGAGTTCTCAGGCACTTCGAGAAGTCATCATGCCCCATCTGCACTCCTTTCATTACCATTGCTTTACATGTAATGATGTACTTACGGTGGATGATAGAATAAATGAATGAATATAAAGAAGACTTACATACATATAAAAGATAGAATAAATGAATGAGCGTAAAGAAGACAGACACTTGAAAAAGGTACCTGACTGCAGTCAGCTTCTTTCCAGTACATTACAATAATGTATGTATTTCTTATAACTTTAGAATGTACAGTTATTACAATCAAAGCCAATTTGTTCATATGAAACAAATTAATGTCACTTAAGGCATGTATTTTTTTCAAACAATATGATAAGGAAACTATCAAGAAGCTTCCAAGTAACAAAAGGAAAAAAAAAAACAACCTTATTATTGTAATCTCCTTTGACAAAAAGCAGTGATTCGACATTCTCCTCAGTCATGCAGCCGTTAAATGGTTTTGCAAAATTAAAAGTAGACCCAGGAGATCAAGTTTTGGTATGCTGGACGCCCAAGTAACCTCATTTTCCTCAGTCCACCCTTCTATAAAATGGATAGCTGGCTACATGCAGTGAAAGATATCAGATCAACACCTGTAAATGACAGTGGCTGCTGGTTTATTAGTATGAAGAGACCTTAATTCCATATAAACTTGTTACATCCTGAGCCAATCCATGAATACAATCCTGTCTTTAAAACCTACCTATTGTCATATTTGATTCTGCCCATCAGTTGGCAGAATGTAATGGACATTTTTTAAGAGCAAATAACATGCAGTGACAATAAGCAAGAAGGGGTTCCAGTCTCTGAATAGGGCTACCGCTCTAGCAGACACTGAATACAGTCAAACAGAGAAAGAGGGGTTGTCCTGTGTGGGTACTTCTGATCTGTGAATATCATCTTCCTTTCATGTGTGTGATCAGTGCCAATTATCTGTGTGCCAATTTGTCCCTAGCAATATGTGATCAAAGATGTGCAGCAGTGGTGGCTTGTGACTATTCAGAATTACCCATGCAGCCTCTCCCACTGCTGTTATATTTTTCAGATCACAAACTGAGCTTTATAGGTAT
The DNA here is from genome assembly GCA_033807755.1 of Ellobium chinense. Classification (NCBI taxonomy): domain Eukaryota; kingdom Metazoa; phylum Mollusca; class Gastropoda; order Ellobiida; family Ellobiidae; genus Ellobium; species Ellobium chinense. The sequence goes on from JAWQUT010000187.1 coordinate 37,119, forward strand.
CAGATCCCATTGTTTTTGCTCTAAGTAGCTATAACAAAGATGGTGAGCATTGTGTAAAAGCTGAGAGACAAAAGAAATGTAAAGCGTAAAGGACAGTAGGGATCTTTGGATTTAATCTGGCTTCTGAATTTATGGAAATCAGTTTAATTTATTGTCTGAGTGAAATATTACTGATGGTTTGCATTTAATAAAAAATCACCACTGGTGAGCTGTCATTAATGGGTAGATAACAAGGGACGATTGATTGATCATCATATGTAATGAAATAATACAGTGTTGTCTTAGGAGGGAAATGCATGGAGACAAGAAAATTAGAAGATAGATTTAAATCTTAACACCAAATCTTTAGATCTTTAAAGAGTTCCACCTGCAAGAAGAAGATTTAGATCCAAAGCCATTCCTCGACATTTGGTATTAAAGCTGGTGTTGTCAAATCCAGTCTGTGATCCTGCATAACCGGAAGAGCACTAAAGAACAGGAGTATGTAATGTGTTTGAGAAAAACCATAAATGTCACTACCACTTTCCTTGATACTCTTTTGTTCTCACCTGCCAATAGACTTAAGTCATTCATCTTTTTAACCATTTATTTGACATTGTTTCGATGTGTCCAAAGGAGAAGGATGGTCAATCCAAAGGTCGTCACCTGGATTTTCTAGACATCTTACTGACCGCTAGAGATGAGGATGGAAATCCTATGACCCCATTGGAGATAAGGAATGAGGTGGACACTTTTATGTTTGCTGGTAAGCCTTAATTTGTTAATCTTTGCATATTTTATTCTTCTCATCCTCTTATAAAAGATCACTTCTTAACTGGTTTACTTCAAATAAAATCAGAACTCAGCCATTCCATACCACTTTGAGCATTTAAGCAGAACTCTGTATCTTGCCACTGCATGCCAATGCAACAGATGTGTATTCCCTATTTTCAGTAACATTTGACTATGTGTATCTCCTATATTTATTAAGAACACTGGCAGAGAGCAAAAATACTGAACTGTTAACTGATGCAGTATCATAATGGATGCACCAGATGGCTGGGACAATACATGATGGATCCTTTATGAGTCCTTATCATTTTATGGCATCTCTGAAATGGACATGGATAAATTAGTTTTTCCACATCAAAATCCGCCAGTTCCTTAACCACTGGGTAAACCAAAATATATTTGATGAAGTTTGCTGGAAGAAAAAATTTTAACATGAAAATCAGTCTTGAAGTTTTCTGCCTAATAGATACCCTGTTTGTATGAAAATCAAATTATTTCTGAAGGTATTAAAAATTGTTGAATGTATCATGACTAAGGATGGTCAGCAAGATAGATGTGACAATTTACAACTTTTCACACTCAATATTGAAAGAAACGTCCATGTTTTGTAGGTCATGATACAACAGCTACAGGTTTGCCTTGGATCCTTTATGCACTAGCCCAGCATCCAGAGTATCTAGCCAAAGTTCAAGCTGAAGTAGATGAAATGCTGGATGGCAGAGAATCGGATCACATAGAGTGGTAATCATTTTGATCTTTCTTTTTTTCCATCACCGAAACTATCTCTCCTCTCACTTTCTTATTTTGTAAGATTCAAACTCCATCTCTAACCAAAGGCATTCAGACAATTTATCATACCAAATAATGGGTTTATTTGCTTAGACATTATCAGAAAAATGAAAAAAAAAAAAGGTATTGTTTAATGAGATTTCAGCACCAAACACCAGTCTGGTCTATGAAATGGCAATTCAGTACTGTCAATCTGTAGGTGGACTAAACTCATAAGAACTAGTCTGAGGCAGGCAACCCTTATTTTTCCTGACTATGGATAATCTGTAAAATGCTTCACACAAAATGATTTATTGGGGTCTGTGAATTTTGTGTACATCAGTGCACAGGTAGTCTAGTTCACAGCTTGGCAGCCAAGATTGTACTTTGTGATGAGTCATGGTGTGATATGTTAGAAATGAATAGCAAGCCTTTGTCTGGCTCCTGAGTTTAGTAAGTCAGAGAGAGGGGTCACTAGTGTGGAAGCTGATCTAATACAAGTGAGAGAGAGACTTTGGTTTAATCTGAAAAAAATGGGGTGGTAAGGGATTTAGAGATGCTTTGAAATAGGTAAGCTTTTCAGATTAATACTACAGTGGAACACTATTAAACCAAAATTTTTGGGACCAGACATATTATTTTGTTTTAAACATGGTTTGGTTTATCCAAATAGGGTATGGTGGGGCCCATTCCATGCCCTCATGGTTGAATTTTTTCATCTTTTTCGTCCCAGGTTGAAATCGTGACTCTTTTTTTGCCATTTCAAGTTGCTGTCGACTGGCAATTATTGTTGACAGCGTGGGATTCAGAATTCCGTGTTTCCGACAGATTTCTGATTTTGAGAGTTTTTGGTCATCTACCTCCGCTAGTAGTTGCAATTTAAATTCGAGTGAATAAGAGGTGTGCTTTCTTTTAGACATCTTGAATGATCAAATTTCGTTATCAGTTAAGACAGCCTTCATAACAATGCTGGGCGCGTACCACTGATCCTAATCTGGCCCTCGAAAACAATAAGCGTGGACCATCTGGAGTCTACATGGTGCAGTAACATCACGTCGCATCAGACAGCACGCATCACGATGAAGTGTTGCCTGCCTTGCCTTGTCAGCAGGCCGCTTGCTGTTTCCTACACATGCATGATTAGATTCAACAGACAATGCGCACTTGCTGATCAGTGACGCAACTCCCCATCCCCTTCCCCTCTCCGTCTTCGACCCCCGATGGTGGCCTGACGATTAGAGAACGGCATCTTGGAACTAAGCGTAAGAAAGTATGGTCGCTAGCTTCCACTTAAATTAAGGTCATTGTTTCTGGTCCAGCCGTGTTCCCAAGAATGTTGACTTAGGTTTATCGCTAGTCCATTAACAAAGAGTAAAAGAGAAAAAAAATCGGGGATTAATTTTTCAATCGGTTCAGCCGTGTTGTTGGTTTAGCCGTTTTTGGTTTAAGTGTGTTCCACTGTAGTTGTATTTCACAATAAAATCTGTAAGAAAAAGCCAGGACTTGCAGAACCTTTCAATATACCTTTTGTTTTATAGTAAGTGTTTTTGTAGTGAAAGTGTGTCATATTTAGTTTTGGTATAATTATGATTTGCCTGAAAGTGAACTTATTTGTTTCACCAAATTTTATAATATTGATGTCTAAGTTATTTTGTCACCTCATGTTTTACAATCCATTGGATTCCCAAGAGTTCTTTTAGGTAAGTTTGATCAGAGAACTTCTGAGTGTTATCATATCTGCATTACTGTATTATTTTCTTGCTTAGTTGTTATCTACATCTTGCTTTTTTTCCTCTCTTTACACAGGTCAGACCTGTCAAAGTTTCAGATCCTCCCTCTTTGCATCAAAGAAGCCATGCGCCTGTACCCTCCAGTTCCTTTCATTGCACGAGTTCTGAATGAAGACCTTGAGATTGAGGGAAGAAGGATTCCTGCTGGGACAGGTGTGACAATTGCAATCGTTCATCTACACAGGAATCCAGAAGTCTGGGACAAGCCAGATGAATTCCAACCTGAAAGGTTCAAACCTGAGAATATGAAAGAGAGAGACAGCTTCTCTTTCACACCTTTCTCAGCAGGATCTAGAAATTGTATTGGACAGAATTTTGCATTGAATGAGGAAAAGGTGCTCACTGCACGCTTGTTACGCAGGTACTTGTCTTACTTTTGGAGAAAGTGTTAATATAGTTGAACTCAGTTTTAATTAGAGTTGGTTGTTATAACTGTGCGCCATTATTTCTGATATGGGATATGTAAAGAAGGGAAGTAACCTCATTTAGATAATGCCGGCTTTCTTTTCTGCTAAAAAGAAAGTGATTTATAGTCTTTAATAGTAGTTGGCGCAATTATATGAACATATGATAGCCAAGATAAAATCGTGAGCAAGGCCTGCCATATGCAACAGTTGTGATTTCAAATCTTGTGTGTCTGTTAATCATTTTGTGCTGTGAAGTTAAGGCACAAACTGCAAATGAATGATTATTTCAGCTTGGTATAATGGAGGCATCAGATGTCTGATCATTGTTCACATTATGTGGAAACATATTTGATGATGTCATAATAGGTATTTTGCTTTCCAGGTCTCTTATAATAAGGCTATTTTAACAATATATAGAGGAGGGGAAATGGGAATTTAGAATTCCACCGGTAAAACTGGGTTCCTGTCATAACTGTGACTGATATAATTGGGTTTCACTGTACATAAAATTCATATATATTATCATATCCATTCTCATCATTTTGTGTTAGCTGACCTTTTCTAGATTATGAAAAATTTCATGAAGTAGGATTGAAAAGGAGTTTGAAATTTCAAATTTCAAGATGTGACATCAAATTCATGCTTAGTGATTTAAAAGTCATTCACTAAGTGTTGCATTATCATCTATCTCTTGAACAGCATTTAAGAACAAATCAAGGAAAGTCATTGCAAACAAATTAAAAAAATTAAACTACAGTAGAATCCAGCTACACAGACTTGAAGGGACCAACCAAATCTTGGTGGATTAAGCAAGTTTTGTGGTATTCATTTACAGTAAAATGTAAGGGAAAATGATAGTCTTAATGACAGTTGCGAGTGCAAAGTTCAGTATGTTTTTGGCAATTTTTATTTTGAGTATGTTTTCCTGCTCACTTCTTTTAGCAGTTGCATTTTAAAAACAAATGACGGTGAAGTTTGATTTCTCTTTGCCATCCTGTTCATTAGAAGACAAAGTGTTAAAGAAAATTAGAAGAACAGTAATGTGGTGCAAGGATGTGGAAGCATGAGAAAGTGAGAACAAAAAAAACAACAAAAAAAAACAACAAACAAAACAGGTGAACAACACCCACTGGGTACACATGGCCAGTGGCAGTGTAGCACATCAAAAATAAAATGAATAAAATTAGACTGAGAATAGTAAGTTTGCCATATGAGGGACAGTGCAGATGGCATTCCTTGTAGGTGACAGCCTTGATGACAGAGATGTCAGAATTGCTGTTTGTTGTCATCACCTTTGATTGATGCAGTACATGTATTTAATGTAATCTCTATGTGCCTGACCACCAATCAACAGTTGGAAGGAAACTGTAATGGCAGCAACTTGTATTTTTTCCTTTCTCTATTAATTTTTTTTTCTCGCTGATGCAACAACAGTTGTTGTATTATCAAAGTTCCCTGAGACTCAACATCGGACCCTGAAAGCATTTTACTGAGAGTAAAGAAGGCGTATTTGGTGGGAATTTCCTTTCCATTCAGACTAAGTAAGATCTTAAGTAAAGTGCTATCTACTAAGTGAAGTTATGTTTTAAGAGAGGTCCACTGTACCTGTATTTTAAATCAATAGAATTAGAAAAATAGTGAAATTTGGTTAGACATTTCAGTAGGTAAGATTATACCATCATTCATGAAATGATGATTTTTCAGTTTGTATTGCTATAACAAGATATGTCATGTATGTTATCTTGTATAACTCGCATGTTGAATCATTCCTCAGGTATGAGATAGAACTGGCCCCAGATGCACCACCCGTACAAAGAACTGCTCAAGCCATCCTTAAAAGTGAGAAAGGAATCTGGTTGAGACTTAAACACCGCCAACTGTGAGCCAGCCACATATTATTTACAAGCCCAAGGCATCTCGTAAATGATATACACTGATATACCATATCCTGGAGTTTGATTTCTCAGATTCATTCAAAATGATTATACTTAAAGGCACTGTTGTAATTGTGTGATATTAACATTCTGCTTTACAGCCATAACTGTATGAAAGTGGGTCTCAGAGCTCACTACTGGCACATTCCTTTCTTTATGCAAGTAGTATTTTATAATGTCCATTTTTTTTTATGTGTAGAACACACCATTCAACGACTTTCAAACAAATTACTATGACAACTCTTTAATGAAACTGTTATGTTACGAAACATTCTGCAAGTCCCAACTCTTTCTATTACAATATTTTTGTATGCTTATGACGAAGTTGATAAGCATTAGCCGGATAAATATGTATATCATAGGGTACTTCTAAATCCCCTACCAGACTCTTTTTTTTATAACAATTTTAATATGAGGCTTGTTTTTCATTTTTTACCAAATATAGCGAGACCTTGCCGGACTTGCCCATGTGTGATCTAGGTTGCCATGGTATGAACCAAACTACATATTGTATTTGAGCCTTATTTTGTGTTGCCATGGATAATCTAAAATGTGCATAATACAGAATGATTTAGTGGTCCTGTGAATTTTGTAATAAGCTTGTTCAAGTATTTATTCTCACAGGTCAGTGGCACAAGAAGTACATTTACTGTAATGGTGAAAATTCAAAGCCGGCAGTGTTTATTTAGGTTTGCTTTTCTGATCTCATTTTGCAATGCTGACTGGAGACATTCTGTTCACCAGTTTACAATGGAGTCCACAAGAATTGAATTCACTTGATGTGAATTTTCAGTTGAAGTGAATTAGGGCTTATGTCCAGACACATTTACTGTATTTTATAGGGATGAAATCAAGTGCCTCACCCAGACTTTTGTTTAAAGTGAACTCGGAATCATATGTCTGGGGACCAGTCTTTGAATTGGTGCATAATCATGAAACCCATTCTTGCCTCACAACACCTTTGCTCCTAACAACATGGTTTTGTGAATGGCTGGAAAGGTTGATTTTTGGGAAAGGGATGGGATGGGATGGGATGGTGGTGTGCTGAGTTTGTTGACCGGTCCTATGCATTGTGGACCTGCTGCAGTTATGCACACTACCCACATGTACAGCGGCACATTCTTCCCCCCACTCCCTGGCCTGTGTTTTAAAGAGATGCTCCACTTACCACAAAGGCTCCTCATACCTTAATGTTAACAGTGTTAACAGTAACACCTGTCATCTTCTCAGCCTGCCACTCATAATAAATCGTCCCATGAAGCTGCCTACTCCTCATAATTACCAAGACCACTGCCTACTCCTCATAATCACCAGCACCAAAGTTTTTAAATGTCAAGCAAGAAACACAACATCCCAAGTTTGAAACCAAAATTGAAACTGCTTCAAGAAGGTGGTGCAAAAAACAGTGTCAGAAACAGATATCGCGAAGAAGTATGGTGTTGTGACAGGTACTGTTTCGAAGATTGTGAAAAATTGTCACCAAGTAGAAGGATTATAAGATAAGATAAGATAAACTTTATTTATCCTTTCACAGGAAATTTGTCTCGGACAAGTGCACATCAAAATCACGCTATACACAGACAAGAGCACACAGATATAGATACATACATAAGTACATTAATATAGACATACACAGATGCACACACATGCATGCATACATATGCGAGCGCACCCGCGCTCTCTCTCTCACACACGCAACACTCACACACACTGTCCACAAAGTGCTAGACCTGAGCCTTCCTGATGCCAAAGGCACGAATGACCTGCGATATCTTTCAGTTCTTGCTGGTGGTTGTAAAATTCCTTTACTTCTTTCAGATCTTTTAAATTCATCAAATAAAATGTGCCTCTTCTTTGTATCAGCCAGCTAGGCAATGGATTAGAATGAGCAAGGTGGATGATGTGAATAAAGCCATTTTTTAATAAATAACATTCATGTAACTGTACAAGTAAAATGTTCCATTTATTATGTGATGCTTACATGTCCAGACTATCACCAACACCAAAAGAATTATGTACACTGTGTGTGTGTTTTTCATTACATTATTGCAACAAAATAGTTACATGCTGCTGTAGTTGCCAGGAAAAATAATCCTGTAATAGCCATGGCCTGAGAGTGAGGCACAAAAGTGTGAGTGACTGAGTAATGCTTATACATATAGTCACTGGTAAACAAGCATTGTGACTGGAAACAAGAGCCTTTGTTTAGCTCTTCAGAAAGGTGAATCAGCTGGCAATAAAGATAATACAGTACTTGCATTTTCATTCAGGGGTGTAGCGCAATGGTAGTCAAATAGTCATTGACTACCTCTTGGAAAAGTAGCTAATGTTCAAAAAGAAAAAAAAGCACAGATACACTACCCGAAAATAATTGAAATAACAATGCCAGCCCTTATTGGCTTTTATAAATTCGCAGCTTAGTAGACTGAGCAATCAAAAACAGAAGCAAAAAAAAACAAAACGCTGTGCAAGTCATCTCACATTTTATACTATAAAAGTCAATCCCTAGAGCTGCACGTCTTCAACCGTACTACCCTGACTGAGCCCCAAATGCAGCTCAGCTTGGCTAGCCAAGTAGTCACTTTGGAAGTGTGACTACAAAGGTTCACTAGCAGGCAGCTCCTCTTCTACTGTATTATACGCAACAAATCATTACTTGCACCCAGACTGAGCCCCAAAGGCATCCCCGAGTAGTGTTTAAATTTCCATGCCTATAGGCAAAAATCTAAATGCCTATGGAAGTACGGAAGACAAACGAGGTCAGTTTAGAGGTCAGATGACTCACTGTCTCTTTACTCATTGGCCGAAGTGGAATGAGGTCGTACGTGTTAGCTAAGACTTGCGTAATCTCGATGCCAGGGTTGCCAGACTTGGCTCTTTTGAAGCCAAATACCAGACATTTGTCTCTTTTTAAGAAAAAACTTTAGTTCTCAAATAATTGATTATTTTGTTCCTTGGCTCTGTATTGGCTTCAACAGAATTTAGGTTAAACCTGACAAATTTTCTAAAATACTTCTACTTTTCTCGAAATGATAATATTTGATATGATTAGGCTTTTGTCGTAAATGCCCGATGAATACACATCCAAGAATAGCCTCTGTTTCCATCATTTCTTATTATGTTGTTCTAATGTTTGTAGAAAAGGTTTATGAACTATACTACCAACGTATATCCAATATACAGACAGTTCGTAGAAAATTTCTCGTAAGTCAAATCCTGACTCCAGTAGGCCCATTCCGGACATGGTTTGGCTCTATTTTGGAGCGTTTTCGTATGCGATTTGGCTCCCGCTCGATAAAAAGTATAGAACCCTGCTCAGTGCTCCTATCCATAGGTCTAGACTAGATCTAAGTTTATAGCTAAGCCCTAGACTGTGTTTCAGCAAGAGGAATTCAGTGAAGCCCCTCGCAAACGCGGCTGTTGTTTTGAAAGTTGCCAGTGTTGCCTGAAAGCACTCTTTTAGATTATCATGAGGATCCCAAAAAAATAAAAAGGTTAAAAATGAAAATAAAATATGATGTTCCTAGCGATGGAAGTAAAGCTGTTCCTTAAACCTTTCATCAAGACTTTCTTTCAGCAACACCGTCATAATCATTTTACCCACAAGGAGTAAACACTGAGTGAGAACAGTTATCATACTGCTGTTATCATTGAGTCAGTCTAGTTGTTATTGCTTTTGTTGTGGTTGTTGTCACGATACTTTACTGATGTTATCATGCGTTCTTGGTTTAGATGGTGAAGCAAATTTTTGTCGCATAATACCTCGTTTGTCTACTGCATCCTTAGCTAATGAAAATATAGTGACCAAAAGAGAAGAATGCAGTGATTTGCATAGCCAATGGACAGATTTGACTACCTGGTTTCGACCCCCGCGCTACGTCCCTGTCTTTGTTAACATGAAACTTGAAGAAGAAATGAGACACTGCTGTTGCATTACGTATTGCTAACTGAAGAAACAATCTGTTTCTTGTATGAACCTCTCTTGTTTGCTGTATCCTGACCTCTGTGATGTTAAAGGTTTATAATGTCTTGCCATATTCCTTTCTTGTAACTGACAACAACCATAACAAAACCTACTGAGTTAACATGAATAGTTTGTTATATTTATCATGTCTTGCCATATTCATGTCTTGTAGCTGACAAGAAACACAATAAAAAATACTGACTTAACATGATTTGTTTATTGTTTTTAATTGAAAACATATACCCATAGGAATACCCAAAACAGAAAGCAGTACAGTAATGCATAAATTTGCAACATTTTATGGTGGTTCTTCTCATTATTTATTTGCAAACTGACCAGTACGCCCTTGTCATATTTCATACTACAAGACATCTTGATACTTGTGAAAGCTACATGCTTCCAAACAGTGAAGGTACACAGGACTACTGAAAGGTTTCTAGACTTTCAAGTACAGTGGAAGTCACTTAAACTGAAAAAAATTTAATCCAAAAAGTCACTTTATCCAACAGATTTCTCTGTGTCCTTTCAAGTTTCCTATATTTTCTTACAAAACTCACTCTACTTCTTATGAAAAAGCAACAGCTCCTCTTTACTGAAATGTTTCTACATTTCGTCATCCGATATCTGCCTGTCATGACTTGATCCTCCCTGCTTTATAGCTTGAGACAAATATGCACCTATCATAAGTATGACTGTAAGCGTGCTGTCTGATGTAATGGCGATGGTGATAATGTACTTGCATCTCCTTTTGCAGACGGCAGTTGTGAGAAAGAAGTGAAAGAGTTTTAATACCATTTGCTAATGGGATTTTAAGCAGATACACTTTGGTGCTTAACTACATCCAATGGCATAGTCTGCTGATGCTGGTTTATATAAAGCAGTTGTTGTTTTTTTCCCTGACAGTCGTGGTAGGCTACCAATGCTGCATGACTCAGCTCCATTTGATGGTGAATTGCACACTCCTCCTCTCCCTATTACTCTACTGTAAATCTTAAGCCAGTAAAATTTGCATGACTCGACCATACTCTTATTTTTAGAGAACACATATTCGCCTTGTTCACAATACCAGTAAGCCTAGATAATATATTGCTACGCATCAATTGTGGCTAAGACGCCTGTATACCACTGGTCATTTAAGCCATAATATAGAGCACTGCTAACTCTATCTTCTGCTGTGCTGCTTTTGTTGAAATAGTACACATTTACAATCCTAAATATGTTTAGTCCAAAACAATTTGTCAAGTCCCTTCAGCTTTACCAACTTCCACTGTATTATAGTCCAGTTCATTCTTCTCTGTGGTCGTTAAGCAGGGTCTTTTTATGAAAACCAGGAAAGGCTTCATAAGTACCTGTTTTCAACAAATTCCCCTCAAGGCCATAATAAGTATTAAAAAGAAATGGTCCCGTCAGTTATTAAAGATGGGATATCAAAGCTTATAACAAGGTATTCCTAACTAATCGTATATATAACTTAAGACTTCTTATACAAATTACAACACCCCTAAGTGAGTCTAATAGTACTGGAGGCAACATTAACAGCCAATCAAACCCAGTCATGTTGTAAAGCATTCTAAATTTGATATAATATTTAAGCTGCTATTCTTGAGTGTAGATTTCTGTCATATTCTCAGCAGAATTTACAAATGAAAGTTTTGCAATCAAGGAAGACGAGTTGTAAGTAGATGTAGAAAGCAGACAAATACTACTACTTTAAATAAAAACAACTAAATCAAGCAATGGTTACAAAGATGCTTATTTTATCAAACACTCTTCCTCTGTTAAGTCTACTATTGTGATCAAAGCTGGCCAGTTGTTCACATATTCTAACAAAATAATTATGAGAAGCTCAATACCAATGACAGCTTTTGCTTATATTCAACTGCCTCCACCAGAGAAGTGAGACTGTGTTAAGTGGCAGCTCTGCAGTTAGATACCATATACTAGCCTGTCTCATATATATGTAATCATGCTGCAGGAAAGCCCCCAGTTTTGATGGCAGCAGTGGTCAGGGTTACAGAACTTAAATTTCATAAAAATTATATTCTCTCTTAGGCAATGGCATTTTAGACATTGAATGAGCAAACTACTCCTATCCCTCTCTAATGAGACAAAGTACTTATATATGTAGAACTGACCACTTATGTCAGCTTGTCAGCAATAAATCTAAAGAAATGAAGCAATTCTGTCATGGTTTTCAAATCCAGTGTGCTATTTAAGAAAATCTGTAGATCAAACAGCAGTTGTACTGGGAAGCAAGAAATACTACTTACCAAATGCATGTTGACACTCCTTTTTCTAAATAAATGTTTGCAATAATAGAAAAGTCTGTGCTTTGAAATCTGAATTTGAAGACTGGGAATGCAAGTGTATACGAGGACAGTATTTAAACTGTATTTACGCTTTGATAATCCATATGAACATTGAGGACTGCTGTTTAATTAGGGATCCATGTCATTTATTATTCATCCACAATTTTATAAGTGAGGGGTAATGAGGATGGTCATCCTTTCCGAAGCAGTGATATCACTTTATCTGGTCTTGTTTACTTTATAGCACAATTGATTAGGAACTCTTTCCCCTGCCTTGTCAACCCTCACTACGACACCATACAAACAAATAGGCCACTGATACAATATCAGTTTAGTAGATTAGCTGTTTGAGAAACTCAAGAGGTAATCAACGCATCCTTTGCAACTTTGGTCTTGTGGTGTAAAGTTCGATTTGACGCCGCCTTCTCCCTTTCTCATGCATTGTTTTCTTTGCCCAAGTCTATATCCCATTACTATCTTGCACATTAATTTCTTCATTCAATCATTCATTAATCACAGAAAAAATAATCCAATATGAAACTCTTGTTGTAGGTCTACGGTACTCAACTTTAAACCCATCGGATCCCAGGCCAAGGGAACTAATCAAACCATAAAGAGAACTGTAAACCACAATGAAGACAAGAGAGAAGAGTATCCCGTGAACTTTGATAATAACCCTAAATGTCTCACAGCTTGTTGCCAGTCTTGTCTCTGATGTTAGAGCTATACAGTATTGCTTTAGAGCAACAAGTATATGGAATCTTGGTGAGCACTGATGGGTGCTATGGGACTTGATGGGTTAACGTGAACATGCAAAAAAAACCCTATCCTTCTTGCCTCAGTTTTGCACAGAGAGAGCACAAAGCATATAATAAAAAATGACAAGAAATAAATTTTTAAAGACCTACCTGGGGTATAATGATGAGGAGAGGCAAGATGGGACCCTTCACTAATGTGAATTTAATCATATGATTTGCATTGAGAAGTGCTATTTTTCTGAATGTTACAAGTATAATATTTCATACCACATAGAAACTTTGCAGATCACTAGTTCACTGTCCCTCCAAATGTGTCAGTAAAGAGAAAATTGATATAAAAATATCTAGCATAACAGCAAATTCATCTTGGTCAAGGTAGCGTCCATGGCCATTTGTTGGCAGCGCTTGCCTTCCGACAGTAAAAATCGGATGGCAGAGCTTTAAGCACTTGGTGCATTAGCTAGTGGTAATCTTAGCATGATACAGACCACAGCAAAAAAAAAAAAAATATGCTCCATTGCCATGCAATGTATGTAATATTTTATCATAATGTGATACTAACTCAGCTAACTTATTGTAGAAGAATGTCATGTCTTTTATGAACAGTATTGTCAGTCTAGTGGACGTGTCAGTCAGCAAATCAAATTTCGCAGTGAAAATCATGGACTCCCCACATATCTTTTAATGGAGGCTTTTTTCAGGATGTAATTTAGTTTCAAAATCCCAGATAGCCAAGCAAATTCTGATCCAGATCTGACCCGATTCCACTATCTAGTATCAGATCTGCCAGATCATCAGGCAGCAATGCATCCTGATTAGATCTCTCTTGGTGAATATCAGAAGAGTCTTGTCCATCACCACTCTCCTGATTTTGTGTTGAATTGCCGCTCATTGCAGAACTCCCTGCTTTCATCATGTCGCATCTATTGGGCAAATATTGAGTTCCATTAGAACCTGTCAGGTAGTTTGAACTTCCTTGTGAAGGTAAAGTGTCCATCTCTGGCCTCCTGTCCATAACAGTATCTGACAGATGAGTTTCTGCACTTTGACATGGACCACTCATATCTGCTTGATGGGAGACCATGGCCTGTCTAGACCGCAGGTTTGGAGAATGCTGTGTTTGAACACTATCACTGAGGGAGGCAAGCTTGACAGCAGCGGCAGTAGCAGCCTTTGTGGAGTTGAGGGATGGGGTCTGGCAGCTGGTGCTGCCTACTGCTTCAGGTTGTAAGCTGTCGTTTTCACTAGAACCTTTCTCACCTGTTTGAGTGGTTAGTGAACGCGTGATAATATGGATTCTTCTGGATAAATTATGAGAGAAACTTACGACTTGAGCATCAGGTATCTTAAGTGAGGAGTCATAGTTTGAAGAATCTGTCTTCCTTGGAAAATTAAAGGTGAGTGATGAAACGTATGTGCTTGATGAAGAGTTGGAAACAGAGCTATTGCTTCTGTTAGAGAGAACCGAGTCACTGAGAACACTGGTGGAAGGGACTTTATGAAGGGAAAATTTAGTAGATGCAGGACTGCCAACCTGGTTTTGGAACTGCTGAGACCTGTTATTGTGAATGACTTGAGACCCTGCAATTCCAGATAAATTTTGTGCCTCAGATGTTCGAAGTAATGTCTCGTTATTCTGAGTCTGTCCTTGCAGTCGTAGTTTTGACACTGATGTTGATGACAACAAAACATCCCCACATGATGAACTCTGCTGAATGACTTCTGAAACTGACTGCGATGATGTCTCCTCAGAGGGAGAATGTAACCACTTATCAAGAATACTCACATTGTCCAGGAAGTCCAGACCACATTCAGGTGACTGAATAGAAGTGGGTGCAGATAAAGGGGCCATAATGTCTGATTTCATCATATCATGATGCAGTTGGTTATGGGGATTCAGGTGTGCTTCCTCTGTTAGATCATCAGTATTTGTCTGCATAGGGCATCGCTGACCAGGATAATTTTTTAAATGATTGGATGAGCTGCACATATTGTTGATGATTCTGTTGCCCCTTTCTTCAGAGAGCATTCCATCACCTGACAAAGTCTCAAGAGAGAACAGTGGCATTTGTGTGCTGTAAGGTGATGGAGACAATGATAATGATGATGATGATGACAATAACACCATTTGGGATGGTTCGGTACTTCCAAATGACGTTTGGGATAACAAAGAGTCTATAGTGCCCATGATGGATGGTTTGCTGGGTTCTTCTGCAGATGTAGTAAGACAGCTAGAGCTGGTAGCATTGTTTCTTGTATCTTTGTCATTTGCAATAACTGACTGCTGATTTATCAGTGCTTGGTGCACCTGGTCAAAGAGATCCACACCCTGGTCACTGCTAAATGGATCTGGATTCTCAGTTAGGTCAGAAATTCTGATCTCATCCACTACATCTGACTTCTCTTTCATTTGGGGTAAGTGTGAAGTTTTGACCTGCTGCACTGGTGACAAATCTGAACTTTGTTCTTTACTTGAGATGGATAGATCACTCATGATTATGTCATTCTCTGGGCTGTCTGTTGGTGGTGACAAATGTTCAGAGGATACTGATGATGATGATGATGATGATGATGATGGTGGTGGTGGTGGAGACTGAGTCAAACGTGGCCTTTTGCTTCCACTGCCTCCTGCTTTTTTGTGGCCTATGCCAAACCTCTGTGTCCTTATTTCTCTGGCACTAGTGAATGTTGCTAGAGTAGGCTGCGACATTCCTATGGTGTCCAGGTCAACACCAAATCCTAGGCCTTTCATTCTGTCATATTCTTTCTTCTCTCGTGACAGCACACACTCCACTTCTTCTTTACTGAAATGTTTTAGAACAGAAAAAATATGCGAATTCTTATAAAATTCATGTGTTGATCAAGTAACATGTAAGAGGAAGAGGTGAAAGAGAGATATAAGAAGACATAGTGAGAATATTGAGTCCTGCTAGAATTCCAAGATTCACCTTTATATTCAGATCGTTTATCTTCATAATAGAACAAAATCATGTCTAAGAAGAATTACGGTTGTTTGCATAGCTAAATAATAGAAGACTGGCAGTTTCTTGGTGGGAAACTTCCAGTTTCAATTTCTAAAAAGTTCAAGTTCAATATCCATACAGCACAGATGTTGTGTTATCCCTTTTTAAAAAAGTACTGATCAAATTTGGAACTTTAAAATCTTAATCACTTCCTTACCTTATATCGAGAGAACTTATTCTAATTTCAACAGTGCTTAAAGCACGTTAAAACATGAAGATGCTATTTCCTCCTTTGAAGGAAGTCAATGTTTTATCCCCTTTCATTAATGTACATAACTGAGGTTCAGATCTCAATGGATGGCCATTTCCTTAACGGAAAGGTAACAATATCCTATTGCATTTCATTGCTAGACAAATGTCAGTTTTAAGGCGCTGAAATAACTATTTTTTCCTTAAGCCACCCTTCATTATAAATTTCTATACTGGATGTAACAAGTTTTGAATCTGTCAGTATCTCTGTTGAGCTTTGTCATTAAATCTTTTCATTCAGCGCACTCTGTGCACTTGTTGACAAACTATCGACAAGTAAAGTAATATTCTAGCAAATATTTTCACATGGGTAAGAATTAAACAAAAATTCAGTGAGCTAAAAATGAACTAGATAAGGAAAGAAAAAGCTGATGAGATTATTTTCAGAGATATATACTGTAAGGGTGAACCAATAAGCTCAAACTGAGAAGCTGTAATATGAGCCAAGTTGCTTAAAATTTAAGAGTTACTGTAAAGTGGAGATACTTGCCTGATTATACAAGATCTTGATGTAACATGCGATGGTTGCCCAGCCTTGTTATAGGAGACAGTCAGCTGTGAGTATGTCCACACCCATTTCCCATTTTGAGACAAGATACGATAATAGCCAGTGTCAGCCTGGCCTTTAGTTAGCACTGAGGATAAGAGTCACAGGTATCTATACACAATAACTAGTGAGAGTGGCTAGAAAGCTTTACATCCGGGCAAAGCAGGCTGCTAAAGCAACTTTACAGAATTATCACCCATGCAGGCCTCGTTACTATAACCTTATCAATCTCCTGATAGCACTCATTTTTTTCAGCAACAAGTAGCTTCATATTCAATTCACATGCAGCTAGAATCATCCTGTTAAAGCACACAATGTCACAATGCCTGTTGCATGGCATCCATTCAATAAAAGAAATGCTGCTTACTCTTAAGCAAATATGCCACTTGGTTATGATAAAATGACAAAACTGCAGCTTTGTCATGCTCCCCATACTGTAACCATCTGCCATGCTGTTCAAATACATAATAGTAATCCATTACACCTAAATATAATTTTTAATTGCTGGGAAAAAGAAATATTGGCTTTAAGACCAGGCAGAGGAATTCCATGAGAATTTTTGAACAGACCAAAGCCAAAATCATAAATGTGACATTGTAACATCTCTCCAGCTTCAGTCAGGGGTTTCTTTATATTGGGAAAATTACAAGCACTTATAAGCACAACTATAAATATGGATGATACTTTCAAATACACGTCGTAATATCTGTAGAAAACTCCATATTTTACAAGCATCTCTACAAACTTTATCTTCTACATGTATTTAATCTAAAACACATTTATTTCATCATCATGTAATAGACTGATCTTATCATCTTAAGGAGGGGTGCTTGATTGTGGGATCTTATCTAGACTATAAGACCATTTTCTGAGTTACGCTATCTGGCTTCCTCACATCTTCCAGCTAACAGTAAATATTCTAGATTATGGTAAGACATAGACCTAAGTTTCCATAACATGCTCTGATGTAACAGAGATTGCAAAGAATATCTGATGTCAAGTCTGATTTTGCAAGGAAAACTTGTTACAAGACCTTGTAAGGAAATGAAACCTTCCAGCAGCAGCCTTTTTTGGACACTCAAAGCCTCTGAAACCAGTATACAAAAATTCCAGATTCGGAGTTCCTGAATAGAAAGTGAACTCACTTCTCTCTAAAGCTGAACTAAATTTAATTCCCCATCACAAAATTATCAATTTCAGTTATTGTTCATGTGCAACTTGAAGATGGAGTTTACTTCAATATACTGTGCTGAATTCCGCATAACCCCAAAGCACACCTTCATGTTGGTGCACACGTCTACACTATTAGTACTCACAATCTTTCATGTTATGTTGACAAATCACACTGTCACATGGATGCTTGTAAAGGATTCCTTTGGCTCCTATGAGCTCATTGATGTCATAGCCTAGAAAATCCTTGATTCTGGGTGCAGTAAAAAAAAAAAAAAGGAAAAGAAATAATGACCATACAATAATCAGACAAAGTAATAAGATTAAGGTCACCTTAATGAGGTAACTTGTGGGGACACTCAATACCTTACATCTGGGGACACTCACTTCCTGACATAAGGGGACATTCAATATCGAACATGTGGGGAGACACAATTCCTAATGTATGGGGACACTCAATATTTAACATATGGGACATTCTAATATGTGGAGACATTCATTACCTGACATAGGGGGACATTCAATACCTAAGAGATGAGATCATTAAATATCTAACATATGGGGTGATCCCATATCTAACATGTGGGGATACCCAATACCTAACATGTGGGGATACCCAATACCTAACATATGGGGTCATTCAAAACCTAACAAGTGGGGACATTCAATACCTAACTTACAGGGACACACAATTCCTAACTTTTGGGGGCATTCAGTACTTAAGATATAGGACTTCCAATATCTAACATGTGGAGACATTCAATACCTTACATATGCAGTCATTCAATACCTAACATGTGGATACACTCAGTACCTAATATATGATGACATTCAATACCTAACATGTGGGGACGCTCGATACCTAACATATGGGGAGACTCAATATTTTGAAAATGGCTGAGAGGAACAAACTCAGTATGAATATAACAATGAAAATAGGACCACAACTGGAATACTGCCATCCTTTTATTTGAATATCAAATGGCTTCCTTATGAGCTTTCAAGAAATTCTATTTATTGGTAGATTACTGACAGCAGGTTTGATCAGATGTAATACTTGCAAAGATTGTGACTTCAGCCTTTGACATGACTACATCTGTTGTGCTGAAACACTGTCTAAGATGCAAGGAAGTACAGTACATTCGAGAGTAAGACCAGATTACAGTACCAATCCCAAAGAACTAGCCGCACTTGCGCTCTTTGTGCTGATGGGAATCATGAAAAGATCCTGAATCTGGGATCATTCCTAATTTTCAGGGATTGTAGATAGGCCTGTTGTGTCACCTACCTGGGATCACAGTATAAGATTCTCTTGTCCATTGCATATTTGATTGTGAACATGTTCCCTTTGTTTTCAAAGGACAGCAGTGTGTCTGTGGCAACAGGTCGGCATAACGCCACTAGTCCTTTGACACAGATGTCACCACTGTCTCGCTTCTTGCATAGGCGCAGCTTTGCATTCCATTGATAAAGCTGAGAGATGAAAAGTTCATACAGTAATTTATATATCTATAAAAATTCCACAATACTGTGAAGTGGAAATTGACAACCTCATTCCCAAGTTTGAAAACAAAAAAACACTGTTCAGAATTTACCAGCATCAAAATTTCTGTATGCATCTTTCCATCATTATCTTTTGCATAAACCTTTCTTAAATAAGGGTCTTCACATTTCAGGGGCCTTAACTAATCATACTGTGACTATAAAAATATGAGTGACTTTCTGCAGATATCTGCAAGTTCTGCCTTTTCCTGGAACAGGCTAGCAGCTCAGCATGTTAACATCAGTTTTTGTTTGTATTTGTCAGAAGATAAATTCCTTTCTGTCATTCACAAAGCATCACTTTGTACTTCTGTCGTCACAGAAGCCATATTTCTCTTATAACAAGTAACTATGTCTATTCAACTATTCACTGGTAAAGCTGAAAAAACGTGTACACATGGCACTACTAAATTATATGTACTTAAACAGGATACAAATATCACTCAGTAAGCAACAAGCTGACAATTACTCCTGCAGTAGTAATTATGTGGAAAAAAAAAAAAAAACAGCAGTGAAATTACCTGCATTAACTCTATGAGCCTGAGACAGCCCAGGGAAACAGGAATTTGAAGGGTTGTGAGAAAGTCATAATTCAGAAAGATTATACTAAATTTTCCTGGCACTGCTGAAAAATGATGGTGCAAGAAAAAGGAAAACAGGAAAAAACATATTTCATCCTCAAACAGGATTTTGGTGCTGCACCTCTTTGGTGGATGCACCATACATCTCTTTTACACTCTAGCAAACAAAAAGAAGCAAAACAAAAAAAAAGCAAAACTTGTAATTTTGATTAAAATCAAATTCAAAATTGCATACGACTGAAAGTGACTAACATCATTCTCTTAAAAACAAAATGAAACACTTATGCAGTCTCCACCACATTAGGTGTGTGACTTCAGTAGCAACAGTACTGTTTGTCTGCAACTTGCATTACTATGAAAAGAAAACTGTGTATGTAAAAGGACATTACAGCCACAGGAAGTCGAAATACCACGTCATCCACAGGGTAAACTTACTGCAAATCCAGTATCCTTTGACCTGGAACCAGGCTTCTGGAAGCAAAACTTCAGGGCCAGGTAAAATGTTCTTCTCACCTGCCAGGGCCGCACCTGACTACTTCTGCCTGTTGAAGTTTGAACAAAGTGCAAATTAGTATAATGTTCTACCATTATATCAAGTGAATCAAGTAAAAGGAAAGACTCCTTGAACTGTAGTACAGTGTAAGGGGGACTTGTGAGTAAAGAGAAGTGTATACACGTTACCAGAAGGGAAAGACACTTGCAATTCCAAAACAGAACAGTGGAACATCATCTTTTGGATACTCAAACATGAGATTTACCCTCTGCTGAAAATAGCTCATCCCAATAAAACATAAGAACTGATAATGACTTGTTTATTATACACCATCAATCAAATATGAAAGAGTGCTTCAAGACTGGTTAAGCAATCCTCTAATTCAAAAAATTAAACTGAGTAGTACTTCACAGCCTATTTACCCTTGTGGCAAGGGACTAGGTGACAGACAGTGTCTCACACTTCATAATAATGCCTTTTGTGTTTTCTTCCTGTCTGTACATCTCCTAAAAGACGTTTTGCCTATCACCATACCTTCAGCTTTCTGTCTACATCCATTATAATATGCTGCAGATTATCACAAAGTCATTTGGAAGTTTTCAATTCTTACAACTAAACAAACAGTCACTGTTTACCTCTTTGAAACTGTTCATCTGACATCTGTCTCAGCAGCATTGGATAGTCTTTCTCGTAAACAAACTCTGATATGTCCTGACCGATGACATACGACTGTGGAGTGATAAAATGCCATGGCAACCAATGTCTTATAAACTTGTTTACATAGATTTATTGGAGAGAAGGAAGAAGGCAAAACTGCTGAACAGCATCTGAAATGTGTAACAATTAAATGTGTGGGTCACTGATTGAAAGAGGGCGAAGACAGCTGAAAACATGTGAGCTTTATGCGGAACATTAAATTATTTATTTCACATTTATAAGCAGTTTACAAGAATTTAAAAGAAGAAAGCAGGCATTGAATCTGGGGTCTTTACTAACAGCCAATATCTTCAAGCATTCAGCATTATGCCTTTTTCTAACAAAGGTACCATGCTGTATATGAGATCAAGGAGCATGTTGACATGTTAAAAAAGAATTAAAAATGGGCCAATAATTTCCAACCAAATTAACAGCTGGCAAGATACACACTGAAACTTTAGTCTTTGCCATAAATATGTTTCCCCTGCATTCTCTCAGAAGTACGAAATATGAATTAGGCCATTCTTGTAGCACAGTGATGAAACATTTCTAATACGTGAATGTAATATGAACAAACTTAAGAGTCTAAGAGTGAATAAAGAAGACTCACCTGAGAATGCCCAAGAAAATCTGAGACATTTTCTGAAACAAACAGCACTCTCTTTTCTCTGTCCACAGACACAAAAAATCCTGGTGCTGCCTCCAACATAAGTCTGCTTTCATCAGTTACCTCGAAATGTGCCAGTGCTTGACCAGAATTTGTGGTATTTATGGAAACAGTATGATCTGAATTACCCTGGTCTTTCAAGGCATCTTCATATTTTTGCAAACTGTTTTTCAACCTGCAGGCTCGTCTGTTGCATGACGGTTGTTTTTGTACTGTGGGCGATTTATTGCCTGTGAACTCTATGTGGTGATTGCCATGCTGTTGAAATGAAGTCAAGTCTGTGACAGATCTGAGTCCTTGATTAAGAAACTCTTCCATGCCTCTCTCCAAACCTTCTTTATACTTCTGTAACTTCTTCAGCTGTTGGTCCTTATCCACAGCACCCTCTTGTGGATTAGAGATGAATTTCTCCTCCAGCTCAGATAAGACTTTGTCAGGCAATTTGATGTTTGCACGACCATTATCTCTTTGCATACCATCAAGCTTTCCAGCAATAACATTTCCTTCATTGTCAAGAACGGTCACAGGGGTCTCTTCCAGCTCAGTGTAAGAATCATGGATAGCCGAAGCAGCATTTTCTTGAGTAAGTGACACAAGACTGTCTCCGGCAGATGTGAGGCACTCATCCAAGTCTTGTTCATCTGAAAAAGAATAAAATATGATGTTATACAACAAATTCTTTATCAGTGTAATGGTACAAAAATTTAGTCTAATAAATATTTGGCTGGAATCATTTTCTGTCAATATCTCATATAGTTCAGTGCTGGTTATTCAGTTTTCTAATTTTTCTTGAATTCAACAGAAAAAGGTATGTAGTATTTTTTTCTTTCCTTTTCCTTCTTTTACACACAGTACAAACATCCACAATGGTGTATTAAATGACCCCACTCTGAGAAGGCAGGGATGGGGGAAGATGGCATTTGCGAGCACAGAAGCAAACTGTTGATTGATAAATACACACACATTGACATAGCATATGCGGACAACTGCATACCATGTATCTGTGGATATGCTAATGTTACCGGTAGTCTACAGATGCCACTGTAAAACACACTAAGCAACATATTAGAAAAACATTAAAGAAAAATAATCTTTAGTGATTTGGTCCAGTAGTAAACTGCGGTAGAGTAAACAGTATCAGTATGTCTCCAATGAGTAGACCATCCACCTTTTGTGTATGAAGACTTGGATTAAGATGTCAGTTGACAGAGAAAACAAAAAGTCCAGTAAGCCACCCAAAATGATCTTAGACTTGAACATTCTGCCCCTCTTTTCTTGTTTGAACACATCCAGAAGTACCAACAAGTGACGGCAGGGTGAGCTGTGCTTGCCCCTGAATAGAGCTACTGAGTGGGGGTGAGGGGTGGAGGAATCCTCCAGGCTGAGAATGAGGCAACATATTTTTCTGAAGATCAAGGAGCTTTTCTGTGACATACTGACACTCAGATTTGACCTCTCCCCTCCCATTTTTTTGAGGTCAACAAAATTACAAGAATGACTCATTTGTTTGAGGCAAGTCTAAATTTTTCTCTGCAGTGGAGGTAACTATGAACAAACTTACCTAGCTGCTCTCTTAAATGTACTTCCATTGTTAAAACTGTATATGGATTTCTGATTATTTGAACCCCTTGTGTTGGTCTTGGTGAATTTAAATAAAACGGACTTGACTGCATTAAAATACACATCACTTAGGTTCACAGTATGACTGGAAATGCTCCACTAATCACTATGCCAGCAATATTCAGTTCTGATGATACCTCAACAGGCTCTATGAGAACTTACGCCCAATTTAAAATCAATTCGTTCCTTATTAGGGATGTTGTGTGGACAGACATAGTCCTTCTGTATACAAATCTCAGGTCTTACACAGCAACATCCTTTGTACGGTGGTTAATTTTGCACATTTTCTTGCCATGACAGAATCATAATATTTCTCACAGGATCTGAACTATATGGTCGTTAACTGTCTCAGCCTAGCCTCGATTAATACAGTATCACTAAACCTCACTGTATTTGCACATTAAGAGAGCAACCTCTCCTAAAGAGTTGTTTGCATGCATTAAACATGCACCAACCTTCACATACAGAATTTTCTTTCACCTCAAGAGTAAACCTCATTTTTATGAATCAAGACCATAGGCCTACTTCTTTTGTAACAGAACATGACTATTTTCATCCATTTCACTGTAAACATGTGTTAATTATAACTGAGAGAGACAGAAACATGCATTCTGATAGGTTTCATCATAATGATAATTTTACTAAATATTCAAGTTTGCTGTAAATGCATTTTATTCCAATACCTGGTTATTTGTCTTAAGTATAGATACCTGTTTCGAGATTTTCTCGCAATTTTAAATAGGCCACAGTCAATCTTAGCACAGACAGTTTGTCTTGTTTCATATCTTGGGTCACAGGAAGAAGCTCTGAAAGCTCCTGGAACACAGCATTCTCCTTGTCTCGTCGGCACTGGGTTCTTGACTGCATTTTTCTAATCCTAGTAATAAAGTTTTAAAAATCAATGGCACAAGCCTATACATAAAAGTAATTAACATGAAGGTTTTATTTCAAAGAAATCAACAGTAGGCCTATTCTGAAAATACTGACAAATAATTTGTGCATTTTTGTTGGACTAACCCCAACAAACCAATCCTCCCAATGTAGACATGTAAATTTGCTATACTGATCTTGAAATGTCTCCATTTGTCACAGACAGCAGCAATGGCAAACAGAACACAGAGAAGCAGGATACTGTCTGCAGGTTTGATCAGGAAGTAGTGGCTTATTCTTAGTATAGGCTGCACACAGTTTAATACATATTTCACCTTATAAGACCAGACAATGGAAGTTGGTTAAGCAGAAATCGAAGATGAACAGTAAATATTACCTAAAACACCATCATAGTAGTTTAGTCTTACAGCCAGAAAGGCACAATATGGCTGACGTACCATAAAATCTTATCTCACACAGTAAAAACAATCATAGACACTACCATTCAAAAATATGCACACCACACAAACAATCACATTTCTGACATGAAAGACGCCTATTTGGCTCATCTGGCCATCTAAAAAGACACAGATCAGACCATGACAAGCAAAATTGATGATTTGAAAGTGAAAAGATGAGATAAAATAAACTTTTTAAATCCTTATGGAAATTTGCTTTGAACAAGTGCAGCACAACTAATATATGAAACAGGGAATTATACTACATTAAAACTATTTCTAATTCATGTAAAATGGAGTGAGCTTACAAAAAATATAAAGGAAACTTCACGGGGCTTTAAATAACTTTCAGATACAGTGTTCTTGTTTTCTTTTTAATAACCGGCATTAGTTTAACTGACTGCCACTTAATAATATTTTAATGGAGGAGGAGATGCCTGCCCAAACTGACAAATTAAGTTGTTACAAACTGTCTAGAAGGTGTGCCACTAGAAATTTTACACAGTCACTGTGACTAAAGCATTTTTATCAAACCTAGATCCCTCAGCTTGCAGATATCACAGGATTGTAACTTCACAGCAAGTTAATCCTCATAATTATTCCTACCACCTGAAATGTGTAAACCAAGTGTTCAATCATGACCCCAACACCTATTTTTAATGCTCATTCCTATATATAGTTAATCACTCTCTTTTGTGAAAGACAGTCATTCTTTGAAGAGCAATCAGTCCAACCTCATATGTGCTGCTAACATTACACCTCTAAGTATTAAAATGAGAGGAAATTAACCCTGTTCTACCAATGCATCAGCATCAGCCAACACTCTGGCTTTCTCCTTCCTTTATTAACCCTTGTGATGCAGTGACAGAATTTGTACTATTGTCCGCTTGCTTCTCCAAAAGATTATATACGCATTTCCTTGCCACTCTGAGAGCGGCAGTAGAATTTTGCATCCCAGTGTTCCCTGACTAACCAGAATACAACACGTGCAATGGCCATTAACAGCGGCCATGCAGGCAGCTGGAGTTTGGACCTGGACCTGTGCTATGAGACTTAACTATTGTAAAACTAATCCCGTTATGCCACCAGTGGCATAATAAACTATGCGATAAGCCCAAATTTTTCTCATTGCTTAACAGCAGTGCATTGAACACTGCAATGTTAGATCTAGTTTCATCCATCTTTACATGTAGTTTTCCTTGGGGCTGACATTATTGACCTTTAACACTTGCATGTATGCTTCTCATATAAAGCCTAAACTTGACTGTGATTGTAGGTGAAATTATCAACATTACACTTTCAAATGAATATAAACACACATCATATCTACTGTAAGTGTGACATTGGCATGTGATCACTTCTCAGAGCTAGACTGGGTTTTGGTTTCTTAGGGTGAAAAGAAGAAGACAACAATGAACACTATGGTATGACTACATAGGCCTTTTGACCAACACCTTCCATATACTCAGCCTCAAACAGTGGCCGCCCCCCCTCTCACACCAACCCTTATTGCGACACTATTTCTCAAATCCTTAGTGAAGTTGGGGTAATGAAATACTTGATGATACTGGAGTTCCTTCCAACATCAAAATAAAACTGTTGGGATGGCCAAGTCAAGTGACTTCAGGGGTTTAATGCAACAAATTTATATGACTTTGTACCTTCAGCCTTATGTGAACAGTTGGGAAGTGTGGTTAGGGTCCCTCGTGAACACTAACCTCACACGTGGAAGTTGGGAATGATATTCAGGGAACAGGTATTTAATGTTTAACTCAGCGTTCCTGTGGTGTCGTGGTAGCACATTCTGACTTGCAAGCTGAGAGACCCTGGGTTCAATCCATGGTAGGACCAGAAAATTTTCTAGTGTTAGGTTTTTTGTTTCATCTTCTCAAAATTGATCTTTCACAGTAAATTGGTAAAATCCTTGGTGACACACTTCTCTAGAAAATGTGTAACAACTAAACAATTATCAGACTGGGTTTATATTCCTTCCACTTAAAGGAAGACTGCACGGTCCTACAGACCATAGTAAATCATACGATACCCTATTATTCCAATAAAACAGTCTTTCAAGTGTCTGTCATAATGGTATAACGCCTCTGCTGGCCCCAGACGACCAACAGGTCTGCATTATCCAAAGTCCAAATTGTTACAACCACTGCGCGCATGGCGGCCATAAGTTTATGTCAAATACGTTCTTGCCACATGGCCAAGCTGTCTAGCCAGTGTTCTGCAGACGGGTGATAGCATGTTGGTATGAATGTTTTAATTCCTCTGTGAACAGTAGATATGCCAAACAAAATCATGGTGAGGCAATAAAAATGCAGAATACTTTTTCTGGCTTACACTATCAAACTTTATGCTTGAATCTGGAATACCAGAACCTTAATTAAAATTTGAATAATACATTGTCAGGTAGAGGTGTCTGTAACTGCTGGAACATAAGTGACGTCAGCGTTTTTGCCACAGGCTTCTGCTGATCGGGGAAGGGGAATAATTCTAGACACAAGGGCCAAACCTGGTAACTTTAGCTCTTCACATTGCGTCATATTACATACACGCTTGGTCACGGAACGATGCTCTTTCTTCGCAGAATTGACTCGGTGGGCATCATAGATAATTTTTAAAGTAAAAAGTATTGAAAAACGGAATATTATTTTTGATGTGCGTGTCTTGCTTTAATACTAGAATGAATATATATGCCTAGCCACCCAGTTACACTAGTCATTAAACCAACTTTGGCGAAGTCCCACACCTGGCAATATAACAAGGTTTGACTGTACACGAGAAGTGCTTATGTATATAAAGACCTGCTAATGTAAACACTTACCTGTGGCCATCCCCTGATTCTGCCATGATTTACAATACATGCATAAGATCAACAAGAAGGAAGTTTAACATCTGCCTCCTTGCTGCTTCACCCTTGGAGATCTTCTGACTTGATCTGGAAGAAACGAATGATAGATATCAACAGCGTAATAGTCATACGTAAACTTACAGCATTCCATTCCCATGCTTCCATGACTTTGCATGTACTGTGTTGTAATTCAGCCTGCTTGATTAATACACTGTTCATAAGATTTTTTTTCCCATCATACTACCAAAAGAACACTTTGCCTTAACCAAAGGTGAAACTCGCACATACATAGGACTGAAAGCGTACAAACTATTCTGGCAGACATGTTAAGCTCAATTAAACCATATCATGCGACCTTCCGCCGCAAGTCATTCTTTTCATCCTAATATAAAATGGGACATAGTTCTTGTTTACCATCCGCGGGATTGGTCTTTGAGTGCAGTCGCCAATAATTTTTTTTTCAATGTCTCTGTCCGGGTCTATGATACCCTGGTGGGAAGGGCTATTCTCGACTATTTGCATCATAATCTGCAAGGAAGCATCAAAGTCAAATCCGTAGACAAAAAAAAAAGGAGTAGGCTACAATGATGTTGGTCCTCCTGCATTGTTGCTGTCCACTTCTGCAATATCATACCACGGTCTACTATTCGCCTGCTATTAGAGTTATGTGGTAATGACAATCGCTGAACTGGATTGATCACAGCAATGTATTGGATATCGATAGTCAAAATTGTCACTTTAACCTTTCAGTGACCCCCATCTGTCCAAATTCCTGGAATTTTTCGGTTTTTATTCTCGTAACTCTGAGGGCGTGTAAAATAATGTCCAATCAAATCGACGGTCAAGATTCACTGCAGAACTTTTTTGTTGTAGTTACTGTTCAATATGGCGACTGTTTAAAAAGTTTATACATTAGCGGTAGCCAATCGCTCTTAATGATTGTGAAGAAAGATGTCACAGCACGCATTTCACAGAGCAGGTGTTGTCCTGTCGAATGAAGAAGTTGTCTTTGTTTGCAGGGCATTAAAAGCTGACCAGCTTAAGCTTCTTTGTTTACGAGAATGTAAGGTAGGGGAAAGAGATTTGGAACGCATCCTACAGCTTGCAGGCTCTTGTCGCTCCTTGCAGCAACTAACTCTGAATGTTGGAATGGTGACGAAGTTTCATCATGTGGAACTTCTGGCACACTGCATTAAAAAGAACAAGTCACTTACAGGACTGCAGTAAGTACATATAAATTGTATGTCAGTTATTACAAAATTGGTCCCTCAAAATGTTTGTCACTTTCTGCCTCTGAATACACTATTAACACACTATTAAACGTTTGAATGGTAACTCAAAAGTGAATACATCCTGTTTAAGAAGGCAGTTTTGAACAATTCAGCTAGATCCAGGAGGAAGAAAAACGACTTCGAACAAGCAGGTAGAATCTGGCTGATATATAAACATTTTGATTATTTTTCATTATCAGCTTATCCCGTGTACTAGCATGTATACTGCCTCCTCTCCCCCATCTGCATTTCTCAAGTTCAAACCAAGTGTAGCTGGGTGGAAAGGCATTCAGTATTCGTTCTTTATTATTAAGGGGGAGGAATGTGAGTTCAGTCGGATAATTTTTCAGATGTATGATGTTATCTAGGAAAGTGTGTCACCAGGGATTTTACCAGATTACTGTGAATGATCAGTTTTGAGAAGAAAGGCCGAAAAAAAACCTACACTAGAAATTTCATGTCCCTGTGGGAATCGAAACAGGGTCTCTCAGCGCTTGCAAGTCTGAACGTGTTACCACTACACTACAGGGACACTAACTTCACAGCAATTTAATTCTTAAATACCTACTGCCTGAATATGTTCTCTAACTTCCACGTGCGAGCCTAGTGCTCACCCTTGACCGTAACACACTTCTTGACTGCTCACACTCCCCCCTTCTTATCCATGTCATGTCCTCATGACAACTTACAGCTCTCGATGAGTTTGAGGTCATTCTTATATGATATTCATATCTCAACTCCTTTGGCATACTGTCCACAATGAACACGAGGCCATTCTTATATGGTTATCTCAGCTCTTAGAATACTACCTCCCACTTTGTCTTATGTCTCCGCCTATGGATTACAGAACCCTCTACTCCCTTTATTGCATCCCCAAGGCCCCAATGAGACACCCTGCCGACAACACCACGTGTAACCGGGTGGAAAGGCAATGTAGTATTTTTTTCTTATCGTTATTAAGGGGGAGGAATGTGAGCTCAGTCTGATAATTTTTCAGATGTTACATATTATTTAAGGAAGTGTGTCACCAGGGATTTTATCAAATTACTGTGAATGACTAGAAATTTTGTGTCCCTGCCGGGAATCGAATCAGGGTTTCTCAGCTTGCAAGTCTGAACGTGTTACTCCTACATTACAGGGACGCTAACTTTCCAGCAATTTAATTCTTAAATACCTACTGCCTGAATGTGTTCCCTATAACTTCCCCTTGTGAGCCTTAGGCGAGCCTTTGACCCTAACTAACACACTTCCTGACTGCTCACACAAGCCTAACCAAGTAGCAGACTTCAGATGCAGCAAGCAGGATGCCATGAACATAATGCTACAGCAACAGACCATCAATGACTGCTTGGTGTTAGGCTAAGCACTGTTGCTACAGGAGTGGTCTGTGTGAACCTCGACTGTCAAGCCATTATGTAAAAAAAAGCCCTGCTTTCCCACCAGTCAGGATAGCTTCCACTTTCCAGCATTAGTTACTTTGGCTAGGCAAGACAAGGCCAGACCATGTCAGTTGATAGACTGGTGCATCATTCTGTAACTTAGTGTGACATAGTCATGGTTGTATCATGATGCTGAGCCAGCCATTGTTGTCACTGTTTAATTCATATTTTCTTATTTGAATTTTGCACCTGTATAATAGCAATTGATATACTGAATACCTTCATATATCTATGTTCAGGAGGTTGGGCTGGGCAGTTTGATGTATCGTGCAATCAAGTTATTGCCTCCCTTTAATATAGTCGGCAACATAGTTGCATTCATACGACTGATTCTCTTGCCTTGATGGATGTAGAGTATAGATTTGGATGTACTGTACAAATCCTTTGGTGTAAGTAAGTTTCAAAAATGTAAACAAAGATGTGTTTATAAGTAGAGGCCCATTATCATATGAATTCATTACTTTCAGTATCCATGGCAGTGATCTTGGTGATGTAGGGATGCAAGCTCTTGGTCGGGCACTCAGCCTTCACCCTGGTATTGTGTCCTTGGATGTTGGAGACTGCAAGCTTGGAGACCTGTCTATCGATGTTCTGTACTCACTCATGCTCCCTGTTACCAACAGACCTGGTATTAACAGCTATGAAATTTGTGTAAAAATTGCTTGAAGATTAGACCCTTTATTGTGAAAAACAATATACTTTAGCCTTTACTGTTTTTAGATGCTGGTTCAAAGATTTGAACAGTTGTGAGTGGAAACCAGTCTAAAAAGTTTACTCTGCAGTCGACAAAAAATAGACTTTTCCCAAATGTTCATGTAAGATGTTAGTGAACATTTGTGTAAAAGTTTAGGTGAATTGTAGATTTTCAGTGTTTGCAGATTTCATATTCTAAAAAACTTTAATACAAGATTTGAGAATAACATATTACTGATTCTTGGTGTGAAGTCTGCCTAAATAGCACAAACATTTTAATTATAGCTGAAATCCTTAATGCTTTCAGTGTGGTTCACACAGCCTTCATTTAAATGCCTGCAGGTATCACAGAACTGACTCTCAGTGATAACCCACGCATCAGTGCACTTGGATGGGCCCAGTTTGGGATGTGTCTGGCAAACTGCAATTCTCTACGCTGGCTTTTTCTAGACTACAATCCTCTAGGAGACTATGGGGCTAGCTGTATCCTTGTTGGCATGGCTGCCAGTCAGTCTGTTGAGATCCTGGATATGGAGGGCTGTGGTCTTACAGAGCATACAGGGCAGGTAATTTGGAAAGTACAGTAGAATGTTGATCATTGTCAAGAGCTCAGATTTCATCTACTGAGTGACTATATCTCCCCCACTCTCCCCCCC
>JAWQUT010000187.1:73478-87949 GCA_033807755.1 Ellobium chinense
TACAGTGGAACCCGCTTAAGCGGGACACGCGTGAGCGGGACGCCCGCTTAAGTGAGACGAATGCCTGGGGAACGGAATTTTTGCTATTTAAATCTATACATGTGAGCGGGACGGCAACCCGCTTAAGCGAGACGACTTGGAGCCAGATTTCCGTAATATACACGCTGTTTTTGACAAGAATGCTGCAAATTGTCACTATCGTACTGTGTCTTAGTGCTTGTTTACCTTTGTCCATCAGCTGAAAACCTGAGAGCTACAAAGAAGCTTGTACCGACGGTCCTGATTACCCCCCTTTACGTTACGTGAGGAGTGATTGACACTACTTCCCCTTAGCCTTCTGTCCGGCAGTTGACTCTTTGCGCACGCATGGACGAATCAGAGCGAACATCCTAGCCGCTGGTCATTTTTAACCCGTGCAAGCATTAACGGATCAAGATTAAGTAAGCCCCGCCCCCTGTCAGCCACACTTTATCATTTTTTCAGCTTAGGCAGTGATTAACACTTACAAGCCTTACCTGCGCTATTGCACAACATTCAGCCAGGGTTTCGTTGACAAAGGCATGACCATCATTCGTGTTGCGTAAAGGGTTTCTGACACACGCCGCTCGCATCGCGCTCTGGCCAGATGTGGAGCGAGAAGTGTAACGCTTATCTTTGCTGGTGTTTACGATCATGTAAATTTGATCCCAAATTATTTTTGATCACTTGAACAGGCGGTGGCAAACATCTCGACTTCAGAGATGTTAGACCTTTCATATTCTCTCCAGTTTTATTTTAACATGTATTATTTCTCTCCATCTGATGTAGACATGTCCCGGTCTTTAAAAGAAATTGTTTTTGAATTTTTAAAGGAGAGTGGTGAGAAGGCTTAGGTGCTTCTTTGAAGCCAACCAAAAATCCCGTTCCCCACAAAGAATGACCAGTAATATGCTCTGCAAGCCTGCTGAAAATGCAGTTAGACTGCAATAAGTATATTTTAAACAGTACAGATACAATTTAAATCTGACTCCGTTGTCACACCTCACTAGCAACAAGTAATGATATCCCTTAACTGGGATGAAACACACAAACTAGCTAAGAAATCACTTTATAATGGATAGTCCGCCTAAGCGAGACGCCCGCTTAAGGGAGACGATTCGTCGGGAACGGAGCCGTCCCGCTTAAGCAGGTTCCACTGTACTGGTATCTACTTACATAGGTTTTGTTTTGACAGATGGGAGTTTTGTGCATGAAATAAATGCTCAGTGAAATGATATCCATGAAACATTTTCTAATTATTAATATGACACAGGTTGTTCTAGATAAAACCTTTTCCTTTGGTACTGAGAGACAGCAGTGAAGCATTCTACGCATAATTATTATTGTTGGAGGCTCAAACATTAGATGTGCATCCCAGTGTTATGTGATAGACCATTCTTTTTACCATAGATTATATTATCAGTGCATGCAGAGTGCAAGACTTGAGTGGCAAAACATAGTACATTATACACAGCGTGTCGTTTTGATCACTTGCAAACTCATGAGTGGCTCCTCCCTTATGTGTATGGTTTGCTATGCATGAAGTTGAGTGTAATGACACTAATGTCTTCTCAGAAGCATGTCATCCCTAACAAATGAGACTGTATAAATCTTATTGCAATTTAGAGACTGAGAGAGGGAGAGAGAGAGACCAATTGCACAGGAAAATGGAGAAAGTGCAGGGTGTTATCTGGAAATGGGTATGCTGATACCTGTGTTCATTAGATGAGGCAGTAACACATATTTATGTTCTCATGTGCGGCTAAGCCTGGACAAAAACAGTTACGTTTGCCTTTGAAATGATTCAGACAAATGCAGTATAGTTACACTTCCATTTCCAAATATATTGTGTCATCCATTTTCTTTGAAGATGAATCAAGAACATAGTCATGGCACTGATCTCATAGAGCCGTTGAAATGTAATGCCCTGTTTTTGTTGGTATTCAGTGAATACAATACATGGGATTTTGTGTTATGTTCTCAAACCCCCCAGTTCATTTCATCTCAGAACATATCAATATTTGCCAGTTGATAGTTTATGCTACAGTCTTCTTTATAATAGTCATAGCATTTTATAATTTTATGCTCCAGTATAAATAGTTCAGAAGTTTTATATTAACTTCAATGTAAAATATTATGTGTTGAAAATGGGACAGGGATCATATCTGTGATACAGTTTTGTTGTTAAATATTATGACTCTTGATTCACCATTTAAGTATCCGTCCATTGAATGCTTACAGTGTACATCATTAGGCTCTGAAAATCTGCAAAGTGGTTTTTAATATTTTTAATACTTGAAATATTAGTTATCTCCTTCCTACACACTGAAAACAACAAACTGCAAAAACCCTTGCAACTCTACTCCAAAATATTACTTCTATGACCACTGCACAGTATGTTTGATATGGAACAACTAAAAGCATTCTAAGAGTTTTGTAGTGGGTTTGAATTTGTTTTCATTAACTGAAGACATCAGCAAAACAGTATGTAGTGAATATTTAGCATGTTTTTATGGTAGGCATTTCTTAAATAAGATTTCTTACCTCTCCATAAGGACAGCCTTAATGAACTTAATGGTCAAAATTTTTGCAAATAATGGACAACTCTCCAATTTTATGTGCATATTTAATCTCCACATTTTTTACCATTTACTGACTTTAATGGGTACATTCTCTTATGGTAGTAGCAGGCATATTCTTGTCTACAAATGTTGAATCATGAATTACTAAAGAAGCATGATCATTCCAGCATTGTTAAGGAAATTAATTTCATACATTCTAGGCACTTAAAAGGCTATAAGTGTACTTGTACAAATAGTGCCAAGCAGTCAGTGTGCCATTCCCTGCAGATTTTTTTTACCTCTAGCGTCATTAGAGAAGTTATTACATGTAACTATACCTGTTATATCTTATTAAATGTTTACATTTTATTAAATGTATAACTTAATTGTAATAAATTGTTTCTTTTCATTTCACACCAATACACAAATCTTTCATTTCTTTTTCTCTGTCCCATGATGTCACAGGTATCTGTCTTACATGAAAATTAATACTACATCTTAAGAAAGTAACTAATGTGGAAATTAAAAAAAAAACAACAAAAAACTAACCCAAACAAATCAAGGACATTGTGATCATATTTAATGATGGATAAGTTGGACATGTGGTTCAATCATGTGTACCTGTTTAACAAAACTGCCAAGCACCTCAATTTACCAAAATCAAGGCCTTGAAAGCATAAAGCCACACATTCACAGAAGTTTCATTTCTGTACATGTCAGCAAAAATGTATTCAGACACATCAGTTATCCCACAAAACCATGTGATTTTCTTGCACCCAAATCATGATGAAAATTATATGCTATCAAAGCCTGTCTTCGAAGTTGTGATTTAAACTTTACCACTTTTAATGCTGAACAATGTGCTTGGTTCAGAGAAATGATTTGTTTTCACTGTTTGAGTCATATTGAAGCCTATATTTTAACTCTTGTGAAGTCAAAGTGGAATCAGTTCTCACTGATGTGCTATCCCTTGAAAAGTTAGCTAATTTTTTTCTGATGTTGGTGGTGACCCACCACTGTCGAACTCATGCCTTACAGTCAGGGGAAGATGACAACATTCAATGCAAAGTGATAAGATGGCTGCCTTTGGGTCACACAGTGACTGTTGTGTGGACTGTAGGTGCCTAGCACTACTAGTTATAATGTTAAATTACAGATTTAGCCCTGTCTCTGCACCACTCAATATAAAGATTTCTGGTACTCTGGAATGCCAACATTCAGCAGTTGATAAATTCCACATCTGAATTCATTTGTATACTGAGCATATATAGTGCATAATTAACAGTACTCCAATACATAAATTAATGAGAACAACATTTCTGAGAAATATTTCACTCCTTTTTGTATTCAATGTAATGCCTGTGCCATTGGCAAACATTTATTTATAAAGACACCCCTGTGTTGGCTTGTTCTGCAAGTATGGTCCCTCAACCACATTTTCACAATCAAGTCAAAATAGCACAGAGAACTTGCTTTCCAGGCATAAAGCATCACAACTTTATGCATTATCTCACTGGGGCAACATTTCATATTTGCTACACTGCATTTGGAATAGATATCAGAGTCTTGGCAACTGTCATTTCTAGACTGAATGCAAAATAATTTAAGTAAACAGTATGCATACATTGTACATATTATCAAGAAATATTTTTATCAAGCTTAAAATATCCTTAAGATGTAAGAAATGTGCCCCTTTTTCACTGTAAACTTTCTCTGGAAACTACACATTGGCTATGTCCACATGTATATCCCTGCCTTAACTATTTGGATCCTTATCCTTCCACCATGTAAATTCCTATTACCCTGACTGCAACATAAAGACAGATTTTTTGGTCTCTCGGAGTATGTACTCACTAAGGCCATATCAAAATGTCAGTCTCTTAGGTACACGGGGTTTATGCCATTTTGAGAAAGTGTTATGACTCTTTTTATTTTCCACAGTTGCAATTTTTCGTAACTATTGTTCCTTATCATGCGCTTTATCTGCTGATAGCAATACCTAATAACCTGTTAAATCTGGGTTCACTGGTTATAAAATGCTGAAGACAGCAAACAAACCTAAAGGTTACACTGGTGTCTGATTAACGGTATCAGTTCTCAAAAGATAAATGATATCAGATAAGAAGCATCATTCAATTAACCTCACAAACATACGCAATATGTTGCATATCAATTAGGAAATACTTCTCATCTCTGTCCCATCCCTGATAAAAAATAAATTAATTTCTTTATACAGATAAAAACGCTCTTATTTGGAGAGCGAGGCAACAAATCTTCAGAGGAAGACACCCCTGTCTATCAAATATTTATGCTCTCTAACTTCCTGAAACACTAAAAAGAACTGGGCCACATTTGAATCATGACATGAGTTGTTTTTTTTACCTTGAGAGGGATTCAAACTAATAATTTTCTAAGCCACTGGCATGGTCAAAGTTGAAGTTCTGATACATTTAAACTTCATGTGCAACATTCTGCTATTCGCTTCATAACAAATCAGCTACATTCTTGTGTATGGTTTAAAAGTTCTTGTCACTCCACAAGAAAAAACAGCCAGTAAGGAGATTCACAAAACTGCAAATTCTATTCACAAAACTATATTCAGCCAAACATTAACATTGAAGTGATGCAAATTACATGAGCACATGATATTTCTTTCTCTTGCAAAGGCTATTTCTGTACTTTGATTCATTTATCTTGACAAAGAATGATGCCTCATAATTAATTAACAAACAAAGGTCTTTACAAAAGCTATGACTAGGCTACTGTTAATAATCATACTTCAGTTTGCGTGGGGTCATAAAAGCTTTTGCAACCTCATCTGTGACAGCCTTTCGTCGTTCTTGTATACTACCCACCAAGCCCTGCAGGAGTGTTATCAGTTCCTTTTTCAGATGACCTGTCAAAAGCTCACCACTTGAGTAGTCCTGAAACAATAATTATGAAACATTTGGAGTTCACTTGCAATGAAAACATTTCTAACATATATTTGTACTCACAATGACGACAGAGATCTGATTTTCTCTTTTTCTGTCCACTGCCTATAGCATTCATGAGATATCTAAAACTGGGTGAATACGACCAAACAAAACTGACTTTCCCCTTCATTCTTCACATAGCATTATGATCTTTATTTCATTAATTATTTTTTTCAAGTCTTGAAAAAGTCTTGCATTTTTATCTGATTAAATGCATTTGCATTCATCATTTCGCCTTTTAGAAATTTACAAGGGACTGGCTACGAGTATTATGAAGGAATCCTTACTACTCTTGACAATGTCATACTGCTCTACAGTATTTCTGCTTCTATCTGTTGGTGTGAGTCAAAGGACATGCATTCCTAAACACGTGCATAACTCACCTTCCTGATTTTTTCAAGCCTTTCATCATCCTCCAGGAAAAACCTGAGATACTGGTATGAAACATCAACATCACAATTGCCACCTTTCTCTCTATGTTCCTCAACAGTTGCCTGACCCCCAGAGAAAGCATATTTGTTGATCTGTGTGATACAATCAACAGAAAGCATTTAGCAACTGAACTTACAAGAATGGGCTAGGGATAAGGAAATAAACTAAATAAAACAAGTAACCACCCATTCATTCTCTGATGAAATGTAAATATAGTATAATAAATAAATCAGTTCCTTAACATTTGCCTTACCATCTTCAAGACTGAATGCATCAAATATACTCAAACATGCTTAATACAAACTTCAAGGAACAAGCTAAATCATTTGTTTTTAGCATATCTTGGATTATCTATGACAAGGAAAATTGGCAAAGGAAAATGGTTTATCCCAAGTTACTCTATTTTATAGCACTGGAACCATGATAGGGCATCATGAAGGATCACACTGTCATTGTTTAATAAAAAGCAAGTCTGTGTCTGGCCTTGTATTGAAAAAAACATGGCTTAATCCAAAAATTGGGGTTGCAGAGGATACAGAAATACTTTATAACAGGTCTGCTCTCTGGACTGATTAGAATATCCATGGAAATTATAAGACTTGCAAAATTATTTGCAATACTATTTGTTTCATATTAAATGTTTTCGTAATGAACATAAAGTTTTTGTGTTTGGCTAAAAACTCTTGCAAAGAAATATGAAAGGAGCAATAATGGCTCAATCACACTAACTGATTTAAAAAAATGAAATAAAAATGATAGCGTATCAATCAACACAGATAAAACGACAATATAATGAATAGTGCTGAAAATATTGCATATCATCTACCAAATTAATTATCTTTCCTACTGGTACTCACAGAGGTTTAGAACAAATCAGATGAACAGATCAAATCAGCGTGCAAGAAGATACCAAATTATGCAGAGGAAACTGATTTAAAATCTGTCACTAAAGTTTTCTTGTCATGAGAATACAAGTACATGTATTGTCATTATCACTCACTGCAGTGTCTGTATACATGAAAAAAACCTCATAAGCTAGAAAATGAAGATAAAAAGAATACACAAACACTATCACATTAAACGAAAAACACAAAGATGAAAGCACAAGTAAGAAGAACGGTTATAAAGCAGGGATTATTCTGAGAATACTTCAAAGTGCCGGCGACAGTTAAAGTGACAACAGTCAATTCACTGATGAAGAAAACAATATCTAAAACAATATCCTGACTTTTTATAAACATTATCACCAAAAGTAAATCTGGATATTTAATATGCAAATACCTTATTTTTTATTTGGGCTGGTGTATCAGTGAGGAAGATGGAGGAATTTGGGTCACTGGCAGACATTTTTGATGAGGCTCCTTGCAGTGCAGGGAAAAACACAGAGTGGAGCAAAGCTGGTTTTAAAAGGTTTATGCGGGGAGCAACATCTCTTGTCATTCTGAAGTAAGGGTCCTGAAAACAATACAAGGAAAATAAATACTTGCAAACATGAAATGTAAGTAGCTGAGGTGGAGAATGCAGCACCTAAGACTAAGAAAGCAATTACTGTGTTTTATAATTAACCAATACCATTTGAATAAAATGGTACAAACAAGGAGGTAGCTATTTCATAGTCTGAATATCATGACTTACTTTTACCCCTTAAGAAAAGACATGTCCCAGCACTGAGATGTGCACTTCTTCATACAAAGCCATAGGCATCTGAAGAAAATGGTTGTGCAATGAAAGTTCTCAGATGAGATACTGTATGTTTTTGGGTTTTCTTTTTGGCAAGGATCTAATTTTCATTAATTTCACTCACAGAAATTTCTTCCAGCCGAAAAAGCTAATCAAGAAATTTACAAAGGGCTTACTGTTAGTATAAAGTTTGTAAAAAAGATAGTCACCCTCAAGGGAAACACAAATTATGTTATAACAATCCCTCGTTATTTAAACATTACCGATTACTGTATGTTTTTCTAAAGGAAAAGCACCAGCACTGGCATAGAATACTCAACTGTTAAGGCTCAAAGATGCAGATTAGTAGTTCAACAATTCGTTAACAACAATAACCCCCCCCCCTTCCTTTTTTCAATCCACTTCCCACAGAATCCTTGAGACGAACACAAACCTGGTCAATAGCACAGGGAATGAGGCAGGGCAAGTCACGTTTTTTGTTGAAGATGAATGGGAAGGATGAGCTAAAGCTGGGAGCTGCTTGAATGGCTGGAAA
The DNA here is from genome assembly GCA_033807755.1 of Ellobium chinense. Taxonomy (NCBI): domain Eukaryota; kingdom Metazoa; phylum Mollusca; class Gastropoda; order Ellobiida; family Ellobiidae; genus Ellobium; species Ellobium chinense. Next base: position 81,680 of record JAWQUT010000187.1, read on the forward strand.
GGCTATCTTGCCAATACTGTCACTGTCACCAAAACCAAAGATGCCCTTGACCTGATTAAAGGTCACATGCTTCTGAATCTGTACCATTATCCTATAGAACTCTGGGCACTGCCTGGAAAATGAATGATTGATAACATAATATATTTATGATACGACAACTGCACAAGCAACATTTTCATACAGTTGTTCCCCCTCCTCCTTTAGTTGGAGCTAAGAATAAGATTAGATCTTTTTTTCTTTCAACATACGTTTGAAGTAAATATTTAAACGTGTCAGCATAAAAAAAAAAAATCAATAGGAAACTCGGAGGGGAGACAACAGAAGATCTTCAGAGCTAATAAGCCAATAAGCTGGCCATATCAAAATTGGGACCTTTGTAACCTTGACTGTTGACCAGAGCTAATCCACTCATACATTTCATGATATAAATCAAAACATGTCTCTGCTTTGCAACTCTGCAACCTTACCCAATAAAAGTGAAGTCACAAAAGATAAATGTCTTCTCTATGTCAAAACCCAGGGCAATGATGTCCTTGACATTCTCAACTGCAATCCTCTGGACTTCATCAATGGGCACATCTCTCCACAGGTACTTCTCATCATCTGTTAACTGAACCACCAGTGGGACATCAAAAGTTTCCTGAAGCCACCTTGAAGACAACAGTATTATAAATAAATCTGTAACAACCTGTGTTATCTCATCAAATACTGATCACCTCCTCATGTGGATCATTCTCCAGTTCCATTTTAAAAACTGATTTCAAGGATTGGAAACAAAAACTGACTCAGCATACAATGCAGCAAACAGTAGCACTAAACCCAATCTTGCTGTTAATAACAACGCTTTCAATCTGATAACTGTTTAAGAACCCTTACAATACACTGGATTAAGAGAGTATTTTGTCATTAGGTATGTCAACAGCTAATCCTAATTTTGTACACAGAGCTATGATGCTCTGCATACAATACGTGTCACTCTTGATTTATGCCACTGTGATAAGAATGGTCTTTTGAGTATGAATGGTTATAAACAATAAATGGGTCTTCAGGGCACTGCTGTTAATTAATTTTCTGTAAAATAAATAGTTTGATTTTATTTGAATAATAAAATAACTGAATCGAGGACATGCCTCAATGGCATTCGCCTGTTAAAATTCTCCTTGCCACTGGTCTGTGATTGTTCAAAGTAAAAATAAAGAAGACATGTAATTAGGGCATTATTATTATGCCAGAGAGTAATACTCACTTTGTGAAAATAAAGGGAACAAGATGTCCCATATGCATGGCCTCTGAAGATGGACCTCTCCCAGTGTACAAATAGAATGGCTTTTTCTGTTCATACAAATCTAATATCTTGTGCATTTCTCTGCAAAAGATGAAAACAAAACTTCACTTAACTACTTGACTATGATGGACCCAAATTCCATTGCGGCAGGTTGACTAAGGTGGGGTCAAATCTGAATGATAGGCTCCTCATGACATGCTTTGATCCAGCTACTAATAAAACTTGGCACAGATTTTCTGTTCTGCCTATGGCTGCCAAACTTTGTTTCTGAATCTATGAGACAATTCTGCTGGACAATTATTGGCAAATTAGAGAAACTAAAGCAGAAAATGACCTTAAAAGAATGGAAAACACCTGTGATAAGGATTCTGGATATAAAAGATACGAAGAAGGTAAAATAATTTTGCGTGTGAATGGGAGACAATTTATGAGCAGCCTAGTTCCATCCCATTGCATACAGCCTGCTGGGGTAGAGTTCAGGCCCATTCAAGTGGTTAGAAAGATGGAAAACTTAAAAAAAACCAAAAAACCAAAACAACAGATCATTTCCATACCCAAGCATAATATATCTTACAATTTCAAACCTTTGTCCATTATTTCTGCACATCGTAATATATATAGATATTCCCACATTTCAAACATACAGATTTATGGCCAAAGTAGTTTTCAAGACTTAGCATAACAGCTAAAACACATGAAAGTGTCCTATCCACATTTTCAATCAGTTTTACCTACTAATCTGAATACCATTATAAAGTCAGCAGTCAAGTGATTAGCTTACAGTTTGACAAGACATAGCTATGAACCTTAAAACATCACCTCCAACATTAACAGTCTGTTCTATTATGCATTCAACAAACAATTAATTCCAGCCAATATTAAATTCATATTTTCCAGATTTGTAGACTCTTTTCACATCCTCTTACCTGTGAGAGAAAAATATGCCACGTTTGAGGAAATGATGTGCAGGCTTTCCTGTTAACTTTTCAATCCTCTGGATTAATGCTTCATCTATTGGGGTGCTGCCAAATCTCACTGAAAACACAGCAAAACTGAATTTCAAAAGCAAAGACAAATGTCTGAATACATATGTTCATCCTACGACAGTGGCACTAGCACTAGTTTTAATTATGAAGATAAAAAAATCTAATTACTCTGCTGCTAACAAACACGATTCTTTGGTATCTCTGGCTCAAAAATATGATCTGAATTTTGCCTGCAAATTTTAGAGATTATATTATGTTACCGTACTTTCATGGTACCGTAAAACACTAAGTATTAAATGATTAACATCTTCACTAGGTCATATTTTTCAAGTGATGATGTCACAAAGTTACCAATGCATTAGACTGTCAATGCATTTCTTGAGTTAGGGTTTTGTGACATTTCAGCACTATTAGTGCCATATCTTGGTGTAATTTATTGCAACGGAATAAGAATTAAGAAGTACATGTGTAGAATACGTACGTTTGCCAAGTGCTGCTTGGATCAATGAGTTCGATGAGTATGTCATATTATGTAGTGACACATGCATGTCATATGTAGTGAAGAGGTTTAAGTCTCTCCCTCTCTATCTCTCTCTCTCTCTCTTGATGAGTGAAAGAACTGGAGTACATTCATTCCCTATGTAAATGTGTGGTATATGGGCTGGAACATTTATCACTTGAAACCATTAAAATGAACAACATAAATGATAAATTAAGCACATAAATAAATATATTGTACAGGCACTCTTACCAATTAATTTGGCATAGTCAATCCCTGTTGCTGATGATGAGTGTACAGTCCATGGATCTACAAAATCTTCATCTTTATCTCCGTCCACTTTATCATTTACCTCTAATGAGGCCATTTGGTCAGCCTGTTGATCTGTCATATCTTCTATGTAATTCTTTTATATGGCAGCTGCAAAAAATACAACAAAAACCACTGTCAGAGAGTATCAAATCTACAAATCTGTCACATCATGGCCAAACCCTAAAATTCCAAAATGAAATTTGATTTTACCTGAAACTCATTATGTCTCCTGATCTCAGTTTCTTTCTCTGTGAATATGAAAACAATGACACTGCTAACTGACAAACAAAACATAAGCTAACACAAATCAAATCTGAAATGAAAATAAAAATGTCCCCTACTGAAGAAGAGGCAGTCTAGAATTAAAGGCAGTGTGGTTATGCCTAGATCATTGAGAATTAAAACACAGTGTTTTACCGAAATTTCATTTGGCTGTCTCTCTACGAATCTAGTTTGTTAAATGCTTGAATCAATCCTAGTTACAATTTCCAGCCATGAACTGCTGCATGATGCAAACAGTTGCAATGAATGATTGTGTGTTGCTGTTACACTGAATGTGACTGTCTAACTGCCTTGAATCCTGACTCAGGAATATGATTCACTGTGTACAAACATATGACAAAGCCTTTGCACCAAAGTGGTGAAAGAAAATTGATTGCAGAGTAGGTAGGGGAGAGGAGTAACCCTAAAAATATGTTTGTATTATAATTTACTTTATGAACAACTGAACTGGCAGAAAGATTCCTGGCTGTCCCTTGGAAAAAGACCTCTAGGGAAGGCATTCCAAATGAGAGTCACCTAACCAGAACTTGTGCCTCCTAATACAAGTTAATACAACTCATATTCTACCCTGAACTCTATTGGACTCTATCCCTTATGCCAATCGAGTCAGGAGTACCACTTGGGGAGAGTCCCCGACCCCACTCAGCCACTGTCCCTAGACTAGAGGCAGGAACATCAAATGTGGTGAGTCTCATTTGAAATTCCTCCCAATTTTTTGAATGGGTTAATTGATCTAGACTAGACTAAACTATATAGACTATCTAGATATTAATTATAAAACTGGACGAGACTAGACGTCTAGGACTAAATCATGTGGTGGCAGATCTAGACTAGAGACTACATTTCTACTAGTCTAGGAACAGCACTGGCATGAATAGACTATTTAACGTTGGTTTCGGAAGGCTGGGGAGGATTTCCATATGTGGTAACTGGCGATAAGGAATTACGCTCGCTTGGACTGATACTCCTATCTCGATGGGCATTAGTGTTAGGGTTAAGGGCAGGGTTAGAGTTAGGGGGACAGAGTTAGGGTTAGGGTTGTATTAGTACGTTATTCGGAATTAAGGTACTGACTGTAGTTGTAGGAGTTACCACATATGGAAATCCTTCCGAAGGCTGTATTATTTGTAGATCTAGACTAGTCTAGACTAATATTATTACAATTCCAACCCCCGGGTTCCCCACCGTCTCCTTTCAGTCTACGCTCTTCCTTTTCCTCAGGAAATTCTCAAATGAACACTTTTTGGGTTTCGAGATTAGAGATCGTGACTCGACTAATGTCTAGACTAGTCTAGGAGTCGAAAACTTCTGCTCTTATGCTTAACATTACCATGCTCATATAAGAACAGACGTTTACGACGTAACTGAATCCACAATACAAAGAAGTTCACATTAATATCTTACGTATCCCACCATATGGCTAATGGCTTAGACTGGCGTGATGAAATCGGCTTCCACGAACAGCAGACCCCACACACACACATGCCACAAAATTATTTACCGAAACGTGAAGTAAGAACTTGTTCCATTGGACAAATATTACACACATCATGCGATTGGTTTAATATTGAACATGGCTGCGTCCATCCAAGGCATTTCCTGTTTACTGTTTCGATTTTGAAAGGTGGATCAAAGTGTGAGTTGAGAGACCTGCTGCTTAATAAAGAAACAACGACTTTTGAATGACAAATGAAAATGAGGAAAGAAATCCAATAAAGAAACAACGACTTTTGATTGAAAGACAAACGAAAATGAGGAAAAAGGTCCTTAGTGACCCATTCTCACGAAACGCATCGCTATGTCGAAGGACAGCACCGCAACGATAATGATGATACAGTTTATTTAGTCATAGACAGGTCATGGACTAGATCGATATTTCGACTAAATCGGTGCTGGTGTTAGAGAAAGCCGAGATGTAGACTAGACCCACTAGACTAGATAGTAGATCGATAGACGTCTAGTTTTACGCACTGTAATATAAACTGAGAACGCATGGCTTTGCCAACTTTGAATCAAAGGAGTTTGAATCTAGACGATCTAGTCTAGATCTAGATCTTGTCTATTTGAAAACTGAAAACATTCTGATTCTTCTGAAATGCAGATCCATAGGGCATAGGCATAGACATATTTTATAGACAGGCACTTTTGTTTAGTGTATTTCAGTGACTAAGTTAAAGTAGGATGCACACATCAAAAATAATTTTCAGTTTTTCCATACTTTTTCTCTCTAAAAATTATCTATGGTGCCCACCGAGTCAATTTTGCGAAGAAAGAGCATCGTTCTGTTACCGTGCGCGTATGTAATATGACACAATTAGGACAGCTAGAGTTACCGGGTTTGGACCTTGCGTCCAGAGTTATTCCCCTTACCCGATCAGCAGAGGCCTGCGGCAAAAACGCTGACGTCACTTACGTTCCAGCAGTTACAGACACCTCTAAGTACTCTAACTGACAATGTATTATTATATAGCAATGCAAATGAAAAAATTGAAATGCCCTTGATAGAAATTTAATCACATTATTCTAATACAGCTAGTTGAGCCATGAAAAAAGCTTTTTAAATTTTCAAAATCCATTGAAAAATAAAAATGTTATAGCAGTTTAAAGGTCCCTAAAATGATGCCAATTCGTTAACAAAGACAAAGAGCAAAAAAACTGGAAGAAGTGTCCGCAAAAAATATAATAATTTACAACAAATGTACCATGATTTAATTAAAACACAGGCTTTTGCATCCAAACTTTCCATTCTTATGGAAAAAGTGACACAGAATTCAGTGATGGCATCAGATTTGTGATATATTTAATTCTTTATGAATTATAAGTATAAATTTGCATAAATTACCATTGAAAACGACAACAATCGCCAGTAAAAGGTGGACTAGACCGAGTAAATATTGATACTTGCA
>JAWQUT010000187.1:88799-100384 GCA_033807755.1 Ellobium chinense
GGTGCAAAAATGACGCGGTAGCCGAATTTAGAAAAAGGGAACCCCTCCGAGAGTCCCGCCGAAAAACAGCCCGCCTACAAGCCTGCGAATCGGACGAAAATTGTCTAGCCGCCGCGCAAGCTATTTGCATTGCTATATTCAGCTTTTAATTAAGGTTCTGGTATGACAAGTTTAAATGTAAAGTTTGATAGTGTAAGCCAGAAAAAGTATTCTGCATTTTTATTACCTCAGCATGATTTTGTTTGGCATATCTACTGTTCACAGAGGAATTAAAACATTCGTACCAACATGCTATCACCCGTCTGCAGAGCACTGGCTAGACAGCTTGGCCATGTGGCAAGAATGTATTTGATGTAAGCTTATGGCCGCCACGCGTGCAGTGGTTGTAACAATTCCGACTTAAGATAATGTAACCCTGTGGGTTGTCTGGGGCCAGCAGAGGTGTTATATCATTATGACAGACACGTGAGAGACTGTTTTATTGGAATAATATGGTATCGTATGATTTAATATGGTCTGTAGGACGGTGCAGTCTTCCTTTAAGGGGAGGTAAAACCCTACTTGTGAGATTGCATTGCAGATAATTTGGTGGGTAACATGTCACAAAATGCAGTGAATGAAATTTAGATTTGAAAAATTGTACACTGCACATCAAAGATGTTTGATCATATAATGGCAAAGTCCTAGATTCCTAGAAACAGCCATTTTGAAGTTCTGGGTTAGCCAACTGGCAGTTGTTTGACACCTGTATTTTTTTTTTTTTAAGTTGTATTACTTGTATTATATTTGGGTCATAAAACAGGTCACCGTGTTAGATAGGCAGTTGCAACATGGAGATTAAATATTAACAGTCTTTCTTTAAATTCTGATATTTGGTTACCACTGGAGCAGTTTTTATTGTACTTTCATAGTTTCATTTGAAGTAGATTCATGGAGCTGAGGTTGATTTCAGCGATCAGATGGAAGCTTTATGGACCTCTGAAATTCACTGAAGGTTATTAAATTTGAAGTTAATTTCTAGTATTGTTTCTTGAATTCTGTTATTTATGAATGCCTTTGTTGGTAATTACATATTTGCAGTTTTACAGACTCCTGTCTTTGAGAAGTCTTTATGGCATAACATATTTCATTTCAGGAGTCCTGTGTTATGATGGAAAATATCCAGAGCTATGGCAGTGATAGTCATAGTGACTGTAGTGAGGGGCCTGAAAATGAACCAGATGGAGATGCCACAACTTCTGACTGTTTCTATTCCGAAAAGGAGGAGACCAGTTCAAAAGGATCTCAGGGACTTCCAAATTGTAGTGCACCATCAGACAAGTTATTCAGTCATGATATTTCCGAAGCCAAAGATTTCTTTGGTTTGAGTGCTGTAGACAAAATGTCACCAGCCCAAAATAGTTATATACTTTATGATTCCCAGAAAGACATACCAAAGGATAGAAGAGTGAACACAAGGTTTGGGGAAGTGGAAGTTCCTAGTGGAGACTTTTGGAATGAATTCATCCCTGACAGTAACAGTGAAGCTAGCCCCCAACACACCTCCCATGATGAGTATTACAGAAGACAGATAGGGGAAACATCTATGGGTATGAAAACTGGTCTTCCAGAAGATCAACGAAGAATTAGTAGAGAACTGTCTCATCCTCAGAATTTTTTAAAGAGGCCACATGGGGATAAAGATTTTGAGAACATAAGCTCAAGTAAGAAAAGAAATGAGATATTCAGTTCTCCTTCACAGCAATCTCGAAACATTACCATTACCATGCCCTCAAACTCTGCTGCACAAAGCTATGACCAAGGCAGTGAAATGTGTACCAGTGGTGCTGTTGCCAATTGTCATCTTAATACAGCAACACAGGAGAAAAGGAAACTGTATTTTATACACAGTAAAGTTTCACCATATCTGAACTCACTGCCTGTGAACAAGTGTGCTGGCAAGTGTCTGAATACATGGTCTAGGCATAATGGTGTCATCAACAGAATTGGCTGGAATTTTCCAAACTACAGCCATCTCCTTCTTACTGCAGGTAACTTTGTTTCTTTTTTTCTTGAGATGGTTCCCTGTGGTGAAATTGGAGTTTCATAGGGCACTAGGCATGATTATGAGACAGTAAGAAGATGAGTGGGAATTGTTTTAATGCTAAATTTCATTTGTTTTAATAGTGAAAAAAAAGTTTATGAGAGTAAGGTGTTGTGATATGAATAACAATGATGAGCAACATAATCTCTAGTAATTTGTTTCTTATGCTGTGTACTTCAAGGTAAAACACAGCATTGTGTTTCAAGAGAAGATGGTAAACCAGATCCTTTACAGTAGAAATGCTTGTCTCTGGAAATGTGAATTTCCTTTTCTTGCATTGATGGTGCATTTGCAAAACATATGTTGTTGTTGTTGTTTTTTTCTATAATTGCAGTGCAGCATGTTGAAAATGACATTGTTATCTTAAGAATGACTGAGTTAGAAAAAGAAGAAGCAAAGGGGAAGAGATAAAGAGAACTAACTAGCAAACTTTCAAACAGCATTAGCGTTGATTTCCTGCATGTGAGCTGTGGAGAATTACTGAAATCTTTCATCTGCAATAGGTAAATTTATCTTTACATTTTTCACCTTCCTACACAGGCATGGACACCTCAGTTCGTGTATGGAATGTGTGGTCAAGTCTTGATCCATGTGTTGCCATACTGGCAAGCCACAAGAAAGCTGTGAAACATGCAGAGTGGTGTCATGCTGGGAGGAAAATCTTGTCATGTAGTTATGACAGATCTGTACACATCACAGATGTAGACAGTGGTTTGTTTCCATTGATGTAAAAAAAAATTTGACATTCTGTAATGTGCAAGTTAGAAATTTACATGACATAAAGTTTGACTGGTGCTTTTGGCTCATGATGTTTTCCCCGCTTAGCTGCATGTCATATTTAGAAATTTTGTAATTTATGCTCCTGTCTCATAAGGTACGTCAGTGTTGTGAACAGAGATGAATTGGCATTAGGGCTGTTGGGGCTACAGCCTCTACCCCTAGAGACAAGTCAGTCTTTGGAAATTTAGGATGGCAATAATTTTGGAACTGAGAGGGAATAGAAAGAGAAAGGGAGGTAAAGAAAAACAAAAAGAAGAAAGAGTCCGTTTGTGAGTGGATGAGGAATGGGTGTCAAGTGGCTAATTGCTGGAAGCCAGTTGGTATCCTAGTACTCCCTTTCATAACCTCACCACATAAACAGTCAGAAATAAGACACATTATGAAGGCTACAAAGATAACATAATAACCACAGTGCATGGAAATATGTTTAAGCACAGTTGACTTGTCATTCAAAGAGACCAGGAATCCTAGAATATGAATATTTTAACAGATTTCTTTTCATGCTGTGTTGCACTAATGTTTTCTGTGATGGAGTTCAATTTCTGTCCCATAAAATTTCCGATACAAAAGCTTGAGATATTTCATGACTACTCACTGTTTTTCTCTTTGCAGAAAAAGTCGTTGCACAATGTGAGCACGCAGACTTTATTTCAGCCAGCTGTGTTCATCCATCCAACCCAAATTTATTTGCTACTGGGACTGACAACATGATCCTGATGTGGGACATGAGGACACCACAAGCCCCGGTGAAATATTTCTCATATAAGGACAATTTTGGACAGGTATAGTTTGGTAGCTCATAATGATGCTAGCTGACACCTCCATGGTGATTAAAAATGGTGGTGTCTGTTAAAGTGGCTGTCCCTTTGGATGTCTGTGATGCAGCAGAACAGTGTCCTTGTGCCCAACTTGAATCTGTGGTGTCCTAAAATTCTCCTTCTTTGTAAAGAGCAGAATCAATGCTCATTTCATGTTTGAATTCACTGTCCCTCTGTCTTGTTTTTCCCACAATTCAGATGACATCTTTTATTCCATGAATAGCACAACATCTGCTTAAAAAAAAAAAAATAACAAAATGATACGAGTCTTTTAATGTGTAAGTTCTTCACCAAAAACCAGTTTATCAAACTATTTATCAAAGGCCCCTCCAATATTCCTTTACAATAATTGCAAACTTGAAGTGAAAACAGAATGTCTGAAATCCTTTTTGATTGAGAAGTTTCTTTAGGTTGCTTGTGCATTGCACTCAGCTTGATCCAGGTATTGTCTTTCTTCAAAGTCATTGCTCCAAATAATTCTGTCATTTTTATGAAAGGTAAACATACTGTGCATTCAGTGGTTTTGAGGAAGTTTTTTTTCTTGAAGTTGTTGTTCTGACAGTAGATCAAACATCATGTCACAAACTAAGACTCCTGTCAGTGGAGATATTGTCAGGAAAGCAAAATGGAAAGATGAACTTCAACCAGGAGTGTCTTTCAGCCTGTTCATAAATGTGAAGTGGACCCAGATGTTCAGGTTTCTTCAAGTAACGGCACAGTTTACAACAATGGATTACACTGACAATTTTGTGTGAATAAGCTTACGACAGGATTAATACCAGTATATTTTCCTTGTGAAGACAACAAAAGATGTAAAACACCTGATAAAATTTACAAAAAAGAGGCAAAGAACTCCATGAAATGCTGTAAAAATGTGAAGAGATTTTCACTTAAACTAATGTCCACTGTACTTGGTTATCAGTTTACCAAACCAACTACATGTACATGGAAGGAGTGTCTGAAGCATAATGAATTGAAAAGCCAGTAACAAAACATCTGTTCCAGGATACTCTAGTCTCAGGCTATTAAGTTCATTGCATTTCAGTTCATGTGCCTGAAAATAGTAACTTGCACTGACTGTGGATTTAATTCAGTTATGTCCCCTGCCTCAGAGACATTTTGGTGCCGTTCCTGCCAGAAGATAGCCAGTATTGTATCAGTTAGTGTTGAAAGTGATCTCCAACAGCGTGCTCTGGGAGTCATTTTGTTTTCCATTTGTTTTGCCCTGTGAGTAGTGTGCTGTCATTATTGACTGCTTGAGCTGAGTGTGAGTGTGTCTGTGAGCTGTTGGAGATATGCATGCTTTCATATGCTTAGATCAGATGTATGTTACTGTTTTATTTATTCTGTCTTACAATGTATACCTTGAACTTCTACACAAGAATTTCTCTCCCTTACTCACATGTAGACCTGAAATCTCCAGATCTAGGGCACACTGGTCCATGAAGACTTTTGGAATTGAAGATCTCTAGGAATTTTTTTGAATACTTGATAGATCTACATCTTGGTCCAGCAGCTGAGTACAGCATATTTAACATTTCATTCAGTGTGACTTCTACGCACAAAGAGGACACCATTTTCTCTGTCATCTGGATGTAGCAAAGGGAAACATTTGTAGCGCTTAAACTTAATGCTGAGAAGAAGGTGCATAACTTTCATTTGCCCTGTCTAATTTGGTGGTGTATCATTTATATCAGACAACAACCTGTGTCGCAGAGTTCTTGGGTAAACCTGTTTTAGATATTGATCTTTTATAAAGGAAGTTTTCTGTCTCTGGACATAAGAAATCTGTTATGTTGTTTGTCTTAAATTCTGTGTTGTTCCTTTGCAGGTTCAGGATCTCTTATTTATTAGAGAGGGCCAGGAGCTAATTTCTTCCTCTGACTTGGTGTCTAGAGACTCGGCTGACAGAAGTATCATGGCCTGGGATGTGAAGTCGGCAGTTGTGCTCTCGAATCAAATATTCCAGGTATGATTAAAAATATTGATGGATAGAACAGCATATAATCCTCACAATTTTGAACCTCATGTACTTGGAAAATCGACAGACTCATCCAGGTTCTGTTTGTTCCATAAATTTCATTAATGAATTCAAATACTTCACAAACAAGAACTTTGGATCCAGGAATTTGAGTTAATGATGTTGTACTGTAAATATGTTTGACCCATTGCTATTCAGTATGCCGGTATGTGCCTGGTAGATTGATACCTTCGATCCCTTTAATGCGACAGAATGGGCCCAGTGATGAGCAGAAGAATGCATCTCTTTTAATTCTTCTATTTGTGAAAATGCCATCGACTTCCATCGACATCAGGAAGCAACTGATAAGCTTCAATGAAAATAACAGTTTACAGAAAATAATAGTGCATATTTGAATTGTGAATCATGTTCTGAATTTGTGAATGTTAAGCATTTTTTTAAAAGTGTTTTGCAACCTAAATCACTGCAGTGGTGTTTAATTTCATGAATTTGTTGGTAAACAGCGAGATTTAATGGACTGCTGTTGAGAGATTTAATGGGACTGCTGTTGAAATTACTGTGTGAAGGTTCATATCATGTAGAACTCCCCCTCAAAAATGTTCAGGGCTATGGTTTATTGGATTAGTAACAAAATAAAGAAGAAAATCTGTCTTTCAGGTAACATTGTACTTTCCTCCATTTGAGTTATATTCTCTCCTCAGATTTCAGCTATATGAAGAGTAGAATATTTAGTATCAAATACATGCAAACGAGTATCAGAAAAATACATTTTTGAGCCTCTGTCATGGGATTTGAAATTTCTGACAACTGACTTGTTTGAAGTCTTATTATTTTTTGAGAAGAGTTATTACCCTTAGCTTGAAGAATTGGGACTGTAGTCATTAGCAGGCTTGTAGACCAATGAGTTAATACTTGAGAGCAAAACTAAAAATATTTGGTATAGCTCATCTTTATGTGACCACTTCAAACCAGCCTTCCATTTTAATCAAATGCAAACTGTATAGATATGTATTTTGAAGTGTATTTATTTTGAAGTGCATTTTACTTTGTCATTCTTATTTCTATATTTCTGACAGGAAAGGTACACGTGCTCAAGATTAAAGCTTCATCCCACTGGCTCTCACTTTATGGCACAAACTCAGGGTGGTTATGTAGCCTTGTTTTCTACCTCTTCACCTTATAAGATGGACAAGTCAAAACGATACGAAGGCCATAAGGTGAGGCAGGGACTTGTATGTTTGTAGGCAGTACAAGGCGCATTGTCTGAAATAGCTGTGAGTCCGTTATGAGCTAGAATGTAAAAATTCATCAGGAATGCAGTAGCACCTGACCTAAAAATTCAATTTCCGAGGGAGCAGTTCATATTTGGGAGTTTATGAGATGTGAAAACTACAATTTGATAAGAAGATAAGGGACTGGAGGCCAGAGCATTGCACCTGTTATGAGGGCCCTGGAGTATATCAGGTTCTTGATGTACCACATATTTTTATTTCAGTACCAGTTAAGTCCATGTAAAACAGCTGTTTCAAGGCAGTGTCATTCTCTGGGTCTGATCATGATGAAATCTATAGTTTTCATCATAGAACAAAACATTATTTATTAAAAAAAACAGCCTAAATTTTGTCTGCAGTTTAGTGTTGTTAAAAGCATTTAACTCGTCATGGAACTTGCTATGAATCTTCCTTTTGTTCTGAAATGTTTTTTAATGGATAAGAGAAGTTTAAACGCCTATGAGTATGAATTCAAACAGCCATTCACATTTGCCATCTTTCAGTCCACTCTTTCAATCTCAAAACAACAGAGATGATGGCTGAAAAATGAAGCAAGCTTTGTTTTCAGTGGCCGACAAAAACAGGAAGGACATTCCATGTTTATCGGTCAAGTACATAATGTCACAATTTATGCAGACTACGGTCAGTATTGAGAGGTTAGGCTAATGAGGCAAATGTCTCCGATTTTTTTATTTTTTAAAAGGGGCCTCAGGTATAAAAAAAAAGTTATACATTTTGGCATTTTCTTATGCATCTGAACACACTAATTTCTACAGAAAGAGCAGCATGAACATATGTACACGCAATAGTTTGTTTCACACAAATATGCTCAGAAATCTGCAGGCTCTTCAGTATGTAGATTAAAATGGTTCACAGTCAGTATGAAATCTTGAAGCAAGTATTACATATTAATCCCTCTTTACTCTCCTTAGTTTTCAAACCATGAAAACTTTCAAGGTCAGTCTTCTTAAAACAGCTGTGCTAGAGTATATCAGTCTGATACTTAAGCCAAGCTGACTGGCATCTTTATCTAACTGTGAAGCACATAGATCTACAACTGAGTCATTCTCTTCATCAGAAACCACTTGTGACTTACTGTAGTGCGTCCTTTCCAGTTGTGTTGTAAATTAATGTAAATTTAATTTGTTCTTTGGGGTTTATATGCACATAAAGTTTGAATGGCTGGGTGAATTTATATCATTTCGGATGAAAGAAGAGTTTTTTAAGTTGTGAGGTAATGGGAAAATCAATATTTTTTTGTTGTTATTACATGGTATGGCACTGTAAAGGGACAAAACTGTTAGCAGTCATAAATATGAATAAAATCCTGACAGTATTGCATTTTTACAGTCATTGTAATACGCTGTGTATGTGACACAATAGTTAAAGAAAGCATTTTTTTAAAGTCATGAGAGAAACTTTAAAGTCAGGGCTTCTTCTGTAACTTGTTTGGACAGTAAGTTGCGACGTGAATGGAATGATATAACTCAATGCTCTGCAATAGCTCTCCTGCCCCTGCTGAGGTAGTTGAAGAAAACTGTCAGTGCCTTTTGTTTTTGCAGATGCAGGGGTATAGCATTGGCTTTGACATCAGCCCAGATGGTAGTCTTGTATACAGTGGTAGCGCTGAGAATGGTGTGCACTGTTATGATCAGCGCAGTGGGAAGCTCATACGAAAACTGTCATCATCTTCAAGGAGGGATGTCATCACAGATGTTGCCTGTCATCCTGTTTTAACATCTTTGATTGCGTCTAGCACCTGGGGCGGTAGTATTAGCCTATGGCAGTAGGATCAGAGGAGTTGCAGCAGATCTGTGATATATGATTATCTTTATCATAAATTGAATAGTCTTTGTTGAAGTAATAACTGCTTCTCCATGTTTCTCATAAGTCAATTATAATGAAATCATTTACATGTGTTTATAATGAAATAATTTACATGTGTTTACAATCAAATTATTTACATGGTTTTTAAGGGGAGACACAGCCTTTGCCCCTGAAAACACTGGCTTTTTCAGATTTTCAGTCTTGACACTGTTACTTCATTTCACACCAAAGTGTGATCTTAACTCTTCATATTCTGTATCTAGACAGAAAACCCCTAAAAAATTCATATACAACCAAGCATAGAGGTATCTTAGAGACATGGGTGAAATTGGGTGTCAGACAACTGGTGATATCATGTAACAGTTGTTCTAAGATCTTAAAGTGCGACTAAAGTACTTTTATGGTGTAGTGCACGGAATCTTGTGAAATTACTATTTTAACATGCATCAGTGATTCAAACTTCCTACTGAGCATCTCAAACCCATCAAATCTAACGCATTTCGAAGAAATCACAAAGAATAACACATGCCCATGCCCTCCTGTGTTAGCGTCACAGCTGCTCGCCTCGCCAGAAATGCGTGACGTCACCAACACCACTGTACACGGCTCAAGGCTATTACGCGTCGGGCTCAAGGCTATTACGCGTAGCCCTGCACTCAGTAGGGCTCGCTCCCACGTGGAAACAATGGGATATTGTTGTGCGGTAAACTGTAAATCTAGAGATGGATCCACAGAAGACACCGTACAGCACGTGGAGGCATCTGTTTAAGTAAACACTGATGTGGACATGCAGTTAGATCTAGATTGAGACTAGTCTACTCTAAGTTGAGAGTATGAGAGTAGTCTAGACTAACACTTGGTCAACAATACAGAGAGCTAAACTGTGACAGAATGCTTGCTTACCATTCCTGAATTGGTGGTCCAATAGTCTTCTCCTCAATTATATCCTCGTCATCTGTTTTTCGGCGCAGGGGCTCGAACTGATACGGCTCGACCGGTGCTGCCATTGTTCTCGATCGAAAACACCGCAACCTCCGCGCTGACGTGACGTTTCCGGTACGGCTTTTCTGGTGCTTTTCGGTGATTTCGCAAAATGTCGAAAATAACTCTAGTAATTTTCTTACAATTTCAGAATAGGTTAAAAGTTGTAAAATTAATTTCGAAATATTATTTTTTAGCAAAAATGATGACTTTTGATCTAAAACTTGATATTGAAAATATAAAAACTGTCGGAAATCACATTTTTTCTAGCACTTTAGTCGCACTTTAATGAACAAACATGCACCATTCAGCACTTTGGTGTTCAAGTTTGTATATATAAGCTCCAGTGCAACTCATGATGGTGAGTTGCACACTTTGTTTTCTGCATAACAACCTCTGGGAAATCGTTGTGTCGTTCCTTAAACAGATTTCCTGTCTCATATTTAGGTCACCTGCAATATAGTGTCTGGCAGGAACTGTGTTAGGAACTGTGTTACTCAAATATTATGATAAAAAGTGGATATCTATAAGTTACACAAAAATGTAAAGGTATGTCTGACACAAAAATGTGTCAAATTGGCTAAGGAAAAAAATCTTTCCAGTATTTTGGTGGGCATGATATGCATGTTTGTGTGTGTATTTAGCAAATATGGAGATGTGTATATGAAGGTGTCTCAAGAGCAGTTATTATATTGATGTGTTCATAAGTGAAGTTTCTGTATTTCTGATGCCACTAATTGATAATGGTGTACCCATGGGCAATAGTTGTTGTCATATTTATATTATGTGTCACCTTACATTTTCTTGAGGCCTGCTGATATTGTTCATACTGATGTATAGTGGAACATGTATGTGTCAGCAACGTTCCTTAGGGAACAAGTTCCCCTAGAAAGATGTTGTCTTACACAGATCAATTTTTGTAGTCAAGACAAAGAAAAAGTTTGACCTACAACTTTTCAAATTATTACATGTTAATTGCAGCTCAGGGTTGCCATAGACTACTTTAAAAAATACGATCTGCAAGCATGACCAGGAAATGCTGAAGAAGAAGAAAACGAGAATTTAAATTGGCAAGGTTATTTTTAAGCCTTGCGGTGAGCTGCCAAGCTGTTATATAGCCGTAATGAAGGTTCAGATTTTCAGATTGATAGTTTGCTTTATGTTTTACACTATCTTTGACATTGGAAAGAGTGGTCGGGTCACGTTAGACAGAATAATGGTCACCAGGTAGAGGTCAAATATATTGATAATATGATTTACCATCTGATCACCACCGCAGGTGATTGTGATATACAGGTGATTATCATACTAAATTCAACTGTAAAAGGTTGTGTTCCACATATTGGGTCAAAGGCTAATTTTTGTATTTTCTTGTTCAGAAGTTTAGGCCACTTCTATTACAGAATTAGAATTCAACATCTAAACACATAAGGAAGTTAACATTTTTATGAGGAATTTGGTATCCTTGTGCTGACGAATAAATTGCATGCATATAGACCCCCTTTTGCGCCGGCCCCCCCCCCCTCTCCCTTTCTTTTTAGGTCAATTTTGTGGCACAAGACATTAATATGGATGATAACTGAACTTTGTGTGTGCAGGTTCTTTATCTGGAAAGCTTGTTAAGCAAAAATAGAACTATATATTGGATACCGTATGTTACACGCCACAGCTGTGGTGTAGGCTTCCTTGAGTAAAAATATAAGACACAGTCTTAGTTTTCAGGGTATACAGAGGATCACGTAGCTTTGGGACCTTTTTATCACAGTAGTCTGATGCATGTATCCACACAGTTTAGCAATGGAAGTATCTTGCCTGTTGTTCTGTACTTTGTTGTAGTTATTTTT
>JAWQUT010000187.1:111616-123725 GCA_033807755.1 Ellobium chinense
GAGGGAGGGAGGGGAAACTAGCATATTACTACAGTTTTATGTTGGAAACAAAGGAGAGAGGGGGAGAGTATGGTTGCTAATAATAGATAGAGCTCTTAAGTGTTCAGAAAAAGTTGGCGTCCCAGAAGACTAACTTCATTTCTCAGGAGATAGAATGATGAGTTTTCATAATCCAGTCTGCCAAAACTGTGATCATGAAAACAACTTCCGCGTTTTATAGCGATTCAAAAAAAAAAAAATCGTAAACGCATTTCTCGACCGGAATATGGTTAGATTTTCTTAAATTAGAGAAGATCAATAATTTATGTGTAAAGGTAGATAGAGCATTAAAGTTAACATGTTTTTATGTGTTTTTCCCAGAGGCTTCAAATTAACCTTCTGTTTATCTCATCACCCGCTACACACAGTGAAAAAAACCAAAACAAACTACCTACAAAAAAATTAAGTAACAACCATGTTGATTTTGATTGAGTTATTATATATGCTTGATGTGATAATTACAATAAATCAAAGAGTGCCTAGCCAGATAGGGCTAAATCCACCCAAACCCATTCCACCTCCCCTCCTTTTTTTTCCTCTGCCCCTCCTCCTCCTCACTCTCAAAGTCACCACCTGTAGCACGTCCATCAGTGGGTGAATTTCATTCTCGCTAATCGTCCAAGTATCTCCGTCTTGTTATTCATAGCACTGCATTTGAATTTCCGCTAGCATGTTCCTTTCTCATGATAAACCTATAGGTCTGCCTGACTTCAAACGGAATCTCCAACATCATGCCAAGCTCCGTGCATCAACATTAGAGCAGCTGGAAATTATACTTGAGATCATGTGACATGTGAGTGATCAGCGGGTTCATGTGTATGTGTGAATGTTATGACAGCAAACTACGCAGTATGTGCCCTACTAGACTATAACAAGTTCGTTGTTGTTGTTTTTGGTTTACTTAGCCTCTGATAGCCATATAGACCTATCCTTTATATCAGTTATAGCGATACAACATTCGAAAAAAACGTTAACATGGATAAACATAATAATAGTTTCAACCACCCGGAAGTGGCCATAAAACGACTAATATTACAAAGATGATTACAACCCTTTAAGATTGCACGGGGAAAAGTGCGGGTTCGAAATCTGATATACTCTATAAAAGTGCCAATGAATTTTGAGCTTTTTACACAAGCCTTTTATTTTTTTGTTTGTGTTTTTGTTTTCTCACATTATTTCATTATCATCCCTCTTGCGAATTCCCAGTTTCTGTAATGGTTGGTCTGTTTTAGCGGGTGTCTTTCTCGCATTTCTAACCTTTCAACTCTTTTTGACCCAGTTTTTTCTCCGATTTTGGAACAAACATCGCCTATTCCCGTCTCACAGCACCGACGATGGGGACGAGCCTTTTTTAGAATCAAATTATCTCCGACATCAATTTTATGCCTAGTCTACGAACAGTCTACTGCCGATCCTCCTCGGAAACAACGACTAGACTACTTAACATGCCAACACTTTGCTGTAACAATGATTATGACTACAGCAAGGGTTTCCAAACTTTTTGGAACCGGGTGGCAAGGTATATTGTATTAAATCATAATCAAGGGAGAGGAATGTGAGCTTAGTCTGATAATTCTTCAGAAGTTTCATGTTATTTTAGGGAAGTGTTTCATCAGGAAGTTTACCAAATTACTGTGAAGGATTAATTTAGAGAAGATAGGTCGAAAAAAACCTACACTTGAAATTTCCTGTCCCTAGCTGCCGGGAAGTGAACCAGAGTCTCTCAACTTGCAAGTCTGAACGTGTTACCACTACACTACAGAAACGCTAACTTCACATCAATTTAATTCTTAAATCCCTACTATTCTACTATCCGAATATGTTCCCTAGCTTCCACGTGCGAGCCTAGTGCTCACCCGTGACCCTAACACACTTCCCGACTGCTCACATTTTTATCACCCGGGTATCCCCAAACAACCGACTAAAAGATTCATATTTGCCTGTCATTTCTTTTCTGCCTTCATCAAGAACCACCCCCCCCCCCACCACCCCAACCCCCTTTCTTTTTTGGGTTAGAAATTCACTGAAGAATCACTTGGAATTTTCCAGGTTTCATTTTTGTTTTAAAGTGCTATCTTTTATGTAGCTTAGGAACTTCATTCCCCTCTCCTCCCTTGCCTTCCCCTCCCCCCTCTCCCCAGCTCAGCACTCCTAAAGTTGTGAAAGATTCACACAAGGCTATATTTTGTAATAGTGGACCGTTACCGAAAATTTTAAGTATCGAATACTTCGCCTTCACACTCTAAGATTAGAATCAATAGCATTCATTCTATTTGGATTCTGATACATAGTTTTAGGTAGGCATTTCGATATCTTTTAAAACTTTTCGATGCTTTTGATACCTTTTGATACAACCAGGCTGTGCCCTGAGAAGATGAGCAGCTAACATGGTACAGAGGATCGAAATTATGGGAGGATCGAAGGGGAGTCCATTTGGGTCAGACAAACTGTCTTCTCTTAAATCAAAAGTCTCGAACTTGTATTGAAACTCCAGTTTGAATTTCGATACTTGTTCGAAATTCCTAGGTATCGAATGTATCGATACTCATAAACGATACTCTTCACCACTAAGATTTTGTTGCTACAAGAAAAAGACAACTTTTTTGAATCATCTTAAAAATGATTGCCCTCTCTTTCTCTCTCTCTCTCTTTCTCTTTCTCTCTCTCTCTTTCTCCAGACTGTGCCTATAACTGCTCAGCGGCTGGAGGGCCCTTTTTGACCGCTCCTCCCTTTTCTTCTTATCTCCCCCCCCCCAACCCCCCAGCCCCATCCCAGAGCACCGTTGTCGTTACTGAATTACATCACATGTTTATTATATTATTTGAGGTTTTGTGTTCTCTCGTTCACCATGCATTTCCTGAGCGTGCTTGCTACTCCCCCCCCCCCCCTTTTCTCTTCCTTCCCCTCAACACACACTTTAAAAAAATGCAAAAACTACGGTCTTTCCCTATCCCTTCCTTTTCACACTCCAATCCAAAAGTCACAAATGTTTACATGCATTTCGTTTTTACATGTATGTGGTATACATAACACATCTGGATAACACATTTTTTTCTGAAACAACACCCTCAAAGCTTGGTCCGAAGGCGAATGTGTTCCACTGTATTAACAATAAGTCTGGATGGAGCAATCTGCCGTTGGGGAAGAGGTGGGGCGCTGATCTCCTATGACATGAACACGATCAAAGTAAGACTATTCGGGATGATAAGATTGAGGAAACGAGAAAGAAAAGAAAGAAAAGAAAGAAGCAAGACTGAAACAAAACAAGAAGAAGAAGAAGAAGAAGAAGAAGAAAAAGAAGAAGAAGAAGAACAACAACAACAACAACAACAACAACAAGAAAACAGTGCTCAATTTATACCAGAATGACAATTAAAATGAAATATAGAGGTCTAATCTTGCTAGGTTGGGTTCCTCGGACATGTTGGATGGAAAGGGGGTGGGGGGAGAGGAGCGAGAGTGGGCCCATGACAGCAAGTCAGCCCAAAGTCCAGAAATACTGTACATTTTTTTTTCTAAAACCCTAATGCTTCTCTACCCCCATGACAGGCCTATTTTAATCACAGACTGAGAACTCCCCGTTCTAAAACAGTACGATGCTCTAGGCCACACGGGCAGACTATTTTTCTATAAAATCTGCCCCAAGTGCAATACTGTACTTGTCAAAGGCGGTGCTTATCGCAGAATGCTGAGGTGTTTCACAATGATCATTAAAATGCTCTTACGTTCTGCTCAGCTTATGCTTCGCATGACGATGATGTCATTTCAAAACGCTTAATAATCGCCTGTCAAGCGCGGCTTATTACGGCTGATTAAACTCTCGGGGGGTTTTTATACTTCTTTATAATTATTATTATTATTATTATTCAGATCCTTTACTGGGAAACGGGGTGGCTGTGGGCTGATAAAACTCAATACTTAACGCTCTTCTTTTTTTCCTCTGTGAGATTTTTTTTTTATCGTTCGTTCTCTTTTTCATTCTCCCTTTCTTCACATCGTCTTGTTGCTCTCTTTTCCGTCACCAATTAAAAAAAAAAATACGTTCTGTCTATAGTTTCCGTTCATCCTTAAATGCGACGAGTTCAGAATTAAAAACGTGTATTTATTATTAAAGCCAACAACAAACAAACAAACATATTGGCAATACTGTCTTCTGCCAGATGACAATACTCTGTTGTGATGTTCGCATAAGTGTTTAATGTAGTTTGACGTTTATACATCTTTCAGAGTAGGTAAATTGTAGGTCTCTTTGTCTCTGTTCCCCGCAACAATGCCATAAGTAGAACTTACTTAAAATGTTACCAAGCGGTTTTCCACGCTCCATTTCCGTAAAAGAGTAGGTCACTTGGGAAAACGTTTCTCTGCCAGTGGAACTCATAATAATGGGGTGTGGGGACTATCACAATTTTACCGTTATTACCGTGTTCTATTGTTTTCGAATAGGGGAGACCACAGAAGGAGCCTAAACGGTATTTTCATAGTTTTGATGTAAACATGCGGATCTCATGTTTGGTGATGTTACATTTACATGCAATCACTGTTGATCACAGATGTAATGGGTGATAGCTCCTGGTAGTCAGCATGTAAACATTAATTCACCTGTTCATCGGCTGTCAGACCGCCCTATTTACATACAAACTCATACAAGGATGGAACAGCCGGATTTTCGCTCTTCCACTCTCGCTGGTTATTTCAACAATGGAAATGGGGGTGGAAGGGGGGAGAGGGAGATTGAGACCACACCCGATAGAACCGGGTATCAGCTACAACCGCGCTCGTTATAGATGGATTCCATTGTAAATATACAGTATCATGCTATGCATTTTCAGACAATATCAGCTCTCCGCAGTTTCCATTCTCGAAGCTCCACAAATCAGCTCATCCAGTTTGCTTCTTCAGTTCTCTGACAATCCTCGCCGTTGCCATTTTGAGGAGCTGCATCACTAGCAATAGCATTAGAGCAAACTGCAATATTTTCTCTGTCTTATCAGCAGCCAGGTATAAACTTTACAGACTAGCATGCTGAGGGAAAAATGTAATTCACCTTCTCCATGGCATTTATAACGTGACCATGATCTGCAGGGAATTAAATTCGTAAGACCTCTTTCAGCGTTTAAAGCCGTTGTCTTACAGCCATGCTAGTTCACATAATAAGCAGAGATAGACAAAGAGTCGAAGAGAGAAAATGTTGGATGGACTGGCAAGATGGATGGTGGCACAGAGCAGTGGTGAAATATTGAGGTGTACACTGGACAGTAGCAAGATGGATGGTGGCACAGTAGAACAGTGGTGAAATGTTGAGGTGGACACTGGGCAGTATACAGAGAAAAATGGAGGTCCATGATCCCCACACCAGTTGGCATGGCACATGTCAGGGGCGAATCCAGGCAAAACAAATTAATGGAGGATGGTGAGGGGGGTGGTGTCCCCAAATTACTACTTCTCCCTCAGTACCGGAGAAAACAATAAGTAACTCTAGATTTCATAGTAAATATAGAGAACTTTCTAAAACCCCCACTTCGTGTAATAATATTTAATATTTATTTAATATATATATATATTAATAATATTTATTACAATGTAAAGGAGAGCTACAGGGCGGGTAGATTCTTAGACCTAAGAACAAACGACAGGCGATATTTACCGAACAAATAGTGACTAGGTTACACATACATTAGGCCTGTTATTGAAATAAGTTCGGTTGGGCTTGGTGCTAAGCGTGATATATTTTGCAAGTCATTTTTTCCTTCCTCCCAGGAGGCAGGTGCCTTGTGACCTTAGCTATGGCTGTTCTAATTAATTTGTCACTTCTCTGGCCAGTTTAGGTTAAATTAAAGCAGCACTATTTCGGTTTAGGGATTGGAAAGAGACAGGGCTTATCAACGATCTAACTTTTGTTTTATGGAAATTTCCATAGCCTGATGCCCCAGGTTGGTTTTCATGGGGTGGGTCAAACGAAGACATCAAAACAATTTACTTGTCATGGGCTAGTTAAGTAGTTAAAAAAAAATAAATCAGAATGCTTATTTCCATTACTGATCAGTAGAAATGGTAAATGAAAATTAAGATTTGATTGACAGCAGTCGACAATACATAATAGTATACATAGCGAACAGATTTGCCCGTTTGTAACCTTTGGACTTGGAGCGCTAATTATGAGGGAGAAGGGTTACGAGCACCTTTTAATTTGCCTCTGCATGTAGTTGAAAAGAATAAACAAAACATCATGATATATTCGTGTAGAGATCAAACGCTAAATGTGAGTAGGCAAGAGTTTAGGGCAAAAAAACAGTTTTAAGAAATGTTTAGTACATAAGTTTGTCAGAACTGTGGGGTTCATTTCCGATCATGAGTACTAAATAAACAGGTTTTCAGTTAATTTTTTTTTCGCTACTGGGATCTAGTGATTTGATGAAGTGGACTGGGTCGGACTCTTTAGTTTCAGTTGCACTGATTTATTATTTTGGCAAAATTCGATTCGAAAAGTTCGCCGCCTATGAGTTTTTCTTTATTTCTGTTCAGTCTGTAACCAAGTGTTTCAAACAACGCACAAACAAACAAACAAACAACAACAAAATGCAGAATGTCATTCTGACCCTTCTGGATAAACAAACAAACCTCTTGGTAGACTACAGCAAAAGTAAAATCTCTCTTCATGTTCTTTTGGCACGCTGTGCGTTTATTTGTCGTGGTTGGATCCAGATTTATACAGCATAATAATTTCGACTGAAAGGTTAAAGCTATTATACAGGCATTGCTGAAACCGTAGAGTAGCAGACAGGAATGCTTTAATCTTCTGGGAAGGGAAGAGGAAGTTGTATTTATGTGTGTGTGTGTGTGTGTATGTGTGTGTGTGTGTATGTGTGTACTGTGTGTGTGTGTGTGTGTGTGTGTGTGTGTGTGTGTGTGTGTGTGTGTCTGTGTCTGTGGTAAAGGGGGAAATGGTGCTTGACTGGCAATAACTTTGATGGAAGAATTCTCAACGAAATGTTGGGTGTGTGAGAAAGGCGATGTGAGGCTCAGGAGAGGGGAAGGGGGTAGGGTGAGGTTCACGCACAAAACTTGTCACTTCTCAGACGTTAGTCCTAATAAACGTGTGTCATTTATCCAGTTCGGGGTGGTCCTGTATCTAGTTCCGCTTCTGGTATTTAGAGAGAGAGAGAGTGAGGCCCACAGACTTCCCACAGAGATGCAGTAAAAATAAAATGCCAGCGTCATGTATATTATGTGATTCCCCCACACGCACCATATTACACACACAAACATAGATCTAAGCACAGACGCTGTTGTTGTGCGTTTTTTTTTTTTAATGGTGTGAGGAGAAGGAATAAGTGTGAATATTTTATATAGCAACAGATTCCTACCATCTATTTTGCCGTTTTGATTTTCTGTCTTCCGACTCCTTTATCTGTCCATTGTCTGTCTGCACAGACAGTCTGTGTGTCTGGCAGCCCGATTGTCTCCAGCGTATCTCTTAGTCTTCCTATACCGTATCTTGAGTCTTAACTGTCTCGTGCCACCGATACATACATATATGAGAAAAATGAAGCTAACGTTTTGACGTTCCATTGCTTTCGTTCATGAGACAAACTGTTTAATATACTAGACGTAGTCTAGATTAAAACTGTTTTGTCCGTACGGAGGAAAAGAAAAGCTGAAAAGGTTGTAAAACATGTCAAGACTCCCAAACTTAAGACAGTTAGACTTTAAAGGGACGATTTATGTCATCCATGGTGTATGCTGACGTTGAGGTCATATTATATCCACAAATTAGATCTAGGTCAAAGGCAAGCACCGGTGTACTTTTAGTAGAAATTTAAATAGGTATTCGTACCGTATGAGCTCAAAATTGTAAGGTCCGTAACAGCTAACAAGGCAGGTGTAAGCGATCATTTTATCAGCGGTAGTAATAGACATAGGCCAAAGACATTATGTAGTATTATTATAACGTCTTTGGCATGTCCCGAATGAGCTGTTGCCCAGGCCCTCGGGCTTATAGGGGCCCGGCGCCGGAGCAAGCTTAGGGAGCAAGCTTCACTAAGGTATTTCTTGGAACTGAAAACTACACTGTGTATTTATTATATTTTTTGTTTTTTTTTACTTTAATCGTTTTTGCTATGTGCTGTTTAATCTGTCCCGCCATATGTTAAATGTTATTTTGACCGCCTGTATAGTGTATAGCGTGTACGGTCCGGGCATGAATAATGCACTTGGTAAACCTGGAGAGAGAGAAGAGAGAGAGAGAGAGAGAAATAGAGAGAGAGAGACAGAGAGAGAGAGAAGAGAGGGGGAGAGAGGTTGCCCCCCCCCCACCGTTCACTGACTATCTTGATATTGTTGTGGACTATANGGGGGGGGCACAATATATCTCCAGCGTAGTGCTGCAGACCCTAAATCCGACCCTGGCCTTTATCTCAAAACGGTTTTTTTTTTTTATTAAACGGAACGTGACATTATAAACTATGCCAACAAAGATAATGTCTGTTTTCACTCACCCAGCCTCTGTTTCTCTCTCTCTCTCTCTTTCTCTCCTCTTCCTTCATTTCTCTCTTCATTCCGTATTTCAACTCCCTGCCGCTCCCTGTTTTAATTGACCAGTCTCAGAAACTTTCCTCTACCGAGACGAAAAAGGATGGTGTCTTGGATGGAGAGAATGGCAGTATGAGACGAAGAGACTAATACCAAGATCTCGCTAACAGTTTATACTGGGGCATAGAATAATATGCTTGTAATACTTGTATTCATAACATTCTTATAGCATGACATATTTTTAAAATTTTATATGTGTGTGCATGTTTTTCTGGTCATTTCATGCACAACGAAAAACCGTGACACAACCAAGGGCTGATGAAGGTCTACCCTGGTTATACAATGAGAGGAGAGGCAATATGAATACTTCATTATTCAGTCGCAAAGTTCACATCGAGGAACTCTATTTTTTTTTCCGAATTTCACGAGTAAAGCATTTTTTCCTGCATAGAAATTTTGCAGACAGCTAGATCTAGTTTGGTGTCTCTCAGAGCATTAATATACAGAAAGTTGATACAAATTCGTCTAGTCTTTGAAGTATGAAAACAAATCCGTCCGATTGGATGCGGTGTCCACGACCATTGGTAGATGAGACTTTCCTCTCAACGATAACGATCGGATAGCGCAGCTTTAAACACAACAGTGTCCTGCATCTTACAACTTACAGTTAAGTTACAACATGCATAACGTTGTGTTGTGGCGGTATCACACTACTTTATAACGTATAACGTAGGAAAATAGATGTCGCCTAGGCCACCGATTGTTATTCGGAGAACTAAAATAACGAGATGATTTGTTGTTTCGTCACATCCTGGGGGAAATGAAATTCAATTATCTGAATGCGTCGAGAACTTAAAAAGACAAAAAAAAGAAGGGAAATTCTAAGAAGATAGGGGAGGGAAAGAAGAAAGAAAGAAGGACCCTTCTCACCCATTCATGAGAAGGCAGGCTTGTGCGATCCCCAGCGGTGCAATGACAAGATGGGACTGGCAATGCCCACAGCTTCTCAATCCCCGATCTCATGGCTAGAATGAACAGCACTGGTGTCAGTCTAAACCAATCTCAGCTATTATACATGCAGAGTCATCCAGACATCACAAGCCAGAGCTCCAACAATCATTACTTCCGCTTTGTCCATTGTCAGAGGAGTATGGTTGGCTGATAGTCTTTTACACGGGCTTTTATTGGTTGATGCATCTTTTACTTTGGAAACGAGATCTGATGATGCAGTCACACTACTATTTACATTTACAATTTACTTACATTGAAAGTGAACTTTGTTGGAGTTGACTGATTCAGAACGGTCAATGTCCATTATGTTTGATAAGAGATGTAATCACTAGTCAGTTACAACCTTGGACCTCTACCCTGTACCCTCTGACCAATGACTCAGAATCACTAGAGAGCTGTTATTTTCAAGCTTGGATCTTCTACGGACCGTTATGGTAGGAGTAGGTATGCGCATAATATTTTTAAAAAAAATTCCTGGTAAAACAGTCATATTGCACGTTACTTACTCGATGTGAAATTCACATCTAATTTTTAACGTGAAATATGACTACAACACCAGGAAACGCCATATTATCCACAAGTTTTTTTTCTGCCATAAGAGTCACTAAGAGATCCGACTTCCTGCTCCTTTCGATTGATCAGCACCCTCCCCGGACCTCGCCCCTGACTTTTATCACTCCTTCAGCCAAGAACATTTTTTTGAAATGTGCAGCCTGGGGCGTATGACACAGGACATTCACCTCATGCACTTTCTGATACAGTTAACTTCGTGTAATCGCAATCCGTTTACTTGCAGCTTAACCATTTTATATGATAACAGAACGCTGTATTTTCGCTATAACAGTCACAAAATAGGCGTAATCACTATCTCCTAATAGCAACCTTTTTACGCTCTCCTGTAAACTGGACTGTACAATCTCGGCCTTTTTCTCTCTAATTTGTTTTTAATCACTGTTTCTTGCTGGAAAATGCTTCACCAGAGACAAAAACTATCGCTACGTTCAACACCATCTCTTCACGTTGCACTTAACACTGTCAAAAAAAAAACCCTAATAAAGTACATGAAGCCGTTCACGGAAAGACTCTTGCATAAAAGGAAAAAAATAACAGCCAGCATAGAGAGTACTCTGTTTTTCTCTCAGATTAGTCACCATTTTTTTTCTAAAGTTTCTCTCTTGACACAGCCTTTGGATACAATACACTATGCATGAGAGCGCTGAATCTGTGAAATAGTTAATGGGCTTTTAGATTATCGGCGAAGAAAACTACATGACGTTGAAAAAGGTGTATTGTCAAGGCTTGTAAATGGCTCATAGGTGAAACAGTATGAGGGTTATGTTTGAAAAGTTTACAAAACATTCCGGATTAGTTAAACTGTACTGGATGTATGCGTTGACATGGTAGTAACCTCAGATTCATAGATTACTTGGACGCTGCTCTCTGGTGGATTGTGTTACCAGGGTTGAGCTGTAAGCCTTCCTTTGTGGGTCTGTATATGTGCTCACAGAAATACAATAACTGCTGCAGCTATAATCTTTAATACGATCAACTTCGTTAAATAGCAACTTCTCGGAAACGTGGAAGAAAATTTCTAATAAAAGAAGACGCGATTATTCACTGATCTTTATAGAAAAATATAGCAATATTATTATGTGGAAAATTTGCTATTAAGAGGGAGTTGCGGTTATCAGGATTTCGATAAAGCCGAGTTTATTTTTTTGCCTGTATATGAAATACAATGCGTGCTGTAGCTCTAGTACTGTATGTGTAACTGGTGTCCTCCCCCCTCTTCATATGTGACCACGCCCTTATCAGCAACCTCACTATTGCCCACGGCAGAGTGACTTTGAAATGACACTTTGTGTGTACACGCCCGCACAGACATACTGTAATTGGTAGCGTCAGGAATGTAAGCGATTCCCATACATGGTCGATTCCACTTTATGGCATTCCGGATAATCGTAACTTCCGCTTAATCGCAACATTTCTCCATATAACACAAAGTCTTTGTTTTTAATTAGAAAAAAAAATCGTTGGATAATCGGAGCACCTTGTAAGTGTCAAACTCTATTCATTCCTCACAGAGAATTATTTGAACATGACTCGAGAAGCAAAGAGACCATTGTGAATGTCTGTGAATGTCACTCTACGTGTACATTCATATTTTCTATCATGCGTGAAAATGACTGTAAAGCTTAAAGGCCCGCAGGGGGTACATAAAGAGAGGAGCGGCATGACTGGATCCTCCACTAATTTGAAATCAATCTCACTTTTCACATTGGGGCGTTATTTTTTTCCGAATTTCACTAAGTGAATCGTTTCATACTGGTTAGAAACTTTGCAGATTGTCAGGTTATGGTGCCTCCGAACGTTTCGAATATTGCTCTAAAAAAGGTCTAGATCTTCTATTTGAAATATAAAAGCAAATCCATCTGAGTCGAGGCAGTGCAAAAGACCATTTGTAGGTAGGACTTGCGTTCAGGCGGTACTGATCGGATGGCGCAACTCTAAAGCAATATCTGAATC
>JAWQUT010000187.1:149291-165135 GCA_033807755.1 Ellobium chinense
TGGTGGTGATGGGAGGTGGAGGAGGGCTGTCTCTGAGAGACACAGATTGTTTAAATGTCTCGTATGTGTTGTGGAGAGGAAAGCCCCAGCACACTGAGTGTGTGGACGCGCCTCTGAAGTACTAAAACTAAATTAATGATGTTTCTCTTAAAGCAAATATATCTCTCAACTCACATGACTTTTGTACCATCACATGATGATAGTAAATATCCCTATGGTACACCACCACCTGCCATAAACTCATAATTAATCATGCCACCTATGCCTTTGTAGACATCATCAATGTTTTTCTTAGTACTTGTTTGTTGTTGATGTAGTCTATACTTCCTCCTCATTAGAGAAACGTGACTATTATGTTGTTTTGTTTGTCAAAGAAACGAAAGACTAAAGACCCGCTGCTGGTGTCACTGTACGTTAATCTTGACTCTGCCATCACCAGGCATGAGATAGGCGAAAAAAAAACTTAGACATGTTTAATACCGACTGGCATTTATGAAAAAGAAAAAAAAAACTGCCCACTCAAAAGGATGCTTGTAGTAACGGAATGAACTAAA
This sequence comes from Ellobium chinense, assembly GCA_033807755.1. Taxonomy (NCBI): domain Eukaryota; kingdom Metazoa; phylum Mollusca; class Gastropoda; order Ellobiida; family Ellobiidae; genus Ellobium; species Ellobium chinense. The sequence goes on from JAWQUT010000187.1 coordinate 149,846, forward strand.
GTCACATTAACTGTCATTGCACACCTTTATTTAGACATAATAATGCTGATGTCAACGCACATTAGCCTTGACTCTCCGCCATCGAATGGGCTGAGATTGCCCCAAAAATGACAATAAACATGTTTTATACCAACCGGCATAATAAAATAATACTCCCCACTCCCTATAAAAGTACGAAAATAAACAAAAGCTAGAGTAATAAAACTACATACCTTTATTTAGACTTAATAATGGTCCATAAGAAGCAGATTAAACAAGCATTTAGTTCTCTATATAAAGGTGTGATTTATTATCGTTTACAGCTTACTACCGTTTTAAAAGAGTTCAACACGGGACATGCCCACATCTTATTCCATTATTCAGTGGAGAGTTTTCATTGCCTGTCGGTAGACATGTATTTATTTCCTGGGATGGATTTCCATATGTGTGCCAGCCTACAACATGCTCATGACTAAAGGGACTAAAGAGGGATAATTTTAATGGGGTTGGTATAAAGAAAAAGGAATTAATTTGCTTGTGGGGCTACACAAAAAAAGAAAAGTGTAGTTTTCAGATCTTACAATGATGTTTTTCGCGGCATAGTGTAGGATGGCACACATGGAAATCCTCCCATTTCCTGTATGAAAATGCCGTAAGTCTTTACGACCTCGAACTTCACGTACTCGGTGAACCGGCATAGCTCGTTGTAATGTGTGAGCAGTTGAGAAGTGTGTCAGGGACCAGGGTCACGCGTGAACACTAGGCTCGCTCGTGGAAGTGAGGAAATAATATTCAGGCAGGAGAAGGATTAAACTGCTGTGAAGTTAGCGTCCATGTTGCAGCCACCTAGTAAGGTTACAGACCTGTAATGGGATTGGACCCTTTTTTCCTCTATGGGCTATATTAACATTTTGAGCTGCCCTCTGAACCCAAAGTTTTAGGTTTCACCCAGACCCATACCAGATTGAAGCTCATTATGTGGCCCAAATTTTAAGACTTACCCAACCCTAGCAAGCCCATTGAAATTTTGAGCTTGGTTGCTATTTGTAAACAGAGCCTACATTTTTCACTGGTCAATGCCAAACCCCTCCTCTTCCGCCTGAGCACACCCTCGACCTGGCAGTTCCAGCCCAGGGCTAAATAGTGCCTGGTAAAATAAAGTAAAATGGACACATCTTCCCATGATATCAAAATTTCCCCCTTGTAGCCCTTATTACTGGAAGTAGGGCATGTCAAAAGAGGGAAAAGGGGAGATGAAATATACCCCCTAAGTTCTAGGACCCAAAAGTGAAAGTACAATTACAGGCCTGTAACCTAGTAGCACTTCACTCTTGTAAGCTGTGAGTCCCTTGGTTAGATTCCCAGCAGGAGCATGAACTTTTCTAGTGTTACTTTTTTTTTCTTCGGGTCTGTCTATCTACTCAAAATGATATGTCACATTAATTTGATAAACACCCTAGTACCACACTTCTCAAGATAGTGTGTAATGTAAGGCATTATTCTGTTCATTATCATAACACTACTTAAACGTCTCCCGCTTTTCTACCTTTAACTTTGTGATTTTTGTTGTGCTTTTCGCTCCATTTATATAACTGCCGCCAAACTCAGTTCAGCACCAAGGCAAATTGTAAGTCCCGACTTTGCCGTCATACCGATATAGGGTGGCAATCCTCTCAAGATATTTGAAATCCATCTACCGCTAGTCAAGAACTGTGATCAAGTAAAATTTCTTAAATACTATGGAAAAAGTCCAGAAAAAAATGACTTTCACTTGACTCGCAGCCATTTTTTGTTTAGCGCTTGTCTAACCTAGAATCAGCAAGCTTAGCAACCAGATTCATCAATTAATGAATTACTTACTTTACAGCAGGGCATACTTTCCAGACAGTAATTAAAACATTGCACTCACATCCCTTCTCCCTTTAATGACATCAGCATCCACTACAGTACAAGAATGCCTGCATTGTTGTTTGTTGTTGTTGTTATGACTGGTTGGGACCACTGGATTGGAAGATCATGACATAATATGCTCAGTGTGTGTTAATGTGGGAGAACTGTGTTCGTTAGTAGCGGATCGAGTGGGAGGGGAGGGGGAGGAGCAATTTCAGTGTGGAGGGAGAAGAGAAGGAAGGGAAATTGTAACTTTCTTTAAACCTCATAGTAACTGACGGGACATTTAGACAATACTTTTCAAACAAAAAGCACTCGCAGATTTACTTATAATCCATTTTATTTAGTTTTCTTTACACAAGTCAAACAGCAATGGCAAATTAACTGACAAAACTAACTTTTGACTTGAGAGATAAATTGGATCTCATATAATCACCTCATAGGGTTGGTAACTGATGGGACAGAAAAAAAACATTCTTTTTTACATGGTAACCCAAAGTAGCAACATTTCTGAAATTCAACCACCGATAATAGAAAAACATATTTTTATACACTCAGATAATGCATCTTAACATGTGGATACAACAAGCTTATCCAGCAAAAATAATTTAGCACACTAAGGCCACCTTTCTGAGTAACTGATGATACACAATGGTGACACAATATTCTAGAGAAGAAAGCTACTTTGCACATCGCCACGCATGGGGGGAAAAATAATCTACCAAAAACTATTATTCCAACTATTCTGCACAATGATGCACCAACTTGCGTTATAGAAAGTTGAATTTGAAAAAACTGGTCCTCAGGCAACATTTTACATGGAATGACCCAGCATTGAAACGATACTTCACAGGATTGAAACATCCAGTAGATATTACATGGCCATAGACAGGCAAAAATGGCACTTAATGTGATGTTTTATTTGGACGGTACGTAAATTTACTCTTATATCATGGAGAGGTTTACTGCTCATTTTTAAACACATAAACATTCACCTACGCTTACATTGACACATTCTGAAAGGGACAAACAAGGGTTAACTAAGGTTTGAAGTATCTGCCTAGGTGTAGCCATGTTGGGGGCCCTCGGAAGAGATGCATTATCCTCCCCGTCCTACCAAAGTTGCCAGGGAGATAGGGTGATAGGAAGTAATCAATGAGAGGAAAGAGAAATATGAGAATAAAAGATAGAGAGGGAAAGAGGGAGAGAAAGAAAGAAAGAGAGAGAGAGAGGGGGGGAGAGAGAGAGAGGGAGAGAAAGAGAGAGAGAGAGAGAGAGAGAGAGAGAGAGAGAGAGANACCCCCGACCATACAAAAAAAAGGTTTTGAACATCTCCGTTTCCATCCCTAAGGGTTTCAGAAATTTGTCCCCAGTTCCGATATTTCCGAGATTCTACCCCTTTAGCCTGCTTTCTCCCCCTTTAGCCTGCTTTCTCTCCTCTCATCCGCTTTCTATCCCCTTCACGTTCTAGTACAGCTACTATCAGTCACCGCCCATAGTAATTAATGTGGTACAGTGTTTTCTATATCGAAATGACAAACACCAGTGGCGAGACAGGGATATTTGCGCCCAGGCCAGGGGTGAAGTAAAATTCAAGCAGCCCTTTCTCCAGGCCACTGATGATATGCGTCCTTCTCCTGGCTTCCAGTTCAACAATAGCGGAATATCCCTTGCATTCCCTTCTCTCCCTCCTCCCCCCTTTTGTTCCCCTTTTTATTACGCCACACCTTCTGGCTCTTTCCTCTTTCTTCATCTCCATTTCCTTTCCTTCTCTTCTCTCTCCACCCTCGAAATTGCTCTTCTCTCCTCCCCTCCCATTTGATCCGCTACTAACGAACACACAGTTCTCCCACATTAACACACACTGAGCATATTATGTCATGATCTTCCAATCCACTGGTCCCAACCAGTCATAACAACAACAAACAACAATGCAGGCATTCTTGTACTGTAGTAGATGCTGATGTCATTAAAGGGAGGGGGGGGGGATGTGAGTGTAATGTAATAATTATTGTCTGGAAAGTATGCCACTAGGGGACTGTATCAAAGTAGACTATGGTGTACAAAAGAAAAAAAAAACTGAGAAGAAAGGCAGAAAAACCAGCCAAGATAAACCCCTATCCCTCCTGAGAATCGAACCCAATCCCTATCGGCTTGCAAGTTGAACGTGCTACCACAATACCACAACACCAACTTCACAGCAAATTAAATCCTGCATGAATATTGTTTCCCAACGTGCACGTGAAAGCCTACTGTTCGCCTGTGACCCTGACACACTTACCGACTGCTCACCCTGTTAGTGTTATCATACTGTTTTCAAAAGCTGCCGCACTGTCTTTCATAACGCTCGTCTGGCTTATTTCCCACTACATACAGTCAAATATGGGGACGGTAAAGAAAGAGATGGAGTGATAAATTTCATGGGGAAATTTAATGAGGAATTTCATGGGGAATTTCTTGAGGAATTTGGTCTTTTTGTGCTAACATAATAGTCGTTTGAAACGGAAACTTTCTTTAAACCTCATTTTTTTTTCTTATGAAATATAACATTCTAGGTCCACACGAACGCAGGGACGGAGCCTGTAAAAACTTTCACGATGAAAAATGTAATTGGTGTGCTCGTACTTCTCAAGTGAGCTCTTCAGACTGGTGTATGTGAGCAGGCCTAGGCAGTAGTCTAGTCTGGAATTTGGCTTTACTCCGAGCAGTTCGCAAATTGTGAATAGTGAACATGCTGTTCTCACTGAAAGAAAATAATAATAATAATAATAATGATAGTGATTAAAAATAATAAATCACGTGCAAACGCATTGCAAGCGCTAGCTTAACATAGCTTACTCCATAATATCTTGGTAACAGCATGGTAATATTTTGGTTAAGTTTGTTAAGTTTTCTTCGAGTATGAACTGACGCCAGTTTGAGTATGATATGGGGATGCAGCCAATGAGGCCCCTTCAAAAAAGACCTAACAAACGTAGCCTGTCAATACGTATGTAAAATATTCATGGCAGAGGTGGTATTTGAGGAGGGGAGACACTTTGCCAAGTAGGCAGGGGAGGAGGGGAGGCACTTAACATACAAAGGTTCATTTGCTTACTTTTTTTTTTGTAACGAGCCATTTTCTCACGTTTTTTTTTTCTTTCACATTACTGAGAAGAAGGGGACGAGCTGAATTCGATGACTATATGGTCTCCAACCATCTCTACTGTATGCCGATAAATCAATAGCGCGTAAGATGGTCATGACTAAGCATTGATACCAGTAATCTTTCTGGCTACATCTGGTAGGTTACTCCTGGCAAACTAGTCTAAGCGTTTTCCAGGATGAAGCATAGAATAAAACAGATCTAGGCCTAGTTAATTTCATTTTGTGATCTGTACTAACTAGTAAATTTATTACATTACATACACTTGGATCTTCAATTTGAATTTATATAAATTAAATAAATAATAAAAAAATAAATCCCTTTATTCGCAATGACACCATACTACATCTATATTCCATTTTGTCCCTCTGTTTCGCATCTTCTTGACTTGCTCGGCAAGTCTGTATGTCTTTTATTTTTGAAATTGTTTTTGAGGAAGGAGAGAGACAATAGACTACATGTTGCTTCCATTCACTTTCTCGGCTAAACCGAAGGTGTGTATGGAATGGGTGGAGGGAAGGGTAGGAGGAGAGGGGGGAGGGGGTCTTTCTTCTATTTGTAAGCTAATGTCTGTCTCCTTGAATAAGATTTCCTTGTCAAATACTTCGAAAATGATGCATTTCTGTTGTACATAGATCTGGTAATATCAGTCCGACAATGGCTAAATCATGTACCTGGCTGAGTCGTCGTGTGGATCCCGGTGCTTTCATTGATCCGTATCATATGGACAGTCCGCGTGATGGGAACTTGCTCATAATAACAGAAGTATTGTGCTTTTTATGCAAATCACAGATTAATCTCAACTCCTTTAAATTGCACTTTTCCCCAGGATCCCGAGTAGTTGTTTTTGAGATAGAATCGACTGTATCCTTTTCCCTCTCTCATTTCATCTCTGTCTCTTTCCCGTTATCTCACTAGCTCGTTTCTTTGCTCCATAGTCCGCCAGGAACCAAAATACCAAACCAGGCTCTGCAATTTGTCCTTGCTGTTACATGGAGACTGCCCGGTCCCCTCACAGTCCATGTATTAAGGGACAAATTAAATAGGGCCAAGAATGCATTTCGGTTGGAAGCAAACCCTTTTGTCTACATGCGTGGCATACCTTATAAGCTTATTGTATATAATAGAGTAAAATCTATCGCTTGCCCATAGTGATTGGTCACCGACTTATCAAAACTGGGTCAAATAGTAGGGCTTATGCTTTGAACCGCCATAATGAAATCGGTTAATAAACAGACCAGTGAATGTTGGCATAATCCATAGGTTAGTAAACATATTGCGTCAACCACGGTGAACATTACTTGCAAGCTAAGAGGGCTCGGTTCAATCCCCGGTAAGCACAAGAAATATTCTAGTGTTAGTTTCTTTGGCCCTGTCGTCTCAAAATTGATCTAAAGTTCTGTCTTTCAGAGTAAAGTGGTAAAATCCCTGGTGATGAACTTTCTATAAAATTTCATTTCGAGCTCACACTCCTCCGCCTTAATTGATGATGAAAGGGCTACACTGTTATGCCTTACTACCGGCTTACATAAAGTGCTCAGCGATTTCAATAGGAAAATTGTTTAATGCCGGATTTTATTGCAGCAGTTGGTGAATGCTTTGTTCATTCATTCTCATAACCAAGATCTTATCAAATAAATGTAAAACTGAACTGAAATAATCTCACTTCTCTTTCGTTTTTTTGTTTTTTTTTCATTCCTGACATCCTTTAAAGATCTCATACTATTATGTTTGGAATGTCATGTCGACAATTATTCTTTATTTTCAAACACCTCACTGTCTCCCACGCTCAAACAAAACAAAAAATTGAAAAAGTAGAACCGCCATCCAGTTACAGTGCCTCTTATTGCTCGACTCAGCAGTCTGAATAGGTTTAATGGTTTTTCCCTGAAGGTATGAAGATGCCAATGTTTTTTTGTTTTTTTTTTACTGTTGGCTATATTAGGATTTAATTTAAATCTTTCATTAACTTATCCAGGGGTCTCAGGCCAAAATACTTTCCAAACATGTTGTTTAGCGCTTCCTCCAAATTTTGACACAGATAAAAATGCCCCTAAACCAGTTAGCTTTTGAGAACTTAGGTAGTGAAGCAGGCTAACTAATATTTTAGGCCTTTTCACTCAGTAAACAGGGTAACCCTACCCACCTAGCAACGACTACAGTTTTATACTTAGGTGGCTAAACCTCACCTATTTTAAGTCTACACATGCATTTGCAGCTATCTAAGCCTTTGAAATTAAAATCCAACCCCTTTCCCTCCCTCCCCAGGGCCAGTTTTCTAAGTTTATAGGAACTATTTAAAATTGCATATCAAAATGCCAGGTGCTATTGGCATCTTCATACCTGAAGGCACCGCATCCAAGAATCACAATGTAGTAAACTATTACAGTTGATCTTCAATATTTAGTTCCAGCCGCCATTCGCAACGTTGTGTATCCGCAATGTTTCTTTAAGAAAGTTGAAGTCTGTTGTAGAAATACCCAGCTGTGATTTATAACCGCCTATAGTTAGCCATGTGTCACACAGCTCTGCCGTTACGCTCTGATAAAATCTTTTCATTACAGATCTACTTTGTATGCACTTTAAATATACTCTTCATTCTTCTTCGTCCACAAGGGCACGAGTATTTTCGCGCCTTGCTGAAAACATATTGTAAAGTTCTTAAAAAAACAACTATCGCCTTGGTATGGGCGAAATCTAGTATAGGAAAATTTCATACCTGTTTCTGTTTTCGGATGAAATCGATACATGGAAATGGGAACAGAAGAAATACAGATTTAAACGTTTGTACTGACTATTACAAAATGAATCAAATTAAATCTAGGTCGTTATGGTCCATTATGACTTATCAGCCTCCCTCCCCCCACCACCTCCCGCCCCGCCCTCTACAAAATGAAATAATAATAACAACAACAACAAATTACATAATTTCAAAGTTAAAGAACTCCCAAAGTTCAAATTTCTATGCCGCTGAAGTTTTACATATATTAACTGACGGATACTGTCTAATATTGGTGTAAATTATGATTATCTGGATGTCATGGTTAAGTCAAAACTGAAAAATGAAAACATATATTTACCAATGGCCTAACCAGTGTACAGCCTAACAGAATGGCCCCATACAATAATTTTTGACATGTATTTAGATTTTTTGACAAAAGTATAGATTTATTTGTCTTTGACTATCCTTAAAATTTTACCCCAATTGTTTTTCATTTAACTCTGAAAATTCATGGATTTTGACTGAAATAAAGTTGTTTTCGTTTTGTTTTCGGTATCTGTACCATCTAACTGGAATAAGAAGTGTCAAGTCTCGATAGGTGCCCATGTGGTACTACTGTCCATTTAGTTGCTACGAGTATCTATCGCAACAGCCTCTGTAGACCACAAAATTGTTAATTGACAAGTAAACAGTAATTAAATGGCACGATTAAAGCATCGATTAAAACATCCATTCCATAAGACAAAAAAAACAAAACATCAATATTTAAATTAAGTCTATCGATACATCGATATATCGATAGTTTGGCATCGATATGCCCACTTTTGCTTTGTGTTGTAGCCAGTAAAAACATCCATAGAGAAAAACAAAATCAGCTTTTTTAGATGTGCCACTCAGCGTGCAAGGACTTTTAAACTGGCACGCTCCTCCTAAGATCTAGCAGGCATTAAGTTCCTTCTTGACTGCTGAACTTAAGAGAATTTTAAGTATATTGAAGAGCCAATCTGAACTTGGCAATGTCCTCTCAAGGGTGATGGCTGTAACAGGTGCATTTACACAACACCTCCCCACATTTATGGTCGCCTACACAAAGTCATGAATGCAGTTCCATCCCCCGTCCTCCATTCTCCTTCACAGAGTTCAGTTCACCTCTGATATGTGCTAGATTAACACAAATGTAAAGGTGTGTTAAGCTGTATACTTTGTTTGTTCCATAATATCACTATTTAGACACAGCTATAAAACACTGCGTTCACATTTGTTAAAATGGAGAGAGAACCAAAGTAGAGGAAATATAATGGTTATAAATAAATGAAAATACTTATTACAATTAGTGTAAGATTGCAATATAGACTTGTTATTAATGTTGTTTTGTTATTGGTTTTTTTTACCTGGTTTATGTCATACAACTTTTTGAGGAACCCGCTCTACCCTAATTCTTATTATTGATTATCCCGACATTAATCATTTTGTGTAAAATTTGTAGATAAGTTTGTGTTCCAAATTCTAAACGTTTTAAAAGTAAGCAAGTCCAATAATATCTTGAGGAAGGCTACTTTTTGTCTATACACCTTCAGTATCTGACGGATCCAAGTCGAGAGGGTCCTTCTTCGCCTTTGCATATCCTTTACCAAGAAAGAGCATTCTCACGTCTCATGGAAACATACATATAGTTCCAACCAACATAGAGAAAATGCAACGGCTTTCCATTAACTAGAATTTCCCACCTGAGACCTGTATCTATGGATCGTCAGAGCTTCTTTAAGAAGGGGGTNGGGGGGGGGGGGGGGGGGGGGGGAAGAGGTAAGGGGAGCAGGCTAGATGCAGCTCCTTAAGGTATAAGCCTTATATCGCAAGTACAGTGGAACACTGATATGAAGATCAGATTTGTGACGAATATTCTGTTCTTTATAACGCTAGTACAATTTATGCACCAACCTGTTACATTTCAGAAACAAAAATAGGGAATTAAGATCTATGTTCTAGTAACACACTCAACAGACGGAAAGAATAAAAAATGTTTATAATAATGTTATACGTATAATTATATACAGTACCTTTCATTTTTCTTTTCCAGATGGAAAGGCGAATAAATTGTAAACGCTTATTCGCCAGATCTTTACTGCATTTGCAAGCAAAGCAAGCAAAGAAAACTTTTCTAAACGTAATGACCTTGAAGGCTTGTAAGACCACAAGTCCATCCTCAATTGATAAATTCCAGCAGTGCTCACTTGCGTTTTCAGCAATATTGTACTGTGATTGCGTCATCAAATTTCACTTCCAAAAGTTATAGATACATCACCCAAAATATGCCAATGTAACAAACCATATCAGCCAGTCATATTTCTCTGAGAAAATGGAAAAAATGGAAAACGGAAGTAATGATTGTTGAAGTTATGGCTTGCGATGCTTGGATGACCCGTGACTGCATAATAAATGACAGTGATCTATGATCTTGCTGGCTTCTGGCTTGTAAGAATTGATTATCCCAGACTATAGTTTACAGGCGAAATTTTATCTAAAATCTCATACCACCAGAAGGTGGAAATCTTATACAGATTTAATTCTGGGTTTGACTGGAAGCATAACTGGTCGCTGTAGAGCAAGAGTGGACCATGTGACATGTGCTGTGTTTTGAGAAACTGGGGGATGAAGTTTATGTTGCCATTGAGTCATAAAGACTTGTAAAAGAGAAAAGTTGGTGTTAGAAGTCCCCACAGGCTAAAAATAGCAATTTAGCCGATATTTATTGCAAGATTGAGTCAGTATCTATTTCGAGAACCCTTTACCGCCGAAATCGCAAAAATGTGGGATGGTCCACTCTTGCTCTACAGCGACCAATTAAAAACGGCATTTTAAATACGAATGATAATTTAAAAGTATAGTCTTGAGAATTCTGCTTCATATCAGATAACATTCTACAGCTGCTACTCAAATAAGGATTATCCTCAAGCCACACCATGGGCTAGTAAAGTCAATACTCTCTTACATGTCTATCCACTTACTTAATAAAGTCAGAACCAGCAGCTAGATAACGACTTAATCCCTGCTTCTCCAGCAGCTGTTACAAACATGGCTCACATACGTTAATCGTTAAAGAACACGAGATTTAACAAAAAAAAAGATGGGGGAAAAATATCATGCTGTTACAGTTTTGCCTCTCGCATACGCTGAGCCGTGAAGCGCAGCTGTCGCTATTGGTTATTGTGGATGCGAATTTGCATTATGTACAAGTATGACAATAATAATGCTTGTTGCGGTAGTTTTTATTTACACGCTGTTGGATCATGAAAGGAAAATTTACCTTTCTTCGTTATGTCGAGTCAAGCACTTCACGTGACAGTGGCACCCCGGAGCAAGAAGACATAGATCTATACTTGAAAAGGCTGAAACGTATATATAAGCAATCAGACTGGCTTTGAAAGGAATCCCTAGTGAGACATCTGAGAACTTGCGCAATAACGATGAGATCACCTACCATTGTAACAATTGCATTAACTCTGCATGATGAACGATATGAAGGAGACACTCATCACTGACGCACTAATGTAATTCTTACGATGGTAGGAGATCTCATCATTAAAGCGCAAGTTCTTAATATTATCATCCTTATTCTGTGCATCCACCGACAGAGAGAGGAATATGTATATATATTGCAGTGCCCTGTCTGTTGTGATCACCCGCCGAGGTAAAATGGTTTCATGCAGGGACTCTTCATATTTCCTGTTGTTTTGAAACTCCATCTGGCAATCAACTGTCTAATGAAAACGCCTTCTCTCATCTCCCAGTCACTATCAGACCTTGAAACTTGAGGAGGCCGCCATCTGGCTCCACTGTTACATTATAAGGTTATCTAAGGGCTTTGTCGTCGACTGCAAGTGAAAGAAAAGCATTTCTTTCTCGGGTAAATATAAAATATCTCATTTTAATGTATCATACGACGGCTCCAAAACCAGTGAGAAAATATAGTTTTCTTCATCTATCCAGCTGCTACAGCACATCAACAGGCTTTAGGAGATCAAATTTCTAATAGTGGCGTTCGACATCGTTTCTAGCTGAGTAACAATATTTTCCGTAAATAGAAATTTTGATTAAGTATCGGCAGTATCTGAGGTATCGAAAGTATCAGAAGTTTCAAAATTCTCATAATCAATTTCGATCCTCCTCCGATTATCAGTTCCAAACTAGTAACCATTCTTTCCAGTGCAAAGCATATTGGCATTGAAATTATCGGAAGTATCAAAAGCATCAATATCGAAAGTATCGAAATGCTAACCAGGAACAAAGTATCTGTATCTGAAAAGAAAGAGAATCGATATTTTCGATACTTAGAGCTTGACGATTGAGAAAATTCAGACATTGGCCACCACTAATGTCTAAGCGGGCACTTTAGAAGGAAATGATTGAGGTCGTTATGTTCAGGTGTATGTTAGTAAAAAGATCAGAACCTGTCATAATTCACAATGGAAATATGAACATGAAGAGAAATAAAAATCAAAATATTATCATAGTTATATCAATGTTAGTTATCTCATTCTTTATATTTTATGAACATTGATGAGTATACATCATATACATAAATACATAATATGTCATCTGAGTGAAATACATAATAAGTCATTGCTAATTGCTGCGGCGCATGGCCCTCTTTCTCTAAAGCCAAATAATTATACATTTACACCTGAGTGGAGTATGGTTCGGAAGTATCTCCCAGGGGCACAACAACATTAACCGTCTGACCCAGAGCCGACCCTACAACCCTCAGCTCAGACTTGATAGCCCAGAGTTTGTGAGAACATCTCATAAGCTGCCTGGCCACGCTCGGTGTTATTGTAAAACGACCCCTCAGGAAACGTTTACAACCGTTAATCACTGTCATGAATATGTAATCATTTACTCAACAGTATCCTCCTGCAGCCAGACACGGCATAAATAGATCGTAGATATGAATTTATTAATTTATGATATTCCTGCAGAAAGATATAGACATCAAGTAGCGCTCAGTTTACTGCACCGCCGTCCAACGACAGAACACCGTAAGGTGCTCGAACCAAATTGCTATTATAAGATGTTTTGTCATTGTACGGCGGTGTGCTTGGTCAGAGCGTTTTTACGACTGTGGATGAACGATTTCTAGCAGAGATCTTCACAGATTAGTTGTAACTGATGGAGTTTGTGTCTGATAATACAGTGCATAATTAAAGTGCATCTGCTTCATCGGTATTCGTAAATTCAGATCGCAAGTGGCACTGTAGGACTAACGTTTCTTTCCTTCAACGGCACAGGTGAAGTTTTCTACTCCCATCAACAGTCAGCTCGGAATAATCACAACTCCACGAGACAAGCAACGAGTTGCAAATAAGCGCTATTATCTAATTGTTTGTGATTAAGCGAACGTGCCTTTAATGGGGATTACGATTAAACGGATATGACTGTATTTGTTACCTTTGCGTGATTATGGCATTTAAACATTAGTGCGATGCGATAGATGACAGACACGTTTCAGTATGCGCAACGCTGGTAATGGCACAAGATTTCCAGATTGTTTTTTGTGTTGGTCTTAACATCACTTTTTCAGCACAATTATGGCTATATGATATCACAGGCTAGGCGTCAAATCGGGTCAGACGTCTGACATTAGGATGTGTCTCAAATATCGCCAAAAAATACCCAAAGAGAAACCTACCACCAACAAGGCTGTGTTTGTTTAGTCCCCATAAAAATGCCAAAATGGCTACGACTGATGCGAAAGAGGCAGAAAATAATGCACAGAGAAATGTTTGCTGGAAATCATATATTTGTCTCATTCATTAGCATACATACCACCGTTAATTCTTGCCACATCCTCAGCTGTTGAAAGGACGTTATAAGATTTTGCACTAACAAATTTGAAACCGTAGATGGCTGCCGCTATGTTGCTGAGCTAACTACTCTTCCTATTGTGAGGTCGGGAAGTGTGTCGGGGGGTCACGAGTGAACATTAGGCTCCCACGTGGAAGTTAGGGACCGATTCAGGCAGTAGGTATTTAAGAATTAAATTGCTGTGAAGTTAGCGTCCCTGTAGTGTGGTGGTAACACGTTCAGACTTGCAAGCTGAGAGACAATGTTTTCAAAGCAAGTGAATGATGAGCAAAAACAATGATGAGTTACAGAACATGTTTTACAAAATGATACAATAAATAAAAGGTGAGTGAGTATTGCTTTGCAATCCACTTACTATTCACTTACGTCGATAGGGTGAATATTTTATGCAAAACAAATAAATGGTGCGTGTGTTATGCAAAACAATCTGTTCTTCAATGTTTGGTAGCTAGAGTAAAATGTGACACATGGTAATATTAAATTGTTGCATTACACCAGTTCTTCTTTCCTTATTTACTCGTCTATCTGTCCTCCTCCATCCTCTCTCCACTTTTCTTTCTCGTGGACATAACTTTGTGAGTATCATATATAACAGACTGGTACCCCTCCGCTCTTCGCTATGTACTCCGCTGTGAGTACAACATTCAGCCTAAAATAATTCTTCTTAGTCACAGTGTACACCAGCACAATATGTGGTCCTACTGGCAAAAAGCAACGATCAATCATGTAACCATTAACGGTGGTGTTCAGGACCTGGTAAAACACACTCAAACAATACTCATACACCTCACCTAAATAAAGCGGCCGTATGAGCGCGCTTATAATAGATGTCGCGCTCACGAACAAACATTTAATTGTGTCGGGCAAGGGTTCCTAGAGTGGGGTATGTGTGCCATGCGGGCACTACGCAAACCCCTAGTGGGAGAGGGGTGCGTGAGAGGATTGTAAAATATCAATAATTTTGCTATTAAAAAGAAGTCCACCTTCATATGCCCTGAAGAGAATACTTTTTACAATGTCATACAATTACTAAGTCTATATTTCACAGATACATACATAATACATAGTATTAATGCGTATAATACTACTATGTTTCCACAAACCAACTCTATAACAAGGCATCGTTGGCCGCCTCAATGCGGTGCCTTCATCTCCTAACTAAAAAATTAGGTAGGTATTCATTCATGCCTGATTCAAGTGGAGAACTGCGAGTAAAGTGTCTTTATCAAGGACACCATTATGTAAAGCATCCTGTTCGAGAGTCGAACCCGCAAACTCCGGACTTGACTGTCTTCAGTTTGTGAGAACTACAACCAACAAGCCGCACGGCCACGCTGCCTCCATGCTGATTTACCATTGTCTGACTTGGAGTAGGTAGGACAAGTGAAAATTTCAAATTGATTACACACATTAAAGACTCACAATTTCATAATCTTCTCAACAAAACTAAGAAAATAAAAAAAAAATTATCAAAATCCATTAAAAAACAACGAAGTTATGAATTTTTAAAGTTTTATTTCACTTCGATATGTTTCGCCCCACCACCGAAGGCCAACATTCTAAGGTCATAATTTTAACAAAACAAAAAAGAAATGTGAAACAAAGACAATTTCAGACACAAAACCACACAGACATTGACATCTAGAAGTTTTATGTCATTTATAAAATAATTCAAAGAGCTATGGACCTCTA
>JAWQUT010000187.1:177280-214701 GCA_033807755.1 Ellobium chinense
GTGTGTGTGTGTGTGTGTGTGTGTGTGTGTGTGTGTGTGTGTGTGTGTGTGTGTGTGTGTGTGTGCGTGTGTGTGTGTGTAGGCTTCTGACTAAAATCTAACACATATATGTAAATCTGAAATGCTCCATTGCTGCATTGTAATGTGTGTGTCTGCCAATTGGATATCCCGTACACACACATATACGAAGGCGAATAAAAAAGTTCGTGGCCTCGCCCTAAAACACACTTGAATTCGGACCATTTTAAATCAGTCTTCAACCATATTCCTCATTACACTACAACAATTTCTATTATGATACAAATTTTTGCTTGGCAAATGACAGGACTCTTAATAAGGTAGAGTACGCATTTTCAGAAAATTGGGTATTTATTCACCGATTCCAAAAGAGACTCTTTCACTCAAGTGTTCTGTCAGTTTTTGAACATTTTTTTTTTCTAGAAGTCAGATGGAGCCATGCAAGGTATGGGGAAGAAGCCTCAATGAGCAGTGAAAAGATTCGATCATTGCCACCTGAGGGGAGCAAGTTCGAGCAGTTGTCTTAAAATGCGAACCCTCACCGAACTTAAGAATCCTGTTATTTGCAACGAGGGAATAAAAAAAAGGACCTGGTTTGGTATCCATGGGGACATTGTAAAGATCTGATGTATTCACTTCGCCAAAATTCACACGTCCTTTGGGTAAAGTCACAAACTTTTGTATTCACCCTCGTATGACACCGTATTCCACATGAATGGCGATCTCGAACAAGATGAGGTGGTCCCGAAGAATTTGAACTATCCGCACTTCCACTGTATTGAAACCAAAAACTGACGCAGATATGCATAAGCTTACTTTTTTTTTGAGTCTGGTTACACATGGATTATATTATGAAACATCCGGAATACGATATCTGGGACATTAAGGAAGACGTAAATCCTCTCCGACTTTATAACAAGAGGGTATATGAACACCAATAGATCACACCAAATGTGTGGGGTCGCAAGGGAAAATCCCGTCGGATCCCGCAATGGGTAATTTTGAACTAGGGCCCTGAAAAGTCGAATTTCAACTTCCCGGGTTAAATTGAGACTCCTGCGGAATCAGATAGTTCATTCATTTATCTTTCATGTCATGTAAATTTTATTAATGAAAATAAGATTTCAATGTTATTTTCTAGTGTTTTAATAAAGCACCTTTCGCTTAAAGGCGTGGTTAAAACGACTTTAATCTGAATTTTCTCAAAATCTATAATGGCAACAGTAAGTGTACAAATTTGTCCATAACTTTGGAACTAATAAAAATATTGACCTCAAATAAAGTGCAAAATGTTCAGAAATGAATTGGGATTAATATGCTGTCAATAACTCAATTTTCATATCTGGAAAGATGTGAAGGGTTTTCCCATGCGCCCACACATCTGACAATGGGTAAAATATCATAAACGCTGCAGGGCGACTGCCGCAGCGTCAGAACAGGGCAGCTTGTATGGACTGACCGCCAGGGAGACGGCATCTGGACGGATGCGCTGTTAATGAAAACAATGGTCAAATCAGAAAAAAAGAAAAATGAGTTTGAATTTACTGTGAGAACCCAGTCTCGTCATTGGCAGACATCCAGCCAGTGGTTTTTGTTTTTTTAAACGTTTATTACTCAGTCAGCATACAACAGTACATCCAGGCATTGGTAGAAATCTCTTTGGCAGATTATTTGCGTCTTGGCAGACAGCTGTCTTCAGATGTCTTACAGCTATTGGCGGTCGCCTGTTTTCATCAAACTTACAATTAATGACGGACATCAATCTGTCTTCGATAGACACATAATTATCATGGACAGACTGTAGAATCGCTTTAAGTGAAACAGGCTTTACCACTTTGTTAGAAACGGCACTGGGAAGTATATTACTCCACAATGGAATTCATTGTCATATTTTGTGACTTATTCGGTCAATTTTCTTCCGATTCTGAACAGTCATGACTGGAAAATTTGGCCCCCTCCTAACTTCTTTAAAGAGACAGGGATAGTACATTATTATTTCATAAAATTCAGACCGTGTATATCTTGCCTTTCCTCTGACAGTTTCTGAGAAAACACCGTTGGAATGTGGGAATTTTCACCCAGTGCGCGACACCATTACTCGCGCTGCATGATGTCAAAAAGCAGGCTAGACTAGATAAAACAACTGCTCCACACAGTTTGTGCATGCGTCTGCACCAGTCGTCTGCTTTGTTTTCTCGCGTTATGACGTTAAAGCAGCACGAGTAATGATGGCACACCCAGGATAAAGATATCGACATTCTTAGAAACAGTCAGGCGGAAGGAAAGTGCACGCAGTTTAATTTTTTCAGTGTTTAGAATGTCTACCTCTGTCCCTTTAAGGTTTATAAAACAAACAACTGATAAGCTTGACAATGTGCAAAGGAATCGACTGCGTATTTCATCTCACCTACAGTACCGTGCTATAACAAAGCAGAGTACAATAACAAATAGCACAGTGCTATAACAACGCGGCGAGGGAGTCATCACAGACATTGTAAGCACAACCGTTCCAAAAGTACTGCATGTGTACTTTTCAGTATACCTTAGAGATATTAAAATATGAATGGAGTGGCGGTGTGGGTGTATTTTTGGGTATGTGAGTGTGGGGCAGGGATAGGGGGGGGAGGCATAGAACGGGCAGCGGTGTCCTGTGACTCCTGTGCCTCCCCCCCCCTCCACCTTACCGAGCAGAGGAGCTGTTCCCTGTTCGTATGTTTTCCTCCCGCTGTTTTTCACTGTAGGAGTGATCTCCTCCCCCCCACCCCCTTCCCAAACCAGTACTGAACAACGAATT
This sequence comes from Ellobium chinense, assembly GCA_033807755.1. Taxonomy (NCBI): domain Eukaryota; kingdom Metazoa; phylum Mollusca; class Gastropoda; order Ellobiida; family Ellobiidae; genus Ellobium; species Ellobium chinense. Next base: position 180,093 of record JAWQUT010000187.1, read on the forward strand.
AATGTTCCTTCTCATGTGCCTGCTTCCACCTTGCTAAGTTGCTGCGTCACTGGCCAGTGCCGAATAACCACGAGTAGATCTCTGCTGGGACTTTGGCCCTAAGCACTGGAGCATCAAGGCCTTGATCTTTTGCACTGATTTCACCCAACAGGCGAGGCGACTTGGCACATGCCTTAACATTATACTTACTAGTCTGCTGTGAATGGTTTTGCATATCAGCACCTGTGCTAGACAGGTTTTTTTTTTTTTGCTTTGTTTTGTCCTTCTTTTACGACACTTACCTGAGGCTGGGCGGCTCAACTCAAAAGATCGAGACGAGCCGATCTTGTCCTCGGGCTGGATTTATCAGGATCGAGCTCAGATCGAGCTTTACTTCCGATCTTTTCGAGTCGCTTATCATTGCTTAACTGACGATTATCAGGCATAAAAATATGTCAACAAAAATTCATTATCTCAGCATGTTTACGAACATTAGTGAAACACATTAGTGAAATTATTAATAGTAGATTATATGCAAGGGTGTGCTCACAGAGTTCTATAGTGTTGACATCAGTGAAACTGCTTATGTTAGATCGTAGGCAAGGATGTGCTGGGAGGACTGCAAATGAAGATGTGCTTTGGCATTGGTAAGGGAAACCCTACTGTTCATAAAGAAAGTCTAGAAGGTTGGAAAGAAAACAGTGCTTCTCAACGAAAACGTACTTGTTGCAGGAACCAAATAAAACGATTTTATTATAGGGGAAGGAAGAAGAGGGGAGAAGCGTGAATGTTGCCCTAGCGCGGTCTCAGCTCGGAGCGCGATCCTCAGGCCGTAGGGCCACTGTATGTTACGCCAATCGAGAGAGCCCGAGTTAGAACACGCCGAACCAGGACCGATCTTTGCGAACTAACCTGTGGAAATGCTCGAGCCGATCCCCACTTCCCAGACTGAGGGATAGGACTTTGTACTACACTTAACCAGTTACGCCCCTGATGGTGAGGATGGGCGCGCAGTGCCTGGCACTGGTTGCCTACGACGCACATAAATCCCGCCGCTGCATGATGGGTTAAGAGACTCAAACAGAACAGCGTGGCGCAACCACAATCCCAAACCTAGATAATACTGTGTAAATACGCCACCACGTGAGCTGACGTTACGTACCTGAATAGTGCACTTATCTATTCCTTCTAGTTAGTCTATCTTCTCTCGGCTCTAGGACTAGGACTAGGAGTACTGTACTCCATTATCTCTTCTCTTGAGAAGTGGATCAGTAGTAGCAAACCGCTTAACAGCACTTTAACAGCCAATATTTTTTTTTCACTGATTTGCATTCCGATAAAAACAGTTTTTGTCTTTATCTGTTCAAACTATGAAAACAAACAGCCCCCTTTAAAGTATCATTCCTTTAGATGCAACTCTTTCCATAATGTTCTCTCCTATACGCAGTTGAGATTAAGCCGAGAGGATAGTACTTGAAACAGCTGCCCCTATCGTTACGGAATGTGGACCCAAGCACTGTCGATGTCACGACTAAATATATTAATAGGCAGGAATATTATTTGGGACAGGTACAAAACAGCGACAAAAACCATTTCATGCAACTCAAAAGAGCGATAAATTTAATGCGCCAAAATGCCGCCGTCTTTGATCAGGTGAAATTAAGGGAACGCGCGCGCGCGCACACACACACACACACACACACACGCGCGCGCATACACACACACACACTCTCTCTCTCTCTCTCTCTCACAAGCAAGCGATAGGAAAGGAGATAAAAACAGCCATATTGGGCAGAAAAGGCTGGAGAAGCTGGAAGATCAAATCATTCTAAACTTCCATTGATGTCCATGTATTTCATTCTCTTACAAGCTGAGATTTTAATGCACTTTCTAGAGGAAAACAAGAGACTCCATTTGGCAGCTACATAGCTGCTCTGTCATATCTGGGGCTTCTCATTAAAAGACTGTATCTATATCCACATCAGAATGATGAGATATTCGGTCTAGTAAAATAAAAATACGAAATGGTCCCGTGTAAACAACAACAACAACAACAACAACAACAACAACAACAACAACAACAACAACAACAACAACATTACTTGAGCCCATTGTCTCTGCTACAGCTAGTGTGAACTGAGCTTCTTTAGCTCTATCGTAAACACGGATAATTTACAACCAGCAAGGAGATACAGCTATTGAACTACTCACTGGTTAATTCTCTAAGACCCACTGTACCAAATATGGAACATGAGCTTAATGTATTTTTGCTGACATATTTTTGTGCCTGATTTTGATAAGCGACTCGAAAAGACCGGAAGGAAAGCTCGATTCTGAGCTCGATCCTGATGAACATGCTGTTTGCCATGCCACGAACCAGATATGGAGATGCAGTCAGGAAAATATTGCTTTACATGCTCTGAATAAATAGGAATAGTTGAGCACAGAATAAGGTCAAATCAGTTCAAAAATATACATTTGTTGCCCTGTACTGTGCCTCTGAGATTCAGAACATATAAAGCAATATTTTCCAGACTGTGTCTCTACCCCTAAATTGTGGAGGGTTAAGTATTTTTAAAAACTTAAATGTTGTAGCATTGCAGGAAATTATGATTTAGTTCCATATGCATATGACTGTTATGTATGGCCTCGATTTATTCTTTCAGTTGGCACCCTCTTTCCATCTCTGTCGCTGTTTTGTCGCCAATTTATTGGCAGAGTGCAGCTGTCTAAATTGACCTATTTGTCAATTATCACTGTATGTGTTTTTGTACACCCGTGTTATTTAGGGTATCAGGATTATCACACACACAAGCTGTCAATTTGATAACAGAACTTTTTTTTCAAAAAAGTTTTAGATATCGCGTTAAAATTCAGATCGAGATAGTGAAAGGTCACTTCGATATTGCAGGATATAAAATAGCACAGCTGCTGAAGTCAGCCTTGATTATAGGGATTGCCAGAGTTGGCCCTTTCAGAGCCAAATACCGGATTTTTGGCTCTTTAAAAAAAAAAAAAAAAACCTGGCTTCCAAATAACTGCGTGGTTCGTTGGCTTTTTTTTTTCTTAACTTACTTTGGCTCCAACAGACTTAAAACTAATTTCCTGTATACAAAATACTTGTACTTCTCTCAACTAGTATTTCATGTGGTCAGGATTCTGTCATAATTGCCCGATGAACACAAATCAAAGAACCATCTCTTTTCCATTTCAACAATCAGCTCTTATTCAATTACTCAAATGTCACTAGTGTATGAAGAAAGATTTACGATAAGCATAATATCTACGTATATCCTGTACACAAACCGTTTATAGTAAACTTCTTGTATTTTGTCTCAGTCGGCCCTGTCCATCAAATTTTTTTTTTTGGCTCTTTTTCATATGCGATTTGGCTCTAGCTCCATATAAAGGCCTGGCAACCCCGTTGATGACTGAGACAAAGCATTTTGGTATCTAAAAATGTTATCAATCATTTTGCTACATTTTTCGTACCCGCGCAAATCACATGGCATTTGTATTTAACCCACCAATCAGGGATATCTCTAGGTGTGACTGCAAGTTAAAAATGTGATGTTCCAAGCTGAGATCCGTGTTTGTTTCACCAACTGATAACGATAGCTTTGCCCCTTTTATAGGAGTAGAGAATATTTATTGCCAGAAACAAGCCATTGCATGAAGCTCGAAGCACATACATCTACACCGTAGTCTTGCGCACCCACCGTTATATGTAGACTATAAAACGGAAAATTACTTGTGAAGGGAAGCATTTGGAGGGGGTGGGGTGAGGGTTTATACCATACCTAGCACCACTGAGGGGTAGGAAAGTTGCGAGCAGTGCAATCAGTAATGAAGAATTTTACAGTAATTTAAATGGAATAGGTCTTCAAATGAACCGTGGATCATTGGAAGAGATCAGTGTAATGACTTCCTATCTCTGTTACTATTCTTACGTAGAAAGGAATATTATAGGCTAAAAGGTGAATACAGCGAAAACGCAGTGTTTGGAAGTCGTTTTGGAGATATAAATTCATAGCCAGTGTTCAGTAGAACGGGATAAAGACTTTGTCATTATCAATACAAATCGAACATTTCTAATGAACATCACGGAAACTGGGATGCTGTTGACCAATGTTTAAAAAAAGTATACATGGATGACAAGTTGGATGTGTGTACAAAGCACTTAAGAAATGTTGACAGTTGATAGAGATGGAGGTCAGTGATTTCCGACACCAATCGCCATGGAAGAAGATAAGGCACAACAGCTTTTTTGTTACTGTACCTCAAGACCAGGCGGCAAAAGCAACTGAAACAAAAGAAAAAAAAGGGTCATAATTTGATCTATAAGTATAAGCTTACGGGGGAACCCTACAATGCAGTGTTGTCTGCTGAAAGCACACTACAAAAAACAGAACGGTCAAAATGAAAGCTGTGCATCATGATGCTCTGCATCTTCTTTCTAGCATTTAATTCTTCAGGCACCGGAAAAGCTTCCCTTTGACACAGCCAGATGACAAAAAATGCCCCCCCCGCCCTTATTTATTGTGGGAACAGAACCAGCCGTCTCTGGAACGCTATATACGCTGGTACCCACTGCTGGACCTATATAATACTGTGCTATTTTAAAAATGGCCCTTGAGATCTTTAACCTCAAACGTTTCGTATATTTCCACGGACCAACACGTCTTAGATTTGGATTTTTTTTTTTNNNNCTTTTTTTTTTTTTTTTTTTGTGTGTGACTACGTGAGTCAGGGAGGGAAATTCGTGTGTAGAGGTTCAAATTATATAGACTTGATGAAATGGTTGGGGAAATGTAGGTATTTCGGAGATGTCTGAACCCATATCACAGGATCAAGGCATTAATGTTTATATAGGTTATGTTACCGAAGGTTCAGTAGGCTAGGTCAAAGGCCATTGAGATTTCATATTTGGCAGTATATCAAGTCAGTTTAAGAGGTCGTGGTCAGAGGTGAAGAAAGAGCACTGGCTCGAACGATGACAGTAGGAGATAACCTGACTCCATGAGAATATTATGCTGTTGTTACGAATGTTAAGATTACTGTATCATCATCTCGTCAGCTGATACAGGCAAGCCATTCGTTCACCTCTATCAGTTCAAAACGGTGTCAACAACACATGGAGTCTTGTAATCTGATAACAAGAGTCCTACAACACAGCGTGATCTTTGTGATTATATATATTATGTCGATCAATGTCCTACAAAGATAAAGAAAATAATTTTGACTAAGATCCTTGGGCCCTGAGAGATTACTGAAAGTTTAGAGAAAACTACCGAATTAGGAATACGCATAAAGTGTAGATTCACCCAGAAGAGGGAATCAGGATTATGACAGTTGAAAAACAAGGGGATGAGCCGTTACGAAGCTAATTATGAAAAATCGCCCTCTTCCCTTTAAGAAAAAAAAACAACATTGAAAGTTGGCATAAATAATATTACTGAAATTAAAGTTATTAGAATTGCTACGACCCTTAGTTAATTTTGCTCCTCATCTGACACAATCATACACAGTAAACATCTACCAGGAAGACTTTAAGGACCGAATTGGCCCTGACGACAGCAAATCTTAATATATATCATAGATACCGTATGCAGCAGTGCAGTGGTGCGAATTACTTTGTTTAATCATGTAATATATCGGAATGAGCCCTCGAGTAGGTCATTTCAAGATAGAACTGCAAAGTTTCAGGGTTCATTAAGTAAGAGAGCCTAGTCTAGATCACAATTCTGTAGTGTGAGAGCTGACAAATGATCTTTTGCATAGTCATGATGATCGGAAATTACCTCTAATGTAAAGATACCTATGATCTGGGCTCTGAGTTGTCTTGGGAGTTGTGCTGCACCGAAACTAGACTAGATCTATCGAAACTCTGAGTCAGATCTTGTTTCTATAAAAAGGGAGTCATAGGCAGTCACGGCTCGATGGAAAATTTTCCACCCATGTTTCCCTTCCGCGCGGATGCGATATCGAGTGATATGCAAAACAAGAGAGATAGCACATTATCTTGAGTGCATAATAATCATTATAAACGTGTACGAGGGTGAATTCTCTTGTGTATCTTTCAAGTTTCATGCTTTTCTCTCACAATGTTATTTTAAAATGTTTCTTTCATACTGTCATTCAGAATTTCTTCTACAGTGCATCTAATGTAATGCGGCGTTGTTCGCTATATCACAATTGTGGTCTGGGTTAACATTAATAACTTGGCTAAACTTGCACGCGTGGACATGCACCACCACTGTGAACTGCATTATTTTCTCTTTCCTAGATGTACCCAATACCAAGAAACTGTTATATCTGAGGTCTGTGGGGTCAGCTCTCGGGTCGGGCGGTTTACATTTTATGATTTTATTATATACTTGACTCCCCTCTTTCTCATTCGACTGCGGCACAGGAAAACCTGAAGAGTCTGGGAGGGTAAAGGGAAGGGAAATGAAGGAAAGGAGAGACGGACCATTAGGCGCTGCCCCATGGTGATTAACAACAGCATTCATTATATATATAGTTGCGATGTGAATTGTTATATCAGTGTTAATTGTAGATATGAATAAAGTGTATTTTTGGTATGTATGGCATTGTAAAATCAAGTTTACTTCAGGGTCATTAAAGGCCTATTTCCATTTTCTATTGCGTTTCTTTGTTATTGTTTTTTTTGTTTTTTTTAATTTTGTCTAGGCAAATTCAGGTTTAAAGAGATTTCGTAAATCTGATTAGAATGGTGATTATTGCTGTACTTTTAGCAATACACTTAAATGGGGCTTTTGTGGGACCGAACTGCCATCGCATGGCTCGTTGAGAAGTGGCCAGAAATCCAAAAACAAAACAAAACAAAGCACAAAAAAAAAAATGCCTCTCTGAAAAGGTCGCAGAAATAAAATAACAGAAATAGATATGGCAACATGGCAAAAAGAAAAACCTCGATGCATTTATTCTTTGATCTTTGATTTATTCTGTTGCATACCAGTTTCGTGTTGTCGGCTGGAGTGGACTTAGGCCATAAAAGCGGTACGGGTAGCTTTACTTATTACTTACAAACTATAGTTGATTACCACAAACAGAACTCTTCCCTCGAGCCGGTTGCAGTGCAACAAGGCCAAACTCTGAATAACAAAACTGGAAATAACTGTGTGATTAGAAGATGGTCTATGTCCTCTTGAATATCATCGTAAAGGTTGAATGACCAGGAGATCTTACAGTGGAGGTCACTCTGTATGAACGCACAATTTGTACACACGCACAGTGAACATTTTTTTTTTTTTGCCCGAATTTTCTTCTTCCAGTGATTTTTTTTCAGCTGGTACGAGTGTATGGTGTATGCTTTACAAGGTTACCAGGACACAGACCAATAACCATTAACAACTACATTATTTCGCGAGGAAGATCAGTTAAAATCTCAATCTAAACCAGAACTCAGCCGGTGTAACGGACCAGGTTTATTGGGAGTTATACCTATTCCCGGGAGTACAAAGGGCATGAACCAAAATTAGCCGGGGATAAAATTACTCCCGAGTATAAAAGACCTGTTACACTGGCAAATCACTGGCCAAGCGAAATAACGTCAGATCTAATTTTACACTTATTTGGGCAAGTCGAGGCATTATTTCTACTCTTTGTTGGTATCTGTACCACGAAAGATAATAATACTAACACAGTTTTTCAGTCTCCTATCTAGGCTAATGCCTGTTCAGGCGACTTCACATTTTATTACCCCTATCAGGCCTGTTCACTCTTGAGACTTTCTTCACTTCCTAGGAAGCATACAGTGCCGCAACCATTTACAGACGCTGATCACTTGCATTCTGACAATATCTTCCGCTGTCTATAGCCAGGTACCCATTTTACAAACGGATGGACTGAGGAAAATGTGAACAAAAGGCTTTCCCAGGGCATTTACAACACGACTGTGGTCGATAATCGAATCCACGACCTTTTTGAAGATCTAGAGTCCAACCCCGTAACCGTTCGGCCACGATGCTTCACGATTTTTGAAAAAAGTCCGGTTGTTTTTAAAAGATCTACTGCTGAGTTACAACCAGGAATAAAATTGGCCAAGGCCAGAACTAACTCGGAAGTAAATCCGGCTCATTACACTGGGGGTCAAAGCCAGTCTGCCATGCCAAATTCAGAATAAAACCTTCTCCCATAGATTATGAAGTAACTAAAGACGGGTTTTTTTTTTTTGTCTTTGCTTTAGTAATAACGCTCGTTTCCTGGAGATACAGACTTAAGCTTTAAACCAAAACAAAATTGTGCCACAAACTCTTTCTTTAGAAATCAGGTCTTCTTTAAGTGATGAATACTGGAAATCGAATTATATATACAGTATATGAGCAATAAAAAGAACATTATGTATGCAGTGAGATAGACAGAAGTCCTTGGTGTCAGACAGAATATTAACTACACCCAGACGAGTATGTCAATATTATCTTTATCTCTTTTGAATATGCGTAAGAACCAAGTACAAGAATTATGGATCTTTAAAGTCGCACTGTCATAGGCAAGGTCCCGTCGCTTACAAGGCCGTTGTAAACGAGTTCACCTGTAACCACATTCGTGCCTTCTCTATTGTTTCTAACAGGGGTCGGATATGTTATGTGAATTTTACAGGTAATTGCAAAGAAAAAAAAAACAACTAATGGAAAGTACATAATTTATCGAACCTGGGACAGACAAGCCAATCTTTACCCAATCTTTACATCTCAGCAGACAGCTGACAACAACAGCAGACATGAAGATTCACAAATATCAAAAATATCATGTGGGAGGTTGTCAACCTCTGAAAAGAACCAACACCAACACACTGCTGAAAGTTAACACTTGGTTTATTCACATGCAGAGCTTTTTTTTTTTTTTCTGAAACGTAAAAAGGAAAATAAAAAACAATGGTAAAGTTAGGAAACTGGTGATGAAACGATGATTGCAGGTGAACTCTTCCAGGTTAAATTCTAAACAGTTAACAAAGCCTTAACTTAGTATTACAGCACAGTATTCATGATGGCTATTCCGAGCCATACTCACTGCTGAGGACGAAACCACATATAAAATATTTGGCAGCTACTCCGAGTGCAAGTTCATTATCCTTATAAAGAGGGTAAACCTGAGATAATGTAGTTATGCTCTCAGCAGCCACAAGGAAAAAAAAAAACATGCTTTAAGCTATAGCATTAAATGTTACACTGGCCCTTTCAGCACAAATGGTCATGTAGTAAAACAAAGTGGATATTAATAAAAGGTATACAGTATTTAAAAATTATCAGTCTTGACACCCTTTTCACTCTGGACACAATTTCCACATTTAAACATAATTACATGCAGACTAACTTGGTGAAGAGTTCACTGGGTGAGTGTGGGGGTGAATTGTGCATCAATGAGATCTACATATGTATAATTATATGTTCTCATAATTTTAATCTAAAAAAAATAAAAAAAAAATATATACTACATATTGAAAGGCATAAAAAAATGCAAAAACATATTATATCTACTCCTTTTGCAAATCAAATGGAGAAAATTCTTTTCTCACCAACCCACTGCATAGGTTGGTATTATTTCACATGCCTTTTCTTATGCCTTTCAGTAAATATATTTCGAGATGGACAACTGTACTGTTTCAGAACTTAGAAAGCCAATATATGAAACCAAATACAATGATCCTCTCTGTATGTAAAAACTGTCTGAAAGTATGTAATGAAATGAAAGTACTTTGGAAAAAAATATTTTGTTTAAATAGTTAAAAATAAGAATCATTACATGTATTGCTCATACATGTATACAACAGTAGGACAAAACTCAATGTCATCGATCATGGAAATAAACTGACCTGGTTTCAAGTTCAACAACAGAAACAAAATGGAAATAAAATCTAATCACAATGAGCTAGTCACTACCAGCTCTTCACCTAGCATAGCAAAAAGGAGAACAATACTTGAGAAAGAAGGAAAGAGATGGACAGTGCCACATGCTCACAAGTCAAATGGACTTTGGGTGACAAATCTTGCTCTGCCCACACATCATCTGTGGCCGACACAAATCTCTTTGCTCAGCTATGGAAGCATGTGACTGTGTCTGCTGTTCCACCCACTACCACTGGACAGCATACAATAGCGATGTATAATATAATATTTGCTCCATCTTCTTCTTACACAAGTAGCTGTTTCCCTACACTCAAACTGTGCAGTAATTTGCAAATTATATAAAGCAGTCTTTAGCTGAAAATGACAAACCAGTGATGACGCATCACCTGTTCATTTTCTCCTTTCTCCCAGCAAATAACAAGCATATGATTCAGTATTACTATTTATCAAATATTGTTATGAGCCATACAGAAATAATGCTGGCCTAGCCTTTAGGCGCATGATAGCAACAAAATGTATTTCAATGATGGGATGGTTGATTACTTCATATGCATCCATCGTGTCAACGCAATCAAAGGTAGATTTAAAAAAAAAAAAATCTGCAAATTAAATGCTCTCAGCTTTATTAATCTGGAGTGGTATGAAATCCTGGAAATTTTACCAGCTGAATATTCAGGGAAAATTTCCTGAATCACTGGATAAAAATATGATCTTGTTGGTAGTGGAAATGAATGCTATGAGCAGTGATAATCTCACCAGATATCTGATCGCAGGGATGGCAGTTGGCAATGGCACAAAATTTCAACAACCACAAATAACAGGTTCTTCTTCAACATGGAAATTGTTTCATTATTTTTCCTATAAGCTCTGTATTAAAGAGTGTTTTCTTCGGATATGATTTTCGGAAGTCTGCCATCCCTGAGATGAGATCTGACCATAGATGTGGTAACATCCCTCAAACTAAATACAATGAATGGTGAGGATCAGCGCACACAACATTACCCAAGCCAACCTGCAAGACTCCAAATACATTCATCTTTGCATATATGTTTAGGTCAATGCTTTACTTCATGTCTGGGTTAAATCTCTGCAACAAAATTGTAAAGTTTCCTTTTTACCATTGTAACAATATCAAGATGTATTTAAACACCGTCATACACAAGCTAAAAAAAAGATAACATACATGTATATACATTGGCTTTAAATACATATCCCGCATGAATTAAATTAGAACTGACACAGTTGCTGGGACAAGGATGAAAATTGATAGGGAAATTCAAGAAAAAAAAAAACAAACACTTAAGCATTGTTTGATATTAATAAATTTTTGTGAAAAAGCCATTTTGCACACACACATAAAAAGAGGCAGAAATTGAAAGACAAAGAGAAAACATGTCTAATACTTTGTCAGAAGGACCTGTAACACAGAAGTCCTCCCACAGAGTTATTTGAAAGTAGAGCAATGTTCTGAGCTCACCATTTCTCTAAAAAGAAAATTTTTTAAAGACTGATGAATCTGACATCAATGGCATGAGACTGTAATGCTGGCATACCAAACCAGATATCAACTGTGCACTATCTAACATTGGCTTACTAGAAAACGCACCTCTGACTTCCTTTACCAACTGTGCTATTTTCTCAACTTCATGACTAAACTAATACCTTAACAAGCTCAGAGGCATGGTGACACAAAAAACTTACATTTACATACAGTCACTTCTGATTGATCACAACTCATCGGGAACATAAAAACTATTGGAATTCAAATATGATGCACTTATCCATTGACTTTTACATCAATGAACATTATTCTGTACCATAAAGACTTGTAATTGATTGTAAATGTGCAGACTGGGCTTCCAATCAAATTTTACTGAAAGAATTAACTCTTTGCAAACATGAGATCCTGACTAGATGTGAAAGCTAAACCCATATAAAGTGAGCATCCCTTCAGTTTAAGCAGCTCTCTACTCTGCCAAATGCTACGGTCGAATTTACTGTCATCTTGGTGCTGATCCGAGCAATGCAATGGTTGACAGACCAAGTGAGCGGCAAGTTGCATAAGTGAGAGGAACCAGCTGTTATTGGTCACGGGCATTGAGTGTATGGTACAGATTGGAGGTGCCCAGCACTACTAGTGCTGAGTCAAAATTTTATTTGGATAAGCACATACTAGCCTTTCATATTCAAAATGCTAGTTAGCTAGAATCAACGTTATCCAACAGACCTCTTGAGAAGACAAAAAAAGGTGAGATGGGATCATGTTAATATTACTGAAGATTTGCTTCCATACAAATTTCACCTTAAGCTACTAAAGCCACTTTTGAGAGGGGTGGTGGTAGAGGAAAGAAGAACGAAAGTTTTATGATTTAAAACAGAAGACTGAAATTGATACATTCTCATGCATATCAGTCATCTTTCCTGAAGCACTCACATTTTAAACATAGAGGAAGTCAGTTAAACCAAAACTGGAACGAGACAGAAGTGCTCATTGAGATTTAACGGTATTTTCTTTCTACCTGATTCAATGACAGAAGTGTGACAGAATAAAAGCTTACATTTAACCTGGCTTAAAAAGCAATTAAGTGCGGAGTTGTGATGCATCAAAGCATGCGTGTTTCATAAAATTATGCCACTGTATGCAGTTAAATCACAAATGGGTATCTTTATTACATTATAGATCGTGCATATGGAAACATTATCACACCCCTACTTACATCACTCCATTTGCTCAAATCTGACTACAAGTGTGCTATAAAGCTCACAGGCCCATGAAGCACACTTGTTTGCTTTAAAACATTTTTTTGAATTGGATGCATGAACGCCAATGCACCGAACAACAATGCTGTGTATTTTTCTATTTTAAAGATATGAGAGCACAGTAACTTCTATAAATGCATGCAAAGAGACTGTATGCAACATTAAAATTACCAGACGTCATTCTAAAAAGATTCAAAATTTCTTGCGTCCTCTAATGTGCATTTTTACATGACAAAGCCATGGTACTGAATGTCTATATGCATCAAAGTTTAGAGTTCCTGTTCTTGTTCACCATGTTCTGTATTGTTGTTGGCCGTGTTCTCTGCATGGTTTTCATTATTTCGATCTTATTTTCATTGTTCATCTTAAGTTTTGAATTACTGTGTTATGCTAAGTACAACGGGTACAACAAATCGAAGGAGTGTGATTGTTGGAGGGTGTTATTGTACAATACTGGATCATAAATGCACTTGTTCTTTTTTCCTTAGCCCTGAGCTTCTGGGTTAAAGGAAAAGAGCCCGTGGACTATGAGCCACGCTTCAATAGTTTCTTCACCTCCACTATCTGCAAAACTGACACACACTGACACAGGTGACGCACATTTTCCCACCCACAAACATTTACTTCTAAACAAGCCCACTCTCACAGTGGGATTTCTTGAAAGTGCCAATGCCCGCTCCCCGCTGGTATTTAAAAGACAGGTGAAAGCTGATTTAGGTTGTGTCTAGCAAATAGATAACTAACTGAATAAACCATTCAGATGAAAGATATTTAAATTATTTCCTTTCTGTTTGAAGAGGAGTGAATTTGCGATGAAAATTTAGGAATTTTAATGAAAATTTACTATCAAAAATAGGTCTTGTCAGACTGATTACTTTGGGTACTTTACTTTCTCAATTCCGATGCCTCTTTGGAATAACTGACCTCCGCTGTAGTATAAGAATACAGACAGAATGCACTGTGCAAAACTGTTCTCTTATGAGCAGTGACGAGGGTACACTGTAGCATAAATATATGGATTGCACCTAAGTGCACGAAGAATGATACACATAGAATAATACGATATATATGCCACATACAGCATGAAGAGAAAAAAAAATTACCATAGCAGTGAAATATTGCTGTTTGTTAAGTTGTATGCCTTTCTTTTGCTGTATGTGAAATCCAACAAAACACTGTGCCTGAACGCAGAGTAATCTGAATGCAGAATAATGAACAGTCAGTTCATAGCTATCAAACAAGAAGGTTTTAATTCTAATGTAGATTGAACATTTTTTGTGGAAGGAAACATAAGAAGACAACATTATGTTCATAAGTAGAAAATGTTAGACAACCACAGAGCTATGTAAGTAAGCATGAAAGTTCCAGACAAATGCTCAAACTTAAACCCTTTCGGCATGCTCACTGCCGAACCAATATAAAAAAACACCAAAACAAAGATTGCTGAGACGACCGATTGACCTTTCCATTTGGACGGAACAAAAGGTTGAAACATCAATAATACTGCGACAGCAAAAAAAGACATCAACATGGGTTTACCCCTCAATTACCCAAGAATGGTAACCCAATAGCAGTTAAAAGAACGGGTTTTTTTCTGAAATGTATACTGTATAATTTTAAGATAATAGCACAACAATATCCAGCCAGTCTATCTGCCTTATTAAGACTAGCAGCCCCACTGGTTTTGTCACAAGTTTTGTAAGTTTCGGAGGGGGTGCAGTGTACGGCTTTATCTTTGTTTTTCATCTGAAGTTCACTGCTTCAGAATTATATTGCTGCGTCCATTAATTTTTCATCAGAAACATGGTAAATTAGAAAGCACTGACATCACTCTTTTTGATTTTTCCACCAAACATTTTTGATGACAGGACAGAAAAAAAAACCCCAAAAAACTAACAGTTTAACTTCTGCTCATTTTACAGGTATTATGACCTAGTCATCAGTACTGCTTTTGCTTGCTATTCACTGGCTACATTTGAAAATATCCTGCTGGGAAGAAAGTGTTACTAACAAGTTGGAAAATTGTTTTCACCCTGCATATATAGTGGAGCACATTTAATATGGACACGCTTAATACCTCAACACAGATACTGAGTACTGTATTTTCGGTCCTGATTTTTCTTCTCAAAAGGTACATGTATGATTAATACACATTTCTTTCAATAAGTACAGTTTTGATCGGTACCAAGATGTATGCGTTACCTGTGCTCTACTGTATACTATGCGTCATGTTGCATTAACCCAATTAATGAAGTCTCTTGTGAATTTTCATTCCCCCAAAATAGTCTACAGTGAAAAACAGTAACAATGGCACTCACATAAATTATTTTGGGTTACCTATTTTGATGATGCCATGTCCCATTCATCACTGCCACACTCAACATTTGCATTTATATCTTGCAAATGAGCTGCAAGTCCTTAAGTTTCAATATTTCATCTAAGAATCAGCTAAAATTAACCTACTTTCAAAAAACCAGTCAATCAAAGAATTGAATAATTATGCACACTGCATAAAGACCATGTGTCCACAAAGCAGTGCAACAAACTAGCTTTCCTCAAAGCCTCAAACACCTGTATATCATGAAATATTTTCCTGTTCCAAGGCTATGATAATGATACAGCCTTGTACAAAGCCTTAGATGATATTTCACATTGAGAAACAACTCCTTGCAAAGCAAAGATTACAGCAGCTATTTACAAATGCTGGGCTGGTGTTTTATGCCAGAAATTTCTTGTAATAATATTGTCTTAAGAATAAAAAAAAAAAAGGTGGGCATGAGAAAATGTCTTCGAACAATATATAAAAGCTGGAATGAACGTAACACGTGCGTACTGTAATTATCATTATTCGAACACATCTCTGATAGACTACTTGTGAGTTTCGACCACATACTGCTTTAATAAGCCATTTTGCCACATCAGAAACAAGAGCATTTATAACCAGAAAATTTTATTTTGTTTCTATGGCTGAGGCAACTACACTTATTTTACAACTTTTTGTAATTTTCTCAATGATAACTAGATACTGCATATCTGCCATGTAAATCTAACTAAGAACTTTAAGCAAAGTCGCCACTCTTGACATATTGCGCAAAACCAGCTGCCTGATTGCCAAACAGGAACAGTAAAAACAGAACAGAGAAGAAAAGTACATATGATAACCAATGGCAAAACAGTACAGGAGTACATGTACCAAGATGCACCAGTCTCTATGTTAGTTAATTCTTGAGCAGTGTAATATTGACTGGTATTCGTTTTTTCTTACCCAAAAGTAAGAATTAATATTCCAAAGTGCTAGACTAACCGCTTGTGATACAAAGACCCATCCTCTACCCCTCAAAATTAATTACACAGAGAGACAAAACACAATGACTGAAATGCAAATATAAATAAAAATACTATATTACACATATACAGTACATGGAAGTACAACTCAAATGATCACAGTTGTAATAAAGTATTTGACAAAAAAAAAAAACAAAAACAAAAAAAAAACAAACAACTATAACCCTGTTTTGCAGAATATGCATTTCATTACATAATAAATTGCAATTTCATCTGGTTTTGCGGTATAAAATAGCAAGGGACTAGCATTTGCAGTCTTCCATAAGAAAAAAACAACACAATTTCTTTTCTCTTCTAGTTCTTGATTTCATGTTCCCATTTGATATTCCCATTTTCTTGGAGAAAAGGAGTATTGCTATGCCACTCATCATTCATTACTGTCTTTGTTTCCTCAAAAAGAAATCTGAAAATGCCGACTTTGGAAATATAGCTGAATTTTGTTTTCATAAAGTTAAAAACTCTAGATGCCAGTGGAAATGAAAACATTATTTTCATAACCAGCAAAAGCAGTAACTATTCTCATAGCCCCTATATGCCCCTTGAGTGAGTTGGTGTGGCCCAACACAAACTTACAGTGACTTCCTGCTTTTAACACATTGGGTTAACATGACAAAAGAATAATATTACAGTTATAAAAGTCAATAAACAGCAGAGAGTGCATAGAGATTAGGCAAAATGTCAGTCACCTAACAAGATATATGATAATCAAGATAAAATGGCTATCTAGGTCACATGGTGAATTAATCAGCAAACACACCAATTATCCAGAAAGGATGAAAACAAATCTCTTGATAAAGTCTTCCCTTTAAATCTGTTTCTGAGAGAGATGAACACCAGTGAATATAATATTGCCCCACAGAGTACAGAGGTATAGCCAAAAGAAGGCATTTACTGCAGATGACCCAAGCCTATAGACCATAGGGTGAATGGGACTGCTCTTGCACTCGTGTAAAGAACTTTATTTGAAAGAAATATGAAGAAAAAAAAACAACCAACTTTCAGGCTATTGTGAGGTGACACCAAAACTTGAATTTCAGAACACTGAGCAAAAATCACCATAACATTTGGCATCATGTATCAATGTACATCTGTACAGTTTACAAGTGTCTGCAAAGTATTTATTGAATATTTATCCCACATCCATTAGGTCCACACTCGCATAACTGAGCATTATTAAATATAAGTTTTCACCTACAGCAAATTATTTCTGTGGTAATATTGGAGATGAGCTGACCATCATCTGTTGCCATTCTCATGAAATGCCGTGCCCATGAATGTACACCTAAACAAAGTACTCGGTTTAGATCTACTCGCAGGTATGTATGCCCATTAAAGGGTAAACTTGCCAGAAAAACTATGACAAATAAAAATCACAGCTCCAATTCTTCACATAGTCTACTGTTGTCAACTCACCACATTTGTTTTCAACACTTGTCTGGTGGTTAGGTGATGGGACACTAATGAGTTTGATGGGAAGCTACTGGTATTTTAAAACTGCTGTGAAGGTTATGAAAACAAATGTGTTTCAGTGGTGCCTGTAAGTTGCCAGTGAACAAACACTGGGATTAACTGGAGACAATACAAATTTCATTAAAACCCACAGACGGACTTGGTGTTTAAGTTCAACAATGCAAATGACTTCAACTACCATGAAGGATGCAAGAAACATGAATTAATGCTGTTACTCTATAATATGAAGTTTCAGACACTATATGTCCCTTGAACAATGTATGATTCCCCATATATAAATATGACATTAGAAAACAGTAAACATATGAAGACAGGATGCCAATAAATTAAAATTCTCTTGAGGTGTAATACAGACGACCCATTCGGTTTTATCTTGGTGATAAAAATAGAGAACAAAGGATAAAGAGGATAATAAACTGACACAAAAGGTGGTAATCTGTTCATTTAAGTGACTTGGAAAGCACTGATTTCCATTTATAAATACACTTTTCTGTTCATTCTGCCTCATAATGGTCATAAAAATGTACAAGAATGGCTATTTATGTTTTTCTGCCTTGTGCGGTGGTCAGATGGTTAGCAAACTGATGAGATAGCCCCTCACGCCCTTAAAAATGAAGTACAGAAAAGTCAATTTAAGCCAGCCCATCAGACAGGCCCAAAGTCTCTCTTGGCACCTATCATCATTCATCGAGGGAGCACTCGAAACGGCATGGCAGTAACAAAAGGAAATCTACATGATCCGAACAGGTTAAACTGCGAGAGGAAAAGATGTACTGCATGGTACTAAAAGTATTGACACGTCATGGTCAGCACTTACCCGCCATGTTTCTCACTAGGCATGTACAGAGGTATCCACTGCGACAATAGTCACTGCATCAAAAGTGTACTTTTTATTGGTCAGAATTGCCAAAATCATCGATGACTCCACTTTCAGCTGCACTTTTGAAATGCTCTCTTAAACAGAGCAATTAAGTGAAGAAATCTGGTGACTTCTGAATTCATGGCTCTGGGCCAGCCAAAGAAAATGTTATGTCAGAGAAGCATTCCCAGAGATTTTCATTTTCAATGACCTGCTGGTAAATGAACTGACCGGAACAACCTTTCCCTGTAATTTAAATGTAAAAATGCTATCAATGTATACATGCCTCTTTGAAAAAATTAAAAAGGCCCATGTCAAAATGCATGCCTCTTTGAAAAATAAAAAGGCCTTTTCACTATTGCTTATTAAGCAAAATTTTAACTACCCAGATCAAGCTGAACTGTGTAAGATGTATACACTTTTCACCCACCATACTTCATGTATTTTGCAGCAGTTTTGGATAAATCAGATTTTATGGAGGATGACACAGACAGTGTTCTTGAACCTTCTGTCTATCATAGAAACATTCCATTGGTATGTCGATTGAAAAAAATGAAACAAGTGACAGATATTGATTGTGCAGTGAAATGAGTATTTTCAAACCATTCAATTGAGGTCCCCTTTCAAATTTCATTCACTGCTTCATCCAGTCAATAAATAATTAAAATGGTACTGATTATTTAGAACATTTCAATGAAAATCTGAAGGATAAAATACTATTGCATACAATATGACATTACTGGTGACTTGACCAACACAGATAAAGTTGCAGGGTCAATTCTCAGCTCACAGAAATCATAACCCAAACTTAATTTCTGGCCCCATACTCATCATCAGTGAGATCGCAATAATTTCATGGACTGTGCTGAAAACAACAGATGTATTTTAATTAATCTGTTCATGGAAACAAATCATGAATGAAACACTGCATCCTTACTATTGTAAGTCTTGTCACGTCATTTAAACGAAGGACAAAAAGCAATGGCTGCAGAATAAATTTCATCTTCTTGCTACATGCCATACTTTTTTATCTTTGCCTGTATGAGCATACAGAGTGGAAGTGCTCAAGCTTTCTGAATCTGTGTCTATCATGTTTCAGTAACATACTGCTCTTGCATGATGCATGCATTCTGTGCATCATACAATAGCTATCATATTCAATGAAGTCAGTGAACAGATGTTACTTTTACTGTATTCTTTGTTGAATAGTTTCAAAAGCAACATGAACTTGTGTGATTTGAAGCAGGCATGGAACCAGTCGATGAAATATCAATTTAATTTAATGGACTGTTCTTATTAGAACATACTAACATATATAAATCATACTTATAAAATATTTCAAATTGTGCTTAAGATTAGAAAGTTTAAATGCATGGTGGTCAAACTTAAAAACCAAAGGGTGCAATCAAAGGGTTGCACCTAAAAACACTGGCATCAATGCACTTAAAAGTAATCTCGATATAGACCACAATTTGCCAGCCATGTTTTTTTGTTTGTAGGTCACAACAGCAGCAGCTGAAATACTACAAAATCCAAAACACCATTATAGTGAAAAAAACCTAATTCTTGGACATGCTGTGCCAGGTTCCAGACTTTTTGAAAAGAAAACATGGTAAACATACAAACCTTAAAATGTCTGACCATGTCTAACCTTCATGCAATCAATATAAAGCACAGAGCTTTGCTTAAGCCTCACTGGATTAAAGCTGAAGCTTTCAGTCAAGCATTATTGATGCTGCTTAAGGAGAGTTAGTACCCATGAATAAATATGTGTTGACTTTAGTACCCATTATGATGAGTACATGATTACAAGTAATAATAAAATATACACACCCACTCATCATCATGTATGACGTTCAATCAAAATGCCTCTTTGAAATACATGTTTCTAGCTCCAAAACAGAATACCAATAAAAATTAGTTGATTATTTCTATAAATCTGTTGATTACTGGAAAGAAAAAAACACCAAGAAGCAGAGAAGAAATTGCTTTAAACTTCGAGGCACAAGAATTTTATTATCATAATGCTCAGAGGAGAAAACCAGGCTATAGTAAATCTCCTGGGGAAGCAAGATTATTCATGAAGTCCAAGAAGCAAGCAAAGTGGTAGAGTGGGCTTTTGGTTAGTCATCTGAACATTGACATCATCAAATCTTTGAAATATAGGTCACTGATCGTAACAGCATCTTTCACACATCTCCAAGCATCCGAACTACTACCTTAAACATCATGACACATGCCACATTTTCTCATGTATCTGTAATGTCTCAACCTATTTCTGAAGCTGTTACATAATAGCGAGAGAAAGTTACAATATCAGTGCTGGGAAGGATGCAACAGCTCAGTGGACTTTTACAAGTAACTGTATTTCATGATGTTCTCCATCGTTTTCTCAAATAATAATTTCTTCAGAATTTTATGGTTGAGGTCTTTTTTTTTACTCATAGCATGTAAAATTTTGTAGTTATGTTGGAAACCCAAGTACGGCCATTCGTCGTCATAAAAAAATACAGTATTTACATATCTCATCTAGTTATATCATGCTGCTTGTGCATTCTGCTTATTATGTAGTAAGCCAGCATGAGAACGTTGTTGACATTGTCTTTCCATACCTATTCTACCCAACTTCCATGTGTATGCTTGACCTTTCCAGGCTTACACTAGGAATGGGTTTAACACAACAATCTTGTTTGACACCTGTTCTGTGTCAAACTTAGAAAGTAGAAAACATGATTATAGGAAGCAGAGAAGCAAATAGTACACACATAAAAGACAAACAAAAAAAAACTGGTGTGAAGTGGAGTACTTGCATCACTTGAGTGAATAGCTCAAAATCTCAGAGTAGTAGCCTGATCTTGATATATTGAACCACATGAATACCATCGGCATGCAGTACGTTGCTCCTGCAGCTGAAGTAAAGTAGGTGATATATTTGTATGGCAGTTCAACACAGAGATGCTGTTTGGTTCTGGGATCCTTTGGATCCAGACCAAAGAGCCAGGCTAGGCTTCGAAGCACAGACTTTCGCAAGATCTCCAGCACCCCTGCAATGAAGGTGACTCCCAGCGCTTGCCGGAGCAAAATTATTCCAAAGTTATGGACAGAAGGGAGTGCTAAGACAAATGGTGGTGACTCAGGCTCCGGTTGAAACTCTACTGTCTGCCCAGTAAGCCACATGCCTGCAATGATCCCTGAGAAAACTGCTAGTACCTGTGTGGTGTCTCCACGTGCAGTGCTCCACTTGTCTAGGGTTGGGTACATCAAAGAAAGAACAATGCAGGCTGCCACCATCACAGGCAATGCCGCAGGATGGGCTATAAGAAACTCATCCACATAATCCACAAAAGGATATGTCACTGCCATAAGGAAAAAGGCAAAGGCCAGACCAGCAATAATGTCCTGTGTGAACAAAACAGAAAAGACAAACATTAGTCATAATAAGATGAATCATGAGAAATGGAGAGAACAGAATAAAAATACTGTTTTGTCACCATTTGAGACAAAAGCTGCACAAAAAGCAACCAACTCATTAATGCAAAAGAGTTAATCCACATTCATGTGGAGACTGAATATGTAGACATGACATTACTGATCTCATGAAAGTTAAACCAAACAAAACATGAGGTACATTAAGGGGAGGCACCACCTTTATCCAGAGACTGAAAAGAATGTAACATGGTGTGAAACTTATTCCCATGAGTGCATTGGATTTCTATCTATGTTAAAATACACACCAAAGTGCTGAGAATGGTGCATTCTTCTCCCTCTAAGGTAATGATCTTAAACCAGTGTCATTAGCGATGGCACCAGTTGTTTGACATCAGCTTTCACCCATATTTCTTAGATTATGCATGATCCTATGGAGGTTTTTTTATATTTTCTGTTTTGACGCAGAATTATCAGAAACTTTAACACCCTTTGATATTAAATGGAACAACTTTGTATCTATACAGAAAATCGGTAAACATCTCCATCAGATCTTGCTTACAGGTGTCTATGAGACGTGGAGGAAATCTGGTGCAAAACAACTGGTGCCATCGCAAATAATAGTTGTCCTAAGGTCTTCACCCTTTAGGGAGAAAAATACATCATTCAGCACTTTGGTGCACAAATTTGTAAGAATCCACTGCATTCAAGATGATACGTTGCACACCATGTTATGTGCATGACAACCTCTGGAAATGGAGAGTGTCTCCCCTTAAACAACAAATGGGACCCCCAAGTTTGCATTATACTGCTTCAACCCTAAACTTGAAGTATATTAAACAACTAATGCCACCTTGCATTTTGAATATTGTTTCAACTCTTCACTTTCAATTAAAATTCAGAAAGGCTTTTAGAACTGCCTGCTGACCAACTACTGTACCACATGGTAGGCTGACCCAGGCTTGCTGACTTTATGTGATGAAGGTAAGAATGGGAAGCACAGGTAAAATAGGTCAGCAGAGTAGGCGAACATGTGCCTCATCACACTGTGCCAGTTGGGATTAAGTGCATCTCTCCTACCTATTACCTAGCCTACTCAGCACATGATTAATAAATGGCCGAGGGCAAAGAACTGGACTATGAGTAAGTGGGCTGACACTAAGGTCAGATTGGCAAAGTTCCTTATAGCGAGGTAGCTCTGACCTGCGCCCCTGAAGAAAAGGGCAAGGCATGTGACCTTGTGACCACATGAGGTACCAGTCTCATGCTATCAACCCAAAACAAAAGGGGTGGGGGAAATAACTTCATGGTTGTATAATCACAGACATTCTGTGGCTGACTGGTTCTGAATCACTGTTTGGGTCAACATTTTCTCATGGTCAATTTGAAACTTATGGGAAGTGGACACAAGGTTAATATTTGCAATTTTGCTCAGTACTGGCATTATAATTAATTATAAGAATTTACCAATGAGGCAACAGATATCCGTCAAGCCTGAAGGCTCATTGTGCAAAAGGTGGGATGAATGCTACTAGTTGAAAAGTCATGTTCCTCCCCATTATTTTCATCATTTTGCAATAATGGTTTAGTTAAACAGTTGTGAAAAGGGAAATATTCTGCCAATACTGCCATCCTTCAATGCTTAACAAATTTGGCAAAAGGTAAACCATCTTGGCTTAGATTTGCAAACCCATGCCAACCCACCACTACACCAATTCAAGGTGAAACTCAACACAGGCAAATAAAATGTGTCTGTTTGCCTTGTGTAAACATTCTCTAGGTTATCAACCACAAGAAGGTTATTTTAAGAAGCCGAGGTTAAGCAAGCTTTATAGCTGACTGACAATTTCATTATGTGACAGTGGTGACGACTAAGGAACAACTAAAGACATCAATAAGTCCCTATAGTATTAATGCATCCACTGTTAAAAATTTCCAAACCTATCTCTGAAAACTAACCTCAACCTAAAACAATACGGGAAAAGCAACTTTTGTAAGCGCATGAAGTATAAAGTCTAAGTTGCTCGTCCAACTTTGACCAAGCAAAATCACTACAGCTGCTATTAATTCGTTGCCTGCTTATCTGTTACCATCCTAGCTGACATTAAAGGGGGGAACTTACTGAAGTGCTGCAGCAAAGTGTCAAAGTTATCATTTTGATCAGAAGGGATAGAATGTACTGACCCACTTTTGCCAGGCTATTCTCCACAGAAGAAACCGACAAGAGGCTACTCATTTTTCATGAGAATCTCTTAAACTTTCTGCACCTTGACACGAATAATATAATTTAATTGTAACCATTTTGGATAGCAATTCAAATCACGCAAAGGTTATTATTTCTGGAGTGAAACTTGTATATGAGTCACTGCAAAATAAGGGAAATGGCAGTGGATCGGTGCACAAAAACAGTTCAAACTTAGTCACAAAAGAATTAATCCAACACAAACTGTACTGGGAACGCTTTGGAAATAGTTTTTGAAGATATCAATAGAACACCAAGCCTGTCATTGTACTTGTCTTGGAGTAAATGAAAAAAGAAGTCTGAATTTTACTGAAAAAATACAGGGTAAGATCTGACATGAAACGGGTGTTCCAGTTTGCATTAAAACTGCTTATGATGCAGCTTGTTGCAACATAATGTCGTGCTGGTAGGAAAATGAATTAGTTTTGATATGCTGAAGAGTTTTTCAATGGAACTATGCTTTATCACTCGCTATTGAGTGACAAACATGCGTCAACTTCACACACCCTCCCCTGTCAAACTTCCCACTCATGGAAAAAAAAAAAAAAAGCTAATGTAATATGCATCTGTATTGCACAACTATTTGATGTGTGTGTAGCTGGCTGTTGGTGTTTATTCTTTAACTGCGCGTCATTCGTTTCAGCAATTTCAATCATCAGACACAGATTTTGCTGTGATTTCTGAGCTGACCTGGCAGAGCTGTCAAAAATTATCGTATGAGAGTTAAAATCGACACCTATTCTACCACATTATCATCATGACTTGAAAATAACTTCAATTTTTTATGGTGTAGTTTAATATTTACCACGATCACAAATGCGAAAAAAATATATGAAACGAGTGATGAATTCTTGATAGGTCCATCAACTTCCAGAAAAATCAAGTCAGATTTACGGCTGTCTTATTTGGCAATGACTCATATGGATAAAAAAAACCCATTAATACAGATGAGAAAATCCAAGACAAGCAGCAAGATGACAGGAAGAAAAGAAACATTTCCAAATATGTCTCAGGCTGCTGTAAAATAGCTTTCTCTAACAGAAAGACAACATTCTTTGATTTAAGAGAATTCTCTGAAGAATGGCATCTCCGGATACTGTATTACAGGGTTCACTCAAAGAAATAACCAAGAAATCTTACCAGAGCACTGTGCATTCCCAAATACAGGCGACTGAAGCTGACTAGAATACTCCATGCAATGCAAACCAGTATGCCAGACACAAGATGAAACTGAAAAGACAAATATAAAATAAAATTACTGTAGATAAAATTATTCTTCAGAGTGAGTCACTGAAATAAAATGCATACAGGGTTTCTGTCTGCCATAAGAATGGTTATCTGAGCATCAACACCATCTGCACACTTTCACTGCTGTAGGAATACGAGAAAAATCACACCTGACAATTTAATGCTTAAATGGTCAAAGTCACTTAGATTCAAAGTATAAATTTGAATGGAATTCAATTCTGAAGACTTGACAATTTCCATTATAATTATATTCCTACTTGTCTCTTTAAATATGCAACAGTGATACATTAGTTACATGCCTCAATCCTCCAAGCCCCTACTGGCATGTGAAGGAAGCCACCGGCTGATCCTTTTCTTACTTCTTGTTGCCATGTTTTGACTTAAGTCTTTATTATAGTCCTGAAACACAAATTTCTGAATAAATTTCAAATGAAACATGGGAATTTGTAAGTTTTCCCCTCTTCCTGTTAATGCAAATCAATCACTTGAGGCTGGGACATTCCATCAACATTATCTGATTTAGACACAGGCCATTCTTAGGCAGGTTGAAACCCTCGGCCAAATATAATATGCACATTTCATATGCATATTTTGGTGATACTTTACTGAAACATACACATTACCTGTCAAATTTTAAATTTACACAGCATTGTCAAGAGCATTCCAAGTTCTATCTCTGCCAGAGCAAACAAATTTTTTAATACAGTTCAATCTTTCAAAGAGATCAAAGTTCTACAGATTTTTGTTCCACTGGAGCAAATAAAAGCGTCAGTATTTATTCTCGGTGAATGAATGCTCTTCTGGAGTCTAATAACCCCTCAGCACATGCCCATGACCTCCCCACCCTGCAACCTTCTTTCTTATTCAGACCCAAATTTATAAAAAAGAGCTATATCTTTTATTTAATCTTTTGGTGGCAAGTCTACCGTAAAGTAGAGCAAAATCATTACAAGATACTCTGACGGCTTGGAAAAGACCTTTCATCTACACATCTACATAGTAAGGTCAAATACACACCCAAGAGAAGAATGAAGCGAAAAATTACACTTCCAGTCCCTGCACAATCACTAAAGGCATGCTGCACAATCATTAAAGGCATGATTGGAAGTACTGCTTTTATGAATATGATGTAAAATTAATGTACATATACTATTAGATTCATGAACTAATGCTGCTCATGGTAGGGTACCAAAGTGTGTAACATGAATGAACCAAGAAATTTGGATAGCTTCATAAAATCACTCTTTGTTTTCAAGGTTGCTTATCTGTTTTCAATCAGGCACAAGCCAGACTTGTGCCAATAGTTATATGGCAAGTAATTCTCAAGAAGTTTGGAGGGATATTTAGCATCAAAATAAAATGGAAGACAGCAAAACTGTTTGGCCAGGTGAGGCTTCTTTATGAACCTATCTTCAGATGGACTATATCCATGTTTGCAAAACTGTCATATAAGTAGGTCTATGTATGGGATTATTCCTGACATTTATGTTAGAGTGAGTCTGAAGGATTTTCATAATATGGCTGTTCATCCTATTTTCAAGTTGCCAAAAAGGAATTATTTCGATAGGGTTGATGTAATAGAGGCCTTTTGTGGTCTAATTATTTTTTTTCCTTTGTGCAGTGTTATGTGAGGGGCTCTATAGATGCATACAACAATATGAAAAAAATAAAAACCCAAAAAACTTGGATGTATTGAAGTTAAAATCTGCAAGCCAGGTTCATGGATATCAGGACAACAGACTGACAGCTTACAAACACAGCCTTGTAGGCGAATTACCTGTTGATAAAAGTTACTGACTGGCATGCTTTCATCATATGGCAATCTCTCAGGACAGCACCACCATTGTATCGAAACTGTTTTTGGTTAGATCATTTGATTAGTGTTGTCATGATGAGACTGAGAGCCATAATATGAATGTCATAATGAAGCCACCTATAGCCAGAACATCTGACTTGCCACCATTTTCGCAATGCCAAGTTGTGTAGTCACCTTGGTTTTCAGGTTGATATAGGACATTTCATCAATAAAAACTCTATTTTTGCAACACTTCACATAATCACTGCTGTTGTTTTGAACTTGGGTCTGAACTCTATAAAATGCTGCATTCTTTTCAATAATGTGAAAATAAAATGTGCCAAAAAAATGATCAACTAAGATTGTGAATGGTAAATGAAGTAAAGACATACTGGAGCCCTGAAAAAGCAATAAAGTACCAGTCTTCGACACTGGTCAGTAGGATCTTCATATTATAAATATGTGGGCCATCCTACAACATGCTCTTGAGCCTTACCAATATATAATATACTACAGGAATTACTTGATGGGGTGGTATAAAAAAAGAGGAGCTTGGTTTTTTTTTTGTGGGTGTTACACAAAGACAGAAAGAAAAGTGTTTGGGTATTATTCAAATCTTGCAATATTGTTTTTCCCTCTGGCGTCTGGTAATTATGTTACTGTTAGTAAGTCATGAGTTATTGTGAATACAATCAAACAATGTTAATTAATTAATATTAATTTAAAGTACATTTATAATGCATAGATTGGATAGAAGAAGAAACTCTTAGGGTTCAATAGTGGTTCAAACCCAAGCTGGTAGATGGTCAAATAGGTTAAGACCTCAAGAGCAGCGCACACAGTCATGAAGGTGAGTTAACCAACAGCACCAATAATATAATTGAAATTTTAAATCAGTTGGTCTCTTTGAACTAATCTGCTGTAATGTTGCTATTTGGATATGTGAAAACTCTGCATGATTCAGGGGATCTTTCAAAGAAAAATGTTGAATAAACTCTGCTTTCCAGTTACTTCTGAACTTCAATAATCATTTTGGACAGATGATGATGCTTTAACCATGTGATATAAAAAAAAACCAGCCAGTATAAAATGTTGGAGCAAACATGCCACTGAATCAATATTCAGATTAAATAAAAATAATTTGTGCCACTCAGTGAAAGCGCCAGTCCCCCCCATCTTCCTAACAAACAGGAATATAAGAGGCACCCTGCAACCTCCCACAAACTGATGCTCCCTAGATCGCATCCTTCTTGTATCGAGGCAAAAGCATTGGTCAAGTGGCAAACAAGCAATGAAGCATGGAAATCTTTCTTGACCCTGTGCCTACCCTCATCTACCAAGTCCTATTACTTGCACCAAGACATAAGACAAGAAACAATAGCATTCTCTCTGCAGTTACCAGGAGCGCCCCCCCCCCAAATGTTTTGGCAAGTATAGTGATCAGCAAATCCTTTTTATGTACATGAACGAAGAATCTAGACAACCGATATCAGGCACAAGATGAAATGAACTGCATATGGCAATGTTGCCACTCCAGTCATGTGCTTTTTCCCTATAGCGAGATGGATTTCTTTACGTTGTCTTATGCATGATGTTAAAGTATGCAGTGGAAAAGGATTTATTACTTTTACTTTTTTAAAGAGAAAAAAATCTGGCATTTTGCCATTGCCCACTTCACCCAATACTTCACACAATCTCCTTCCCAAAACCTTACGAAGAGCAGTTTTCCCAAATGAAAAGGAAGAACGGTTTTTTGGTAAATCCCTACAGGTGGCAATATCAAGGTCTGATTAGTCAATGATTCTGTTTTGGTCTATTCCCTGAGTAGTTTGTACATCAACAAGAGTCCTGTTTTCCAAGTTGACCTGATAACAAAAACGTCTGTGGTGTCAGTGGATTAATCCAGTTTGTAAATTTCTATTTTCAAGATATCTTATTCATATGGATATTTAAGATTTACAACTGGGTTGTGAAAACTTTTCAGATATATCACATATGAATGGTTGATAAAGTAAGTCTATTTTATATATGGTCATGGTCCACACTTTAAATTCCTCCCACTCTGAATAGCTTGAATATTTGTATCTGTAATATGTAGGGACATTGTTCATGCCGTGACAGGAGGTAGGAGGAGACCTGGCCCTGGGAAATGCTATTTACAAGCTTGAGCATGATCTTGCCCAGTCTAAACTTTCAAGCAGTCAGATAACTGGAAAATAGGCTTGTTAATCTGTTCTAAAGGCACAGACAAAAACAACTGTGCAGGAAAGATGACAGCAATGCAATAATTTTGACAACTGGGTAAGTCACAAAGTCAAATATCGCAACTTTTACTAGTTTTAGTTCACCGTCCAAATATTTCTAAACTACCCAGATCAGATACAACTGAGACCAGAGTGGGATTTTAAAGCAGCAAAAATTTTGTTAATCCAGTTCCGTGATTGATCTACTAAAAGGCTTTTTTTTTCCTTGGTTAAATTTACCAAAGCAGCCTCCTGTTAAAATCAGGTTACTATTTATACAACTGTGGCCGTTAATGTAGTTATTCAGTTATAGATGATGGTTTGAAGTAGACAGCTATATCTCACTTCTCAAGACTATGTGGAGGTAATGAAACAGTTCATTTAGTCTAGTTTTAGAATACTTATTTTATCGAACTGGCCAACCTATCTCACATATCTGTATAAAAAAAGACATAAATCTATGGGAATTCTTATGAACGGGGACATGACCATATTATTATTATCCACAAGTCTTATAATGCGAGAGCCGCATTTAGTTGCTTAAACTCTATGCGAGAAGCAAAAGTTAATTTCTTTTGCCATGCTCTGCTCAACCCTGAGAAGCTAATGTCATGATGGACAAGTCGATGCCAAAGAGCGCTCAAATGGCAAGTAACCTAGATCTAACGAGATAATATTTTGACGTGAAGCACTGACGCCGTTGAATGCTCTTACAGTGCTAGAGGCTTAGCTTTATGAATGTTAATACAAATGTAGGCCTACAAATTACCTCATATCGTCCGGTCATGTAGATAAGCATGCCGAATGGTATAACTACTCCAACCATAGCATGTGTTGAAGGCATTCCATACTCCAGTTCATAGCGTTCCTCAAGGTGGACGACAGGAGGGGACGAGGGACGTGGCCATCTAATTATATCCTTTGCAGCTTGCCCTACGTACATAACCACACACCATAAAATCAACATTTTCCTCACGACAAAGCTGTCGAAATTCCACAATGTGGCTGAGAAGAAGCAAATGTAAAATATTTCATTTCCAAGGCTTGCACCAAAAGAAAACACATAATACAGGAAGGTATTTTCTATCGTGTATGGCAGCGTATGTTCAGTGCTCGCTGGCCCCACGGCATGCCCGTTTGATTGCACTACGGTTCCATGACCATTGCGATCCTGCTGGTCACACTCACTGGCATCAGCAGTCAGCTTTGTCAGAGGATCTCGAGTCAAACCATTGACTGGAATCTTGTACCCATTTCTGTGATGTACATGATTCCGTTCTTTCACAAACCCGTTCGAGACGTGACTGTTAGATTTAACGCCATTACAATGAAGGTCCTGATGACCATTCACTTCTGGTTTGGCCGATGATTCACAACCGTTGGTGGACACACTGACGGCACCATTCAAGCTACCGGCTCTGCCGTTACCGGCGACATCGTCATGATGAACGTTTCCGTTGACGCCGTTGCACTTTTGAGAAATATTATGATGACTCCTAATCCCACAAATGTGTTGAAATTTAGCAGTTATATTAGAGTCTCCAAGAGCCAAAATCTTCTTCCCTAAACTTGTCATTTTTGAGCCGATAGTGAGGTGCCACTGCCAACGGCCACCAAATTGCACCCCCGCCTCGACTCGTACGACTATGTCATAAGGCCAGTTGCTAAACCGTTGATAGGCCAAATGGGTCGATGCTGGGGGGAAAAAGTTTAAATGCTAAAGTGAGCGTTAGACACGTGGATAAAAAAAGTAGAGAAACCTGAATGTTTTGGTCTTTATTGTTTTTTAACCATATAAAGAAACACACGATTGGCGTCAGCTAATATACTGTCCCAAACTAAGGGTTTGAGACGAATTCACCTTTGGTCACTACAGCACTTCTGCAGCGGTGTGGTCTTCTAATGAATCCACTGTAATAAAATTTTACTACGCAACAATGTCACTGTCTAACAATAGTGGATGTTATTGGTCCCTGAAATGAGAAATACTGAAGTATTGTCTGCATATATCACGCAGGCCAAATATATATAGGTGGTCTCTTTCTTTCCGCTGACCAATCCAAACTGGCACATCAGTAAGCCATGAGCAAACTTTGGTCCCATGCGTAACGCCACCTACTTCTGCCTAGCCTGTCGAAATGAAACGAGGGCGAAGGAAACCTGCATCCGGGGACGTTTAACCCAGTTTCCACGCATGTCATAGTGAATGAGGTCATCCTGAATGGGGTCACTCATGTGGCTACCATCTCTAAAAATAAACTTCGAGCGAGACATGGTCTACAGCAACATAACACACAAAGACAGATCTAACCCAAATGAACAAAACTATGAAATAGGCCTAACTCGCTTTTTGTTGGAAGTCGATCTCATACTCTCCTTTACCCCACAACCCCACGCCTCCAGTCTGCGTTGAGTGCCCGTCCCAGTGAATGAAGTCAGCTGGTAAAAATGTGTGGTTAAAACTGTCGATGACATAAAGACGTGCCTCGAGAAAACAAAGTTTGACTAGGAGTGACCTATGACGGACTGGTAATAGGCAACTGGCGAGTGGATTCTGATTTCGGGGGACACGCAGGCAGGCAGACAGACAGACAGACAGACAGACAGACCGACAGGCAGGCAGGCAGGCAGGCAGACAGACAGTGGTTTGGCAGGGTAGTGGGCAATCGCTTTTGAGCCCCATCCCTCTTCTTTTTACGTTAGGGGAGACGAATGTAGGGAGGAGGAAACGACCGTCTTCTTTTGGCATGATGGTAGTAGGCCTACGTAGAGGTTTTTGGTGTTTTTTTTTGGAATGGGGGATGGTGGGGTTTTTTTTTNNNGGGGGGGGGGGGGGGGGGGGAGGAATGAAATAGAGAAACAGAAAATACAGTATTAAAAAAAAAAAATTCATGAACTTAATATTAATACACATCCACAATTCTCGTTGCATTGCTGTGAACTCGAGCCCCTTAAGCCTGCTTTCCACGTCAAACTGTAATCACAAGCTCCAATACCTCACGCAGTCGTGATTATGGACTGTAGTCCAAATTTTGTGACATCCGCCCGATTTCCACCCTCTGGTCAGATCGCCAGTCCTTTCCGCTGACAATCCAAGTTAAGCACTGGCCTATGTTTTAGGCCTACATGAAAGAGATCTCAGATCATTGAGTATTCTACCTTGCTGCTCGAATTGCTCTCTTAATGGACAGTGCTGGTGAGCAGGCTATGTCAAACTACAAAAAAATACTTTGTCTCGATTGGCCTGTGCAAGTCGAACCTGTGAGTGCAAACTTGACGGCTAATTGGGCGGCGGTTCACGCACCCTCTTGGCATCCAGTTCATCCTATAATAATATATATTTTGTCTTGCTTTGTTGTGCAACATTACTGGGCCACCCTTGAGTCACGACAGTGAAAGCCACCTCCGTAACCCCTTCAATGTGAGGATGAGAAGGAAGGCGACGTTTTGGGCCCCACATCTCAGAAACACCAAGTTCAGTGAAAGTACTTTTACTTGATTACTTAACACGAGTTACCTATGGGGCATATTGGGACAATCAAGCACACGGCCTTAGGCTTTCAATTCAATAATCCAGCCCCCCCCCCTCCAGGGACCTATAGGCCCCGTGTCATTTTATCCTCCTAGAGGGGCCCCACGGCTAGTATACCCCAGGATCCAGCACCATATTAACACGTTTCTGCTTACTGTTACCGATAGCGCAATATCATTATCATAATAATGGGGAAGGGAACGCCGCAGAGGCGTGGGGGCGCTGGTCACAGTCAAAAATGTCTTTCCAGTAATGCTATTGTTTTCATAATGTTGGGATCTGGCATCAATTTTTATCACGATTGTTCATTATCATAAACAGACGAGTAACAAAGAAGTGGGTAAAAAAAAAATCCATAGTGGCAAATAATGCGGTTACCTAGGTCAGCTACTAAAGGGAAACAATTCATTAAATTTTACATCACGCGTTGTAAAAATATTATGGCATTCCTTGAAGGGTTGCTTGTAACATAATCAATGAAAAAAACAGAAACTCAGTATTTTAAGTACAGTATCCAGCACGGATGGTACCAAATTAAAAGATCTCAGTAGAAGGTAAAGGGACATTCAGCAGAGAAGAACTTCGGCATGGCAGCTGTGATGGCAATGCTTTATTTTGCTAAAGTTGGAAATCGTTGAGGTGCTACTCATTCCTAAAGGTTGTAATGCAGATTACTTGGTGTGCAACTTAACTCCATAAGTGCGTTGGCGTTGGTAAACAAAATTGTACACCAAAGTGCATGTTCTCCATTAAGGATGATGATCCTAGGACAACTATCATTTGCAGTAACACTGGAAATTTTGTTTGACACTAGACTTCACCCATGTCTCTTAGATACCTTTATGCATGATTTATCAAGGCTTTTCTGGATATTCTATCTTAACGCATAATTACGAGGAATTAACAACACTGTCTAGTCGTATTAATGCTGCGTCTATAGAGAAACTCCAGACAAGTTTTGGTAAGGTAATGAATACAGGTATCTAAGCGCCATGGATGCTAATGACCTTGTTTCAAGAGCATCACCCTTATGGAAGACACATGCACCATTCAGCATTTTGATGTGCAATTTTCTAATGCAACTTAAATGCACTTATATGATAAGTTGCACACCATGTTATGCGCAATACAATCTCTGAGAAAGGATAACACCTCCCCTTAAAGAATTTCTTGCTCGTCCTATGCATAAAATTTTGGTTTGTTATTACTGTTCCAGACATGCCCAATCTTTCCATAAAGTTTTATTCACATGTTTAACTTTTCGAGCTGTAAACAAGCGAGAGGATTTAAACAAAAGGCAGTAATACAATCTCTGCCGTCCATGTTACTGAAAACTATTTGTTATCTAAAATGCGGTAAAAGTGAGCAACGATTAACAGTAATTCTATATGTCGATTAAGTGATCCACAAGTGAAACATTAGACAGTTGCGGTAATAAGATTTTTGGTATTAACTAATAACAATAGTAAAAAGAATAAGAATAAAGTGCATTTCTATAACGCTTTACCCCGGAGAGCTCGAAACGCTTTACATTTACTGCTACATGCACACGTACTCAACACAAACACACACGTTTACACGCGCAGCACTTGCACGTAAACACATACAAGTCGTATTCGCTGACATGTAGACACACAGCGACAGAATGTGCATGCAATCAAAGAGCAGAAGTTTCAAGGTCGGGGGGNGGGGGGGGGGAACATAGATAAAATTAATAACTAGACCACATGTATATTGATAATCAGAGGCAGGCGCACGCGCGCTCGCACACACAGACACACACAGACACACACACACACACACACACACACAGACACACACACACACACACACACACA
>JAWQUT010000187.1:214876-229826 GCA_033807755.1 Ellobium chinense
AGAGAGAGAGAGAGAAAGAGAGAAAGTTTTGATCATGATTAATCAAGAACAATCGTTTCCGATGGTCACGACGAGATCTAGTGAATGTGCGTTTTTTGTAGTCAGTGAAACAACAAAACAATGTCGAGTATGCGTTAGAAGGTCTTTTAGTTTCAGTCTTTTAAAGCAACACTGCTGAGTCTGTAGTTTCTGTAGAATCTATTTTGTTGTTTGTTTGCCAGATTCTGATTTTGGTTACAAGCCCGAAGCGACTTTTCGCGAGAATCTAATAATTGCAAACTTGGCCCAATGGTTTTCTCGTGTGGGTCAAAACCTAGAGTAGTCTGAACTGACGTTACAAGATTGCCCAAACGGGTGCCCCCCCCCCCCCNAATCAAACTGATAGAAAAACATACTATAATCAATAATAATCCAAATAATGAGGGATGATAACTAGAAATAACCACATGTGCGATTCCTTTGCGGATTATCATCTTCTATATAAAATGATTTACTATACTGTACTATGTATATTACGTTCGCTGGAACAAAATGTGAGTAGAATTTTATTGCGAGGGAAGTAATTTTCTCAAGTATAGCTCCACTCGCGAAATTCGCGAGTATTATCTTCTTGCGGGGTAGAAAAAAAAAGCTACACACTTCTACATAGGGCCATAACTATCTCATCCGGACCCCCTTGCAACACCATCGTCTGGGTGTCCCCATCTTCATGTAGTAACCATTACTTTTCCTTTATTCCATTTTCTTCCCCCCCCCCCCCCNCCCCCCCCCCTTTTTTTTTTCTTGAGTGGAAAGGGGGAGAGGGCTGATCCCTCCTCCCATTGCCAGGCTACTAGGATGTTATTTACGGCCCTGCTTATGCAGCAGTTCATGTGTTTGAAAATTGAAGCATCTCGCAGCAATATTTAATTTTATACTGATGATAACTTGAGAGCACAATAGAGTGATAGATAGTCACGATAGTGGGAACCAGAATGTGGGCGATTATTTGAGCTTAAGTGTGTGTGTGTGTGTGTGTGTGTGTGTGTGTGTGTGTGTGTGTGTGTGTGTGTGTGTGTGTGTGTGTGTGTGATGTTTGTGTGTGTTGGTGTGTGTGTGTGTGTTTGTTTGTGTGTGTTGGTGTGTGTGTGTTTGTGTGTGTGTGTGTGTGTGTGTGTGTGTGTGTGTGTGTGTGTGTGTGTGTGTGTGTGTGTGTGTGTGTGTGNGTGTGTGTGTGTGTGTGTGTGTGTGTGTGTGTGTGTGTGTGTGTGTGTGTGTGTGTGTGTGTGTGTGTGTGTGATATCTTGGATCGAAAATGCAATACACGATTTATGTAATAAGAAGTACATGTATCATGACTCAGATCGAAAATGCAATACACGATTTATGTAATAAGAAGTACATGTATCATGACTCATGTTCTTTTGCTCTTCAGGTTACGCACGCCCAAATCTTTTTGCTATATTTTACCATGTACGGTTCATTGCCATTACTCCAGCCCTAATT
This sequence comes from Ellobium chinense, assembly GCA_033807755.1. Taxonomy (NCBI): domain Eukaryota; kingdom Metazoa; phylum Mollusca; class Gastropoda; order Ellobiida; family Ellobiidae; genus Ellobium; species Ellobium chinense. Next base: position 216,362 of record JAWQUT010000187.1, read on the forward strand.
TACGGTGGCTATTCCCATTCACCAGTAATGGAGATAAGCATCTGATCTAAATAAATACATTACTTTTAATAATCCATAACAAGTAAAGTTTTTTGCTGTGTCTCCTCGTTTGACCCAGCCCCATGAAAAGCCACTTATGGCCTCAGGTTATTTCAAGAGAACACGGGATTAGCTCATTGGCAGCCCTTATCTTTTCAAACCTCTAACCCGAAATAGTGCTGCATTAATTTAACCTAAACTGGCCATGGAAGTGACAAGTGCATTAGAACATGCCACAGCTAAGATTACTGGGCCCCTGAGAGGGAGAAAAAAACAACAACTGAAAAATAGATCACCCTTCCTTCTAAGTATGAAGATGGCAGTTGCACCTGGCATTTTGATATGCAAATTTTAAATAATCCCTATAAAATCAGAATATTGGCCATGGGGGGGGGGGGGGGGGGGGGGGNGGGGGGGGGGGGGGGGTTGGGTTTTAATTTCAAAGGCTTAGATAGGTGCAAATATATATGCGTCGACTTAAAATAGGTGAGGTTTAGTCATTCAAGTTAAAAATTTGTGGTTGTTGCTAGGTGGGTAAGGTTACCGGTACCCTGTTTACTGAGTGAAAAGGCTTAAAATATTAGGTTGTCTGCTTCATTGCCTAAGTTCTCAAAAGCTCAGAGGTGTAAAACCTAATATAGCCAACAGTGAAAAATACATTGGCATCTTCATACCTCTAAGTCCAACCGCAGTGATCTCAAAATTAATACGCGTGTGTAACCGTAAGAGTCTAGTAAGGTCACTGGCTACTACATGTAGATCGAAATCTTTATCCACCACATTTTAAAAAAAAAATCCTATCCTTTATCTAAGTAACTATTAATAATATCTGGATCGTTTTGAATTTTCCGAACGGGACAACTCATTCCAGGGGATTATAACATCCCAATCAACCAACCAACCAACCAACCAACCAACCAACCGACCAACCAACCAACCAACCATCCATCCATCCATCCATCCATCCATCCATCCATCCAACTAACCAACCAGTCAGCACGTAGATCAAAATCGTTCGGCACATACAATGTTAACAAATGAAATCACCGAAGAAATACATTAGAACTTGCCCTAGCCTGTGCGCACAGATACAGGAATACTGACCGGGAAAGATTCCCTCTCCGCTTTCCTGTCAACTATAGATGTCAACTTTGTCGTCGTGTGAGCAGTCAGGAAATGTGTCAGGGTCACGGGTGAACACTAGGCTCACATGTGCAAGTTGGGGACCGATTCAGACAGTAGGTATTCAAGGGTTAAATTGTTAGCTTATTTGGTGGTGTAGTGGTAGCACATTCCGACTTGCAAGCTGAGAGACCCTGGTTCGATTCCCGGCAGGGGCATGACATTTTCTAGTGTTAGGTTTTTTTGGTCTTACTTCTCAAAAAATGATCATTCTCAGTAATTTGGTAAAATCTCAGGGGACACACTTCCCTAAAATAATATGTTACATCTAAATTAAAAAAAATATCAGAGTGAGATCACATTTCTCCCCCTTAATAATAATGAGATGAATACTAAGAGAATATGAGAAAACTATATGCCACGGAAGTATTTATTTCCATTTTCTGTTCTTCTTTCGACACTTAACACCCATCACCCGTCCCCTCCCTCGCCCCCACCACAAAGAAACTCTATATCTTACACTCTTATGCTTTCGATTCTGAACTTTTCGTTTCGTTTGAAATCTATATATAATCGTTCTCGATTTTGTTACATAATTACTTCGTAACAAGTTGTTTTTTTTTTATTGTGACGCAAAAGCAAAGCCCCGGATAACCAAGATTGACAGTGGAGGATAGAACATAAACTGCAGGATAGGACACTTACCTGTGGCCCCGCCCACTTCCCCACCCTTCTCCCCAAGAAAATTACGCGATTTGCCACTCTTGTCAGTGTAATGAGACACAACTAGATATAATATTTACGAAATGCTGCGTCACTGCCATTACACTGCAGATTTTAATAATACTCTCAAAACACCGCCTAACGCTTGATGGCTCTAGCCATCGACACCAGCTGCCTGGACCAGCTAAGGTAACAAACACTTGGACAAGTGGCACGCTATAACAGACAAGAGAGGAAACAACTTGTCGATAAAGCTTTGTCCACTGCATAGCATAATATTTCGTCATGCTCATGCTGTATTTTTTGAGGTGTTGAGAAATTTAGCGCTCTCAACCTGTTGCTCAAAACAAAGCAATGAGGCAGAATGATGTGGTTTAGCGTATAACAGTGGGATGTAATAAAGAGTCCAGACCTTACGTTTGTTTTAATAGGAAAAAGAAGATAAATGGAGGATAAAAGTAATATAAACAACCCAAAGAATCAAAAAAGATTAGGCGAATGTGAAATGACTCAATGACCATGACGATTTGTGATTATATAATAAAAAAATGTACTGCAAATGTACTCTGTGATACATGACTGATCATCCAGATTTTGTCACTGTCTTGTATTGTACTCGACAGCCATGTCAATTATCCAGAAAATACAGTGACTTTTTTTTTTTTGGTACTGTTTATGTTATAAACTTCGGGAAATTAGTAAACTCTGGGCCGGTAGATTTAGAAACAGATGAGATGCATAGTAGACCAGGTTTGCTAACCACTCTCTGAACATTGCACTTGTCCTGTATCTACATGTCCATGGACACAGAAAGAAAAAAAAAATTGGGGCGAAACAGAATCTGCTTTCGGGATGATAATTGATATGGAGTGAGTGAGTGAGTGAATGAGAGTGTGTGTATGTGTGTGTGTGTGTGTGTGTGTGTGTGTGTGTGTGTGTGTGTGTGTGTGTTGAGGAGGGGGGAAGACAAATATCATTAATTCCACCAGATCCTTTGCAGCAAGCACAAAACGCATTGTCAAATACATGTACATGAGATTTTACACGTCTGTACTGCGTGATTTTTTTTAATGCTCTTTGGGAAGACTAAAACTAATTTTAAAAATGGATGGAGACGGCGCTTACTAAAAACTCGACATATTATTGCTCCTTTGGCTTTTATGTCATGCAGTTCACTCAGCTTAGTCATGGTAAAAGTTACGATTAAAAGAAAGAAATCACCATTATCCACTGACCTTTTCTTCTTTATGGCAAATACACTACGTTGTCTTCTGAAAACTGTTGTAGTTCGCAGTGTTGCAACTGCACTGAGTTTGCAACACCTGTACCCGAGCTATAGATCTGTATATGAAATCACATTCCTGTTTCTGTTTCTCCTATGAACAAGACAACGACGACGACAACAACAACAAGAAGAACAATTACATCAATAACAACAAGAACAAGAACAGCAACAGCAACAATAACAAACGAAACAAACTTATAAATGTGGTTCAGGTATCATTAGGTGGACTTCAATATTGTGTGGTGTCCGTCCAGTGTGCTCGGTCTAGCTCCACAAGGGTTCCACTTCACGACCTTTAGATTTGCCCCGTGGTTTGGGCTGGTGTCATTCGTAAGCTGTGGTCCAGTACTGATCTAAATATGGAGCGTGTAATAGGACTATGACTATATAAATAATTATATAATCATGGCATTGTGTCAAGGAGGCATGGCAGTCTGAGACCTTCAAACAGTGAAATGGACTTGGAGGAAGTAACATAATATGAACAAACTAGGTAACGTATATTGGTGATAGAAGCTACTTAATTAATAGATTATCATGGATAGTGATTGTTGCTGTTTAGCTCATGAATACAAGAGTGTAAAGAATGGATTGGACATACTTCATTCATTCGCGGACTTAGTCGACAGACAGACAGACAGACAGACAGACAGACAGACAGACAGACAGACAGACAGACAGCAGGCTGACTGACTGACTGACTGACTGACTGACTGACTGACTGACTGACTCACACATTGACTGGCTGGCTGGCTGGCTGGCTGGCTGGCTGACTGACTGACTGACTGACTGACTGACTGACTCACTCACTCACTCACTCACTCACTCACTCACTCACTCACTCACTCACTCGCTCTGTCATTCACTCACTCCTTAATCAACCTTTTCATGCACCTTTTAACCCGAAAGCGCGTGACAGTGACGTATTCTGGATAACTAAGTTTAGAAAAGTCATATGACTGAGGCTCTGCTATGTAAGGATTGGGTTTCTGTTCCCACCCCAACTCCTACCCGGCCAAATCTTTAAAATTAAGCCCCATTCTCCTTATATGTGACTGGCCCTTCATGTCATGATCCCTTCTCCACCCATTCCTCCCCCCTCCCCCTCCCAGTTCTCCCGGTGTCGACAAGGAGAATCTTAGATCAGATTTCTTTTTTACTGACATATTATTCTTGGATGAGATTTGTGACCGCACTAAAGCAAGTGAGCGTCCGCACATGAAGTAACTTCATAAATCTTTGATATTGTCTCAGGACCCCACATCAATCTCTCGGACTTGCAAGAGTGGTAGGTTCGGCTCTGGTGAAAAGTGATGTAAATGAATTATAGTTTTAGCGACAGGTGGTGAGAAAATATGAATCTGATTGTTGCTATCGATTACTGTGTGTTCGGCCCGTGAGTGTATATTGATGGTCACACTCACGCGCCACAACACAGTTAATTAATAAACAGAAGTCTACAGCGAAACTTGGATCACTAGATTAGCACAGAGTGCACGGGAACTTGTTCTGAATGATTTTTTGGGTTTAATTATCTAGCTGCTTTTTTTTTTTTTTTCATTGAAGAAATATACAAAAATTAGTCTACATCAAGGGTTGGCAAGATCAAAACAGTCGATTCTTGACTGGCAAAGTTTATAGACTGAACATGCATTTTTTCCAGGGGGTGGGTATTTTTTTTCCGATTGCACAAAGAAAGTGCGAGGATAGATTTCCGCAATTTTAACTTGTTGTAATGGTTATAACAAAATTTACTGTTGTCAGATAGACTTGCACGGGGCCCTACGTGGTCTACGAATATAAACCTTTTTCGAAATAAATTAACGCCAACATTCCCGATCAGGATTTTCGTTGACTCAAATTCGCATTTATTCACGGACGGCTAGAATAATAATATTGCGAACCTTGTCATATACACTGCAACTGTCAAAAAGCAGGTAAAAGTAACATCATTACGGATCTGTGACAACTAAAATTATTTTATATATCCGTTTGTCACGTTGTGAGTTGGATACAACGATTTCTGCATGGGAAGATTTTTGGGAACTTTGGACGTAAAACGTTACGTCAGAAGATGGAGGAGGGGGAACGTCACCTGCCTCACGCTTTCCGGCCCAAGATTTAGACAGCTACTTTTCATCGGCTGGAGGAAGAGAGAGAGAGAGAGAGAGAGAGAGAGAGAGAGAGAGAGAGAGAGAGAGAGAGANAAATACAATTCATATTGTACAGACATAATATTCCAACATTATGACCTACTGGAAATAATAGATAGATAGATAGATAGATAGATAGATAGATAGATAGATAGATAGATAGATAGATAGATAGATAGACAGACAGACAGACAGACAGACAGACAGACAGACGGACGGACGGACGGACGGACGGACGGACGGACGGACGGATGGATAGGATAGACAGACAGACAGACAGACAGACAGACAGACAGACAGACAGACAGACAGACAGATAGATAGATAGATAGATAGATAGATAGATAGATAGACAGACAGACAGACAGACAGACAACGCAGTGATCGCTGCTGGTGATGGATAAGGTGGGGGTGGGGGGTTTTGGGGAAGGGATGGCTGGATCTGGATGCCCTTTCTAGATCCGCTTTTGTCACATGATATCTGTTTCTCTTTGTTAAGCTTCCCTGCTTTCGTGTGTCACATTGTAATAGCCAAACATTTCAGCTGCATGAAGACAACGAATAGCTCATGAAAAGGGGCTTTCCAGACCTCAAAATAAATTTTACATTCCTTGTTGTCAGGAGTATATTATGCTATTTGTTTAAGATCTGAAAGGGTGATAAGCACGAAGAGTGCACTTAACGGGTCGCTTCAAAAGGTAAGTGATGAGATTAACAAAAATGCATCAATGCATAACTGACTCTTGTGTTTTAAGTGTTAAGACAAAGCTGACTCTTGTGATTCATCTGTTTAAGACAATGCGACAAAATGCTTCAAAGTGTTTTCGTAGCTGCTCGATAAAATCATAAGTTATCCTTCGTTTTCTTGTTTGAAAATATTTGTATGTGAACCAGGTAGAATAGTAATGATGTGTTTTTCTGTGTGTAACCAGGTGGAAAGGCATATTCTTTTCATTATCATTAAGGGAGCCCAATCTGATAAGTTTCCTAGCTGTTACACAATATCTAGAGAAGTGTGTCATCAGCAATTTTGCGAAATTACTGTGAAATGCAGAATGGAAATAAATGATGGCAAAAACTTGATTTGTGACACAGATTTGTGCAATTTAATCAATAATTGCTGAGGATTGCTTTTGACTCGCAGGTAGATTTCGTGCAAGAAGATATAATGTATAAATGTAGTTGTTTTTTTTTATCCCCATGGTGATCTAATTTTCGCGAATTTAACGAGCTGAGCTTCATTCGCGAACATTTCTTTCCCCGAAAAAAAAGGGTTTCGTTCAAGAATTCCCAAAGAGCTTTATTATAGGTAAAATTTGTATAGGTGGCAGGAACCCGCAATAAAAAGTTATTTGAACAGACTATAATCAACCCCTCGTTATTTGGACATTATCGATTATAGTATGTTTCTCTTTCAAAACGAATATGGATGATAATGTAATGTCACTTCGGATTACTCTAGAACTACAATTCTCATATCCCTGTGAGATGATCTTCATGTGGCTGTACTGTTTGTTGTGAGTCGTACTCAGAAACTGAAGAGTTTCAAGTCAAAGGTTTATATGTTTGACTCGCGAGTTGGGCGGTTTAGTTGTAGTGTTCTTGGGAGAGACACTTCACTTCCGTTTCCTCACCCGACTCAGGTGTAAATGAGTACCTGGCTTTAGAGCCGGGGGGACCAGGGCGTTGCACCTCTGGCGACCAGCAATGACTTTGTTATATATTTCATTTATAATATTATGTATTTACATGTATGATGTGTATTATGTATTATTATGTGTTTGTATTATGAATGAGATGTTTAACACCGTATGACATTGTAAAACAGTTTCCCTATGGGGTAAATAAAATCTATTTTCATTTCATTTTCATTTTCATTCGGGGCTCGCAAAAATTAGATCCTCGAAGAAAAAAATCAAACTCTGTATAGGCGAATGCGGTACAGTTTAAGTGATGGAGCACCCCAGCAACCCCTGCCGAAGCCAGGTATGGAGCAGGTTGACCGAACGGTTGCGGATCTTGGACTCAAGGTCCAGGGTCGTGGGTTCGATTCCCGACCACGGTGGTGTTCTAAGAGCCTTGGAAAAGCATTTCATCCACATTTTCCTCAGTCCACCCGTCTGTGAATTGAGCACCTGGCTATAGGCAGTGATAGATATTGATCAGAATCTGCAAATGGCAGCGGCACTGTATACATCCCAGGGTGTTGAGAAAGTCATATCGTGATCTGACCTGCTGGGGTAATAACAGGGTGAAGTCGCGTGAGCGGGCATTAGCCTGGGAACGAGACTTATAACCGCATTTATTATTAATATTATTATCATCATTTTTAGATATAATAATACAGCACTGCATTAATCGGGCAGAATAAGCAGAGGTGTTTGCCGCAAAAAAATTCATCATTCATCAGCGATAATGATTCCAGAGTGCTTCGTGGGACGCACAAGCAATATGTTAACTGATGTTTTAAAATGCAGGAATATTGGCTGGAAAATCAAAATCAGAATCGCTACAAGTAAATGGATTCTATGCTTATAGGTCTTCTTAATTAATTCGAACGTCAGGGTGTCTATCGCTCTTGGTGCCCTCTCGAATGCTGCTTGCGAAGTCGTTAAGCTCATTCCACATTTAGTTCGCCTAATTCATTTTTCTGCGGTTTTGAGAAATTTAGCGCTCTCAAGATGTTGCTCATAGCAAATCAGTGAGGCAGAGATGGTTTAGATTGAAAAACTGGGATATAATAACAAGTCAAAACTCTACAGTTGTTTTTATAAGAAAAAGAAGACTAATGGAAGATCATGGAAATATAAACAACTCAAATCATTAAAATAGAAGAAAAAAAGACTTCGGCGAATGTGAAATGACTGTGACGAAATGTTTGTCTTGCATTTTAGACCATAATTTACGAATTCTGCCTTCCTCCACCGATCCCACCTCCCCATCCTCCCCAACATTAAAAAAAAAAAAAGTTTCTTTCTTCTGTAAAATTCTCAATTTTTATATAAATGATTGTTCGCCACTTGTATAATCGTTCTATAATTTGGCCATAAGATCGATTTTTCTAGTGTCTTTGAAAAGCCTTTCATGTATGTATTGTTCTTCTCTTATAGATTGTTTAAAAAAAAATGGTACACGTGTTTTGATTGGCCTTTTCAGACTAGGGCAGGTTCAGTCCCTTGTTTCCTAAATCCGGCTTTGCTAAGTTGTGCATTTCCTCTGCTCCGACCATTCAAGTGCCACCCAATAATTAAAGTGGCAGGCCTATTCAAATCTCCTGCGAATATACTTCCCGGTTGTGTCCTACTCTCCTATGGGATTTTCCCCCAAAGTCTCATTTATTAGAGTTCCTAACACCCTTAGGGCTGGTCTTAGATAAAAGAGTGTTACCACATCGTCTTCAAGAAGGGTCTCCGCTTCCAGTATCTTCAGAATTCAGATAACATGGAGGTGTTGAATGGAACAGTACTTAAACTTACCTTCCGGATTCCTGGCAGGGACAGGTTTAGTCGTGGGCAACATGAATACATTAATAGGTTACTGGTGCCTATTGTTTTTTTCTCCTTTCGGCCCTGTATAATATTATGCTATTCTACAAATTCTATTGTGATTTCGGATTTTTTTCCCCATGGATGTTTTGAAGTACTTCTTTTGCCCGATCTTTTAAGGGAAAGAAAAATGAAAGGAAGAAAGTAAAAAACATAAGGGGGAGGGGGCAACGCCCAAAATTTTTCACAAATCTATTTCCAGAGTAGTCACCTTTCCTTCCGTCTTGGTTTCCAAGTTTTCACTGGGCTGGTTTTGACAGCGTGCTTATACACAGGCCTAAAGCACTTTATTTTTACAATTGTAAGGTTCAGATTGTACCTGAAACTTTCAAATTGAATGCATTATCTAGATCACAAGTCTTCTCACATATTTCTACACTGACAGGGCTGGCCGGGCCCTGAAAAAAAAAAAGGGGGNGGGGGGGGTTATACATTAACAGATTGATAATTTTTACACGATTCGTGATTTAGCCTATTAAAAAGTGCCCGAGACTTGCGGGGAGCCCCGCGTCGGAAGAAAAGAAACATATTTATGGAGAGCAAAAAATTACAAAGTAACAAGGCGTGACACTGTAAACTATCAGACCTCTATCAAAAAAAGTGTCCATTGCATTATTTTGGCGCCCCTATTAAAGGCAAGTATAAGACTAGTCTTTACAGGGTTTGGTCTCCCTAGAATTTACTAGAAACCATGTAAGCAAACCACCGGTCAATTCTTACTTGCCTGCTCTTAGAGGAGAGAGAAGGAGCGGGATGAATGCGCACTTTTATTGTTAAGCTTGCTGCAATCGCATAATTTCAAACTGACTCAGGAGGCGCCACGCATTTCTCGTACCCAGGACACCGCTGATCCTAAATCCGCCCTTGAATATATAGGGAACCCTGACCCCCTGTGGGGTAGGGAAAGAGCATGGCTGCGAGGCCGTCAGCCACGGCCAGTGACAGGTTATCGTCTCTTAGTATCTAATGCTTTCGATACTCTGGAATTTCGATTCATTATCGAAAGTATCGAAAGTATGGTAATAGAAAGTATTGATTGGGACTGGAAGTCTCGAAACTTCTATCCAGTACTAAGTATCAGTATATGGATGCATTGAAATGGAGACACGAGATGGGGAACAGGAGAAGGGTCGTGACTGAGAGGATGGATGGGATGGTAAGAAGTGTGGAATGGTAAGAAGTGTCGACCAGCTTCTCTACTTTGTTTGGAATTAGCCGGACATCTGGAACTGGTTCCCTGCCCCTTACCATCATCATAGGCCCATGGGAGAAGCCCATGATACTTTCTTGAAATCATGCTATATCTTAAAGCATACTTAGGCTGCCAGACATTGGCACCGTGTAATGTGGCTGTTTGACAATCTTCATGTGCAATATCATAGAACATTCCCGCCTAGTGCTTAGGTTAGGGTTAGGGCAAGATAAGTAAAGTGAAATCACACACAAAAGAGTCCCTATATAATGATAATTTTTAGAGACTGTTTCAACCCCNCCCCCACCCCACCTCTTAAATTCTACCTCTAACCCGGCCTCTAACCCTAAACTTAGCTGAAGGCGAGAATGTCCTGATTTATTACTTTTCGTCACGCTCATTCCACATTCGCCTGAGTTTTGTTTTTTGTTGAATTTTTATATGATCTGAATTGTTTATATTAATATTATGATCTCCATGTATCTTTTTTTACCTATTAAAACACATGTAGAGTTTTGTTATGTCCTAATTTTACAAGCTAAACCACATCTGCCTCATTGGCTTGCTTTGGGTAACAGACAATTGTCAACACACCAATACAGTGGCTTTTCAATGAAAATTTCGTGCTTAGCATCCTGTTTCGGTTAAGATCCCACTTTGTTTTTGAAATTCAGGCGAATGTGGGAGATGGGCGTGATGCCATGAAATTTGCCCTAGTTCCGGGTTTAACGAGTATAAAACAATGCCGTATGCAGCAACGCAACCTTGTACTTCTCGGAGGACCACGGGTTTCCCTCGAAATGCTCTGGCCCCGAGTCCTACTACATAATTATATCGTCGAGATCGCAGGCACAGAATACCCCCCCCCCCCCCCNNNNCCCAAAAAAAAAAAACAACAACAAACCAACAAACAACTTACCTAAAAGCTCCCATTCTGCATGATAAATATAAAATCGACATGGGTCTGTGTAAAGTTGTCAGTGCGGGTGTCGGGTGACCTTTGACAAGCCTACTACAAAGACTAAAATCCACTCTTTTCCACGAGATGTGCGCTTCAATAGCATCATACTATGTTACATACTAGAGTCTGTGGTTTCAGAGCAATACGTTGTCATGAATGCTGTAAATGATAAGCATTTGTCAGATGTGAGCTCTCTGAGAATCCGGCATTTCTTTAAAGGGTGTATATGTTATTCTGAGTGGCTGAAGTGTGTTGACATATTTCTGGAAAATGACAGCTGAATAAAATCACCCTCCTTCCCCCGAAAACAGTCAACCAGAAATGGTCCACTCTGTATTTATAATGAGGTTGTTGTGCTGATCTGTAGGCGTTGCTCGCGTTTAGTGTGGCTCACTTTCCAGATATTAAGAACTGAAAGGCCCCTTGGAAGTTTGAGGCACCTATTAATAGGCCAGATCACTGCGTATGTACATGTGCAATGCTCTTAATCCCCTAATACATAAAACCCCCATTTTTGGGGGCCTGTCCCAGTCAATATCAGAGTGTAGAAAAATGCAGAGAGACTTGTGATAAAGATAGATCATCCAGTTTTAAAGTTTCAGATACTATCTGAGCCTTCTAAAAATAAAAATAAAGAAAAATAGCGTGTTAGGCGTATGTATTAGAAACGGTCAAAAACAGCTCAATAACAAACTGGGCACGAAGTCAGACTATTTTCTGAAAAAGATCTGTGAAAATTTTTGGGCGTAGAGCCCTTTTCTCCCCCTTAAAAGATCGGGCAAAGAAAGTACTTTCCACGGGGAAAAAAAAACAACAACTCGAAATCACAGTATAATTTTTAGAATAAAAGATTTCATTTATGGGCCGAAAGAAGAAAAACACACACAAAAAAACAACAATAGGTGCCAGTAATCTGAATGGAGTAACCAGACTGTGCATATCCTCTCATTACATCATACGTTATAAACCAGGCCGTCTTACCACATCACAGCTATGAGCCGTATGACTTGTTTACAATGTTGTTTCATATAACCCTTTGATTTTTGATGATCTTTTCCAAATTGAGCCAGAAGTGTATTTTCCCGATTATAATTTTTATTCCTAGAAATTGGTGTTCTTCAGGTTGATATTTTTATTCCACCCGCGTATCGTTATGAACAGCAGTGCAAGTCTGTATAGTAGGGGTTCCCATCCTGTCTTAATCTGCATTCCCCTCGGCGCCATCAGGTAGTCCCATGTACCTTTTCAGACCCGCTAATATCCACTTCAATAGCACGTATTCTAGGATACGTTTTTGGCATCTGCTCATTAGCCATGTGGGAGAAGTGAGCGAAGCTTCTAAAAATTAGAAAAGCATTACAAAATGGCCGTCACCATCTACGATTTTAAATTTGTTAGTGGAACTTTTTATCGACGGCCTTGTATCAGAGGAAGATGTGGCAAGAAACAACGGTTGTATATATAGGCCTACTAAAAAATGGGGCGAAGGTATAAGTAGAGCAGACACCACTCGCAGGTCTGCGTAATATCTTCTAGCTCTTCGGCATCAGTCGGTACCATCTTGGTTAGCCTAGAGAGTGACACTTCCGCTGCTTAGAATTTCCGAAGGACGGCCCACAGAGGAAAAGGATCGCCCCTATCGTTCATCATCAAATAAACGTAGTGCTGGACTTGGCATGACGAACGTCTGAAGGTCCGCCTACCCCACGTTTGGAACTCCTTCAAGTCCTAACCCGTCCTACAGCTTAATAATATAGTTTATGCTGTTGGAGAGTTGTTAACCTGGCTGAAAGCCAAATAGAACGGCAGACGTCATTTTGAGATACCATCAATCATACTAGCAAAAAATGTGACTTGTAATTCACATCACCTGCCTCTGATATCTGGTAAAAATAAGCTGCTGCTCTTCCAAACCAGGAAGCAAAGTATGAATGTTAGTGGCGTCTCTAGCGTCATTTTAACTTGGACTACGCTGACACCAGACTATTATTGGTATTAACAAAGAAATTCCAGTGTTTTTAACATATGTATCACTTTAGTAATTAGATACGCGCATCCGTCGAAGTTGCGAATCCTTCTTCATCCATTGACTGATTCTCTCATACCCATCTTAGACATATTCATAATAATATTAATAATAATAATAGTAATTAGTAAGTTATTATTTTTATTATTATTAATTCATCATGTTGCATTTAGATCTAGTGTACATATGTTACATGAGATGCCCTCATTATCACCGATTCGGTGCTTCTTCACCGCCCGCTCTGAACGCCNCCATCTTAGACATATTCATAATAATATTAATGATAATAATAGTAATTAGTAAGTTATTATTTTTATTATTATTTCATCATGTTGCATTTAGATCTAGTGTACATATGTTATATGAGATGCCCTCATTATCACCGATTCGGTGCTTCTTCACCGCCCGCTCTGAACGCC
>JAWQUT010000187.1:229853-293556 GCA_033807755.1 Ellobium chinense
CTCCATCCGCCACTGTCTACTACGCCCACGAACCTTTTCAACATTTTACGAGCAAGGACAAAGTAGAGTGGTGTAAAATGACATTTCAACAAAGGTCGCCAAACAGGAAGAAAGTGCGAGTGTTTTCTATTCCAGCTATCTAAATTTGAGAGGAGGTGGAAAAACTAATTTTGTTGGTGTTGTTCTTGCTTTGTTGAACAACAACAACAAAAAAAACCCAACAAAACAACTGTTTGTGATCTCAGATCTAGACTAGATCTCTTAAAAAGAAACATAGAGCTGTGGTTGTTATTGCTGATGCTGTTGTTGTTAATGATAATCATGATCTATGCAAGGGTCCAATATGACCACCCTGTTTCCAATTCCGAAGAATTCCTTTTCTTTATGACATATGACACAACTGAATAACAAGAGAAAGCGAAAATATAACCATGATGTAAACATCCGTGACAAATAAAATGTAAACTTTCTTTCTGTGGAAATTACAGTGATGTTTTCCACTTCCTGCATGAGAACAAAAACAAAAGAGTAATTTGATTCCACAGAAACACAGCTATACCGAGGACTGGAGACTCCTGATTTTTTTTTCTCGGTATAGCCATTATAGAAAACGATCTAGATTTTATAAGGTAACAATTGACAGCATGCCTTTGTTTGGCACGATTGATACAGGACGCGTTAAAAATAACAATACTGTGAGCAAGCTATTGAGCAACGTGGGCCTTAATAAAGATCTGGCTAAGGGGGATATACGTCAAAACGAGCAGATAGTCAGCAGGCCTCAGACGACAGTTTGAGTAGTCTAGTACTCTCAAGGGGAGTTTGGTGGGAGGGGGATAGGTGAAAGACATGTCTTATATATATCTAAATCAGAAGTCAATTCAGCATTTTGTGTTTCCTTCATTTTTTCCCCTCAGGCTCTAAGAATCACCAAAGGACTTCTCGTGGCAGTCCAGGGATATCTGCGATACTTAGCACCATGCAATGGTTCAGGAATCAGTGAACAGAACTATACCGGCTACCTAAATTAAAAAAAAACAACAAACAAAAAACAAATTCCGCCGTAGATCAGTGGTGAGCAAACTTGCACCGCAAGAAAGTAGTTTAAAGACATAATTATGGGTCATTATATTACATGTAAATCGAAAGACCATCTGTTCTCAAGCGAACGGGCCTAGGAGTAGGTAAGAACGCTCTATCGACATCTGACTGGAACTATTAATGAGGGGTATAGTACTACGATGTAACTATATTCAATGATCAACTAATTTTACTTTAAAAAATAGTTATTAGTCCATTGTGAATACAATTTAACAGTACTATGGATGACCCTGATAAATCGCAGCGGAGTCCTAGACAAGGGCTTGTAGCTGACCATAGCAATGGAAGATATTGTTCGTTTGCACCAAGCACCACCGATGGACACACCTCCTATACGTCTTATGGCTCCACGCTGCAGCCTCCTGCAGGATATTCTGTGACTACATATCCTGAGGCACATACACAGAATCCACGGAAATTTCTAGGGGAAGAGTCTTCTGAGCGAGAACTACTTTTGGAGCCCCAAAATCAAGAGACGGTAAGTTGATATGATAATGGGAAAGGATTGCTTAAAGGGACAGGGGTCGATATTTGCGTCACTGCCACGTAAAAGCCATATTATTTTTTTTTCAAAAACTTTAAACTACGTACATTTTCCTTCCGTCTGACCATTTCTAAGAAAACACAATTGGAATGTCGAGATATTCGATTAATATATAAGTCGCATTTTAGTAGCATTTTGGCTGTATGATGTGGAAGCTTTATATGGGTGGTGTTTACTATCAAATTGATAAAAAAATGTTTTGACCTGGCATTATCTTGGCCCGAGATATAAGTTATTCTAACTCTCGTAGCGTGAGACTTTCCCAGTTCAGCCTCTTACGGTTACAGGCCTGTAATTGTACTTTCACTTTTGGGTCCTACCACTTAGGGGGTATATTTCTCTCCCCATTTCCCTCTTTTGGCATGCCCTGCTACCGGTAATAAGGGCTCCAGGGGGGAAATTTTGATATCATGGGAAACTGTGTCCATTTTACTTTATTTTGCCAGGCATTATTTAGCCCTGGGCTGGAACTGCCATGTCAAGGGTGTGCTTAGGCGGAAGAGGAGGGGTTTGGAGTTGACCAGTGAAAAATGTAGACTCTGTTTACAAATAGCAACCAAGCTCAAAATTTCAATGGGCTTGCTAGGGTTGGGTAAGTCTTAAATTTGGGTCACATAATGAGCTTCAATCTGGTGTGAAAGCTAAAACTTTTGGTTCAGAGGGCAGCTCAAAATGTTAATATAGCCCATAGAGGAAAAAAGGGTCCAATCCTATTACAGGTCTGTAACCTTGCTGACTGCGTGGCCAGTGTTACGGATAATGACCTTTGCACAATGTTGTCCGACGGCCACTCAGGTGACACTGGGGTGCAAAATTCTACCGTCGGCAAGGAGATGCATATCTATTCTATTGCCGCATTCAAGGGGAGAAAGCGGACGGTAGAATACATTCTATCACCCATCACCAGGGTTAAGTGGCAGAAGATTTACCCCCAAGCAATAGACTAAATAATTACGAAAAAAACTCAACTTGATTGAAGAACAACTTTTTTTCACCCTAAAAATTAATCTTCATACGTCTCATAAAAAAAATAAAGTTGTGCTACAAATACTGAAGATTCACCCGTACAATCGAATATTTATATATACACATAAATTATTTTTTTTCTCGATTTTTCAGGAAACCAAAAATATTCGATATCGATTGGTTCCAGCCATCAGTAGAGTTTGAGGTCTCAGTTCCTTATCTAGCAACAAGAATGATTTTGACTGGTTGCGAGGGATGAATTTGGTACACATCCTCTTAAATCTTGCCAGTCTGTATAAAATCACTCTGAATTCCTCAAGTTTCGATCATATTATTGCACAACATTTCCCCCCCAATCGTAGCCAATCTTAGAGAACATTGCTGTGTCGGGTTTTGTTTCACATTTTCATCTCCTTTATTTAATGTATATGCAGTTACGTTGTTTTGTCAATGTAGTTGCCATGCATTATCAATGTCTCACCACCCGTATTACTATGTAACCTAGGTACGATAAAAAAATTGAATTAGTACTAGAGAAAAACGCCGAATATGTGGATTTCCGAGCACGTGATGTTTGAGATCATGGGATACCCCCGTTCGTGTTAACTCGAAGTTTTTGATCACGAAGATATTCGTGTGGTTATATGGGCAAACCCTTCACATCTCTCCAGATATGAAAATTGAGTTATTGATAGAATAGTAATCCCGATCCATTTCTGAACGTTTTGCACTTTGTTTGAGGTTACTAGACTATCTTTCTTAGTTCCGAAGTTATGGACACATTTGTAAATTTACCGTTGCCATAATAGATGTTGAGAAAATTGAGACCATAGTCTTTTTAACCATGCCTTTGAGCGAAGGGTGCTTTATTAAAATATTTAAAAAAAATAATATTTTAACCTCATTTTCATTAATAAAATTTACATGAAATGAAAGATAAATGAATGAACTATCTCATTCCGCATAGAGATCTCAATTTGGCCTTAGAAGTCCAATTTCGACTTTTCACGCGCGATCCGACTGCTTTTCCCATGCAGCGACACAATTTCTGTTAGTGTTATTGCATCCCGTTTCAGACACCCTCGTCAGACAGTGCGGATGGGGTCACACGTGCAGGTATCAGGAATCTGGGGACGGCTATGGCAGTGACAGGTCTGATCACAATAAGTGGCAGCATCTTTGATGACACTTACTCCCAGTGGTTGTACCGAGCCTTTGTAGAGGAGATCTTGGGGCCAAACATCAGCGCTTTGGTTAATACTTCCACGTAAGGAGATTTGGTTAATTTAGGCATAGGTTGCATAAACTAAACTTTCAGTGTGAATACACGGTCGTCATGATACATAGACTCGCACGCAAGCACGCACACGCGGGCACGAGCATGAGTACGCGTGCTTGCGCACACTTATACACATATTCACAGACGGACAAACACACATGCACATACACACACAAACATGCACACACACAAACATGCACACACACAAACATGCACACACACAAACATGCACACACACACACACACACACACACACACGCACGCGCACACACACACACACACACACACACACACACACACACACAAATACACATATTCATAATATAATATATACACTCATTTACAAGTGGCATAATGACTTCCTGCAAGCATGTTGCCACACTTCGAAAAGTTCAAATTGTCCATACTCTGATGAGATGAGTTGAGCTGCATACTTAAATCTCAAGAGTTTGTTTTCCATTTTATTTTTTTAAATAAATATTAGATTACGTAACAGTTGTGCTGGCATGGTATGCATTAGAAATCAAACCCAGGGGCGAAAATCACTTTTGTTTAGAGGAAAGATGTTTGGGATGAAAGCGATTTCACAAACCGTCTCTTTTCTTCTTTGGGTTATTGTCAAGCAAGTGACATGCACACTTCAGGCTACAAGCTTAAGCTTTTAGCTCATACCATTATGAAAGTTTGCATAAATAGAAAATTAGCCTCTATTCTGCCAAAGAAGCAAAACACGGGATGTTTTGTACCACGGTACAAAGTAATCACCGCTTTGTAAGAATAAAAACATGCGCATGTCACTGAAAAGCAAACGTTTTATAAGGTGGGAGGAAGAGTGGGGCTAAGGACGATAGTCTAGACTAACTCTTGATCTATTGAGCTGATAGGGATGAAGTCAAAGGCGCAAATTAGTTTCAGATACAAAAGCAATATTAAAACTGACGACAAGACTTATTTTGGAATAAAAAATGAGTCCGGAATATTGTAGACAGGCTCGTCTTAAATTCAGCGGACCAGTTACCAGAAATCTGTTCGAGCAGGTCTAGTCAGATTTGAAATTTTACTTTAGAAGCCAGCATTCTACGCTACATGGCAGTTGGTCATTATCGTTACTTTAGGGAGTTCTTCGTCCAGAATCTGTTTGTATCACAGAGTTGTTTGACTATAAGTCCGGTTCTGTGTGTGAGCAGTCGGGAAGTGTGTTAACACTAGGATCGCACGTGGAAGTTACGGAACATATTCAGGCAGTAGGTATTTAAGAAAATTAATTGCTGTGAAATTAGCGTCCCTATGGTGTAGTGGTAACACGTTCAGACTTGCAAGCTGAGAGACCCTGGTTCGATTCCCGGCAGGGACAGGAAATTTCTAGTGTAGGTTTTTTTCGGCCCATCTTCTCAAAATTGATCATTCACAGTAATTAGATAAAATCCCTAGTGGCACACTTCCCTAAAATAATATGTAACATCATAAAAATTATCAGACTTACCTCACTTTCCTCCCTTTAAATAATAAAGAAGACTATACCAGGGTTGATCAAAAAGCCTTTTGTCTGACTATAAAGGAGTGAAGATAGTAGCTTAATTTTTTCATTAGAGATAATTTTTTTTCTACATAGTCTCAATCCAAAAGGACGCCATTTCTCCCATTTGTGGATGACTCTTAAAAGACCTTCAGAACAAAAGTCCCAACTTTGATAGTGAAACCAGGCTTCAACTTCACTTTTCTCTTCATTTTCTGTGTCAAAATGTCGTCCTTTGAGATGTTCCTTTAGAGAAGGACATAAGAAAAAGTCAGAAGGAGCCAGATCTGGAGAGTATGCCGGGTGTGGTAAGATTTCGTAGCCACATGTTTCCGCAGAGGGTGTTGCTACAGCCGCTCTGTGTGCGGGCGCATTGTCTTGGAGGGGAAGGACACCTTTTCGAAGTTTTCATCGTCTTTTCTCTTTGAGAGATGACTTCAGTTTGTGAAGCAAGCTGGAGTAATAGTCCCCAGTAATGTTTCTATTCTTTGGGAGATAGTCAGTGCGCATGATGCCTTCTTGATTCCAAAACACAGAAAGCATAACCTTCACAGCCAATGCTTGCACTCGTGCCTTCTTTGGTGGAGATGAAGACTGGCATTTCATGTCAGGATAGGAAAGAAACACCCATGTTTCGTCCATGGTTACCAGTCTCTCGAAGAAATTAGTTTGTTCACAACACAACTTGAGCAGCACTTGACTGCATCGTTTTCTTTCCTGCTTCATATCAGGAGTGAGAAGGCGTGGAACCCATTTCGTCATATTGAACTCCTTATGAAGAATGTTCTCCACAGTCCATAACAAAGACCTGTTTTCTTCACAATTTACCCTCCTATCTTCCAGTACTAGTTTCCTCACTATCGACATATTTTGTCCTGCCACAGCAGACACTGGCTGGACGTCCAGATCTTGACTCATCTTCAACACAGCCCACACTTAAACTTTCTTATCCAGTAGGTTGTCACCTGATACAATGGGCATTTCTCTTTGTAAATGGCAGACATTTTGTTAAATATTTCCTGTGGAGCGTTTCCATCAAAATGCAAGAACTTTATCACAGACCGCACTTCGTGTTTCTCCATCTTCAGGGGATGTTGTCGCTGAAACGTGATGCTTTTCAAGTGATAGTGTACAAGGGTGGTGCACTTTATAGCGCTCTAGAAGAAAAGCCGCTTATTGGAATGTCCCTATTTTTTGCACATCTTCCTGCCTATGAGTAATGTACTGTATATGTGAATTTTGAGGCTCTAGGATTATTCCTTTATAGTCAGACAAAACATTTTTTGATCAACCCTCGTATGTACTTTGCCACCCTGTTACATGTGATCATAAGCTGACATCCGTCCTTCCCCTCACAATGTGTGGGCACGGCTTTGCGCCTTTTATTGTCATTTTCCAGTGATCAAGTGGCGAATATTGTCACTTTAAATACAGATGCACAAAAGCGTTTACTGCTCATGGTCCATTATGAACGTTAGGAATGATGTCAGGTTGACGTGAATAATTTCCGGAAAGTTTTAATAACGACGACGATAAAGACGATGATGATGACGACGATGATGATGACAACAACAACAACAACAACAACAATGACAACAACAACAACAACAACAACAACATCAACAACAACAACAACAATAACAACAAACCACACACTCTTCTTTGAAAGCTTAGCCTGATATATCGTCTCTAGTTTTGATTGGCTATGAGGGCGACCAGTAACAAGAGAGTGAACAGAAACACGACCTCCAAATACTACCAATCCACTCTGGGGATTTATTTAATGAAATGTGTTCACAAAACATGTAATAAACTTCAGATCCAAGAACCCCTGTTTTCATCACAACAACCACTCGTCACCCTACGCCGCCCAGCTTAACGAGGCCCAGTCGAGAGTAGCTAGGTTTGGCATCTGGACCATGTTGGTCGTCCTCATTCCGGCATTCTGCACTAACTTGCTGCTCGGAGCTTACTCAGACCGAGTAGGTCGGAGAATTCTGTTCCTTTTGCCTATGACTGGTAAGTCTTAGTGATTTGGGGCAAAATCTTTGGGCTCTTTCAAGTTTCTATGGCGGAGAAGGGATCTGGGACAATATCCTAGGACTGTCCCAAGGTCCTTATGGCGGGTAAGTGATGTGAGGCAAAATCCTAGGATACTCAACCAAGTCCCTATGGTGGGCAAGTGATGTCGGGGAATTTTCTGGGACATCCCAATGTCGCCATAGCAGTTAAGGGACCTGGGGTAAAATTTTGAGACTCTTTCAAGATTTATATGGCTGGTAAATGCTCTGGAACACAATTCTGGGACTTTTCAAAGATGTCAGTGGTGATCTTGGGCAAAATCATGGGACTCTTCCGAGGTCTGTATGGCTAGTAAGTGACCTGGGGTAAAATTCTGGGATTCTTCGAGGGTATTAATGGCTAGCTAGTGATCTGGGGCGAAATTCTGGGACTCTTCCAAGGTATATATGGCTAGTACGTGATTTGGGGCAAAATCTTAGGACTCTTCTAAGATCTGTATGGCTGGTAACTGACATGGGGCAAAATCTTAGGCCTCTTCCAACGTGTGTATGGCTGGTAACTGATCTGGAGCAAACTTCTGGGAGTCTTCCAAGGTCTCTGTGACTGGTAAGTAATGTGGGGTAAAATGCTGAAACTCTTTCAAGGTCTGAATGGCTGGTAAGTGAACTGGTACAAAATAAATTCTGGGACTCTACCAGGGTCACCATGAAGGGTAAGTGATCTGGGGTAAAATTCTTGGACTCTTCCATCATCCTATGTTGGGTAGATCCAAGTGATCTGGGGAAAAACTCTGGGAATCTTTTAAGATTTGTATAGCGGGCAAGTGATCTGGGACAAAATCGGTGGGACTCTTCCAAGCTCTGCTTGAGGTAGGGTTAAGGGCAGTGTTAGCCTGTTAGTTTTAACAGCGAGATTAGGCAAAACAAAAGGGTCTCTAGATATTGTCCAAGAAGTCTCCCTAGCGGGCTTTCCAACTTCTCAGTATAGCTTGGAAGAATTCCAGGATTTTGTCTGATCTGAAAGCTCCAGTCTGGAAGACGATCTATCACATCTTACATCCTAATTACTTATCATATCGGGCTGCCTCCCATTACTGATCCCTTGATGTACCATCATATCATGGGGACCAAATCATGACCATTGTGTCCTCCACCCATGTTCCGTCATCCAAGCTCCCCCTGCCACGCCACTGTCTTCAAGAGACATTTATTCACAATCGTAACCATAAATTGCATTCATTTACAGGTCACACTATTAAACTAGCTAGTGCATTTGTAGTGGCGAAATGGAAGCTCAACCTCTATCTCTTGTTAGTGGGTAGAGGGCTATATGGAGCCTGTGGTACAGTGCTCGCCCTTGCCATGGGCATGTACGTCTACACAGCTGACAACACAGGCCATCAAAAGAGTCGGTCCTTCGGTATGGTATTGGTTCAGGTAAATACAAAAATAAGAATACGTTTACATGGACAATCCAGTTGGCACCCGGGTGAAAAATAAAAAACAAAACGAACAGCCATAAATTGCACCTCATTGGCGGATATCTTTCCGGAAGTGAAACAAGATTAATAACTTTCTAGTCTTTATTCAGTCAGATATTAAATGATATCAACACTTATTTTTTTTTTTTCGCACTCACAGAAGTCAAAGTCCCTCTGAACTGGATGAAACACACAGGTCTCCTTTCATGAACTGGCAAAATCTATTAACATTGTGCCATGCTCATTATCCTTACACTGTTTATTATCCTTTACTTCATTGTTTCGTTGCGAGTTAAAGCTTTAATTTCGAAGTAATTATTGTTTAAAGTATGACTATCCTCTCATTCCCATAAACCGTCGAACATGACTTTTCCCTGATGACTTTCTGTTTTCTTCTTTATCAGTGAGACGCCAGTCTCTAAAGGCCTAAAAAAAATGCGCCACTTGTTTACAATGGATGACACTGCCAAACATGCAATTACCATCTTTGTTAGTATAGATTAGTTTCACTTCAATTGTTGCCCTGTGTTTCATTTGACTTTCTTACAGAATAGTAGTCTTTAAGTGTCTATCTTTTGTTTCTCCTTGCAGGCGGTCATGTACGTTTGCTACTCCTTGTGTCATTTGGGCGTGGGGTTTTTCATTACGAACGAAGGGTACCTATGGCCTCTGTTTACTAGTCTGATCGTCAGCTGTGTCGGTTTATTAGGGACGGCACTATTTCTTCGAGAGACCTTGCAGAGGATGGACAGGTCTAGGAGAAAATGTGTTCATATTTTGCGAGGTAGGTCTGACGCATTTTGGCAAGTAGTTTTTCTTCCGGTAATATCACACGAAGAGGAAAAAGCGAAACGGAGGTAAATAATTATTTGATAAGTAGGGCCACTGATGGACGGACTTCTGATTAGTTGATCTTCCTATAAATGGACACGTCTATGACTAAAAATACTGATAAATAAAACATGTTTAGTGAACTTTCTGACAGAAGAACTAATACATACAGTTACTGGCAGAAGAACTTATGTACAGCATTACAGTTATTCTAATACTGTGAAGGTGTTACCCAAAATACATATATTCTAATACTGAAGGCCAAAACTATGTTCCCATTTTCAAACAGTTTTGATTTTTTTTTTCTCCAGGTGTCAAGGGTGTGTTCAGCTTCTATCTTGCCAAGAGCAAAAACCCTAGGCATAAGAGAAAAGATTTTTTGGTGCTTGGCATTGTGTTTTTCTTGTATGGGACTTGTTTAGGTGTGAATTTACAGACGTATTTCCTGATGAATGAGCCCTTCTGCTGGGGAGCACAGAAACTTGGATATGTCACTACTGTCCAGGTACACTTTTAACTAGTGCTCATTCACACAAGTGTGAGAGGTCCTCTCTTAACTGTGGCTGAGATCAACTACGCCACTTGCGTGGGATTTCCTCATCCCATTGACTACTAAACTACGTGATCCCTAAATATGTCCATTAAACTACGTCATATCTAGACAGTTACAAGTTCAAGTTACGTCATCAAAAGCGGTACACTCAGATTTTCAAGGGAGATTACTAAATTTATATTGTAAAGTGCGCACCAGCAAGCAATAATAAATTTGTAACTAGTCGCCACGGTAAAGTTTATGTAGTCATTGGGAATGCCCGATTTTCATACACTTCGGCGGAACCTGGCAGTGAGTGCTTCTGTCTAAACCTCGGCTGGGATCAGCCCATCAAATAAAAACACTGACGGGGATTCCCCATCATTCTTGGTGCATGATGTCCTGGATTTCGACTCCCATTAGTGGAAGGATTCTCTTTGGGCTTATTTCGCGGTATTTACAAAAGACGTCCTCTCATCAGCGGCCTGATGAAGGGCCTAAGCCTCGTCACTGATATGGCCTTAACTGTGCTGAAAGTGAAAAGAGACATTAAAACTTTGTAAGGGAAGATGACAGAACAACCCTACTGTAAGAGACAGAAAATAATAATAACTACTGAATATATCGGAGATTCGGCCAGAATTTAGCAGATGAGCTATGAAGGTTGCAGTCAATGACAAAGACAGGTTAAGATGGTGGCCTAGTGTTCACCCCTGACCCTAACACATTTCCCAAGTGCACACATTTTGTAAGATGTTCGAGTTCATATTATGGGATCATAACGTAAAGGACTATGGACCAGAGCATTACAATGACTGTGCGAGTTTTTCGATTTGAAGCTTGTGAGCCGTCCTTGTATTATGAGGGCAGTTCTTAGCAAGGGAAGTACCCGGTGACGACAGTGAGATAAAATTATTACAATAATGACATCTATTGATTGGTTGGTTGGTTGGTTGGTTGGTCACCATTTGACAATATTTATAGTTTCCTAGAGCGATTGCCCTATTCAGAGACTTAAAAACCCAAAATAAATTTCGATAGGTAATGACAACGATTAACATAGTAAACATATATTTAAAATCTTCTGCAGGGTCTTGTAAGCACCATAGTGTCCCTTGGGTTGATGCGCATACTGCAGAAACTAATCAGCGATGAAGTTATCTGCGTGGTGTCCCTCTTGTCTGCCGCTGGGGGGCGCTTCGTATTGGCCTTCGCAGAATTTGATTGGCTGGTCTACACATGTAAGTACAGTGGAAACCTCTATATTCAGTACATTTATATGTATAATCTCAGTAATAAATATATTTCATTTTTATATATGTCACTTTCTTGGACGTTTGGCTGTTGCCAAGAGTGTCATTTCCTTTCGTTCTGTGCCCTTACTCCTCCTACCCACTCCCAACCCCCCCCCCCCCCNCCCCTTACTACTTATGTCTAGTCTGCATGTATTTGTTGGTATTTTCACAAGATTTGAAGGATAGAACATTTAATTGTTTTGGCATTGTTTCTTTATCTTCCGCTCACAGCTTTCACAGTGAGCGTGCTGGAACAACTGGTGCTAGCCGTAATCAGGGCTATCTTGTCACGAATGGTGCCTACAGAGAAAAGAGGTATGAATCTAGGTTAAGGATAGAAGCTTTGTTTTTATAAGGGTCTCTTTTGAAAATGGTTATGAGCACCGCTCCTCATAATAAAAATAATATCAAGGATGCCTTATTGTGAATAACATGCAAGTACAGTGTTGCCCATTTATAACGAGCACAGTTATGACGGGAATCAGACTGCATTATGCCCAAGGTCAATCCCCGTTTTCCTTCTTTGTGATTGTTAAAATAATCCTTTCATGTCGGAACTGACATACCTGCCTCATCCCCTTATGCAGTTTACATAAATAGGATGGTTCGATAAGCCATTGCATAGGTCAAAATCGTCTCATTCATTGTATCCAGGTGAACTATCGGAGACGTCACGCCTTACATCGACGCTGTAAATACATACAGCATCACCAACGTTTTCATGTATATTAATTTTGAACTATGATAATCAGTTCAGGTTAACCCCCTTGTCTCAGACCATACTTCAGAAACAACGACGACGCCGTTATAACTGTATAATTTTGAAAATCCCGAACACACCGTTATTAACGAGTTTCAATGTACAAAGAGGGTGCAGGACTAAGCAGTGCCATTAATATCTGGCATTCCAACACCATGGGCGCAAGTGGTCACTCTTCCTCCTCCTCCTCCCCACCCCCGCCCTACTCCCAACCAAAACAAATTAATTGTGACGACGCCTTCTTGCCAATTGAGAGCTTGCGCATTAACGATGGGGTCTCTTACAATCGTGAAAATTACATTAGGGGATCGGTGCTGAATGCACCCTGAGCATGCAAAGTTAGTGTAATTCTTAGGATGGCAAGAGATCATATCGTTAATGCACAAGCTCTCAAATATCTGGCAAACCAACACCATGAGCACAAGTAGCACTTCTCCTCTTCTCATCCACCTTTCTCCTTCTCTCCCCACCCCCAAATCAACCCCCTCCCCCCCAAAACCAAAACAGTTGCGACGAGGCCTTCGTGCCAATACTGCAAAAGCATTTTCTTTGATAGTCTAGACTTTCAGTGGCATTAATTATTCATGAGTGTGGAAACATTCTGAATCTGCCCTTTTCCCGCACCGGCGAGCTGCTGTACAGTACCGGTACTGTAATATGGTCCAGAACCAGATTAATGCAGCATAAAGGTACCGGTACCTTCTCTGCTCACATCTGAAATACTGCATTCTGTTTGAGAGGGATTTCTATTAGATAAGTCAAGAGGACTGACCCCGTACTTAAAAGTTCCACCCGAAAATCTCGCGTTAGAAACTACTCATCCTTTCAATTATATGTGTAGGGTACATAATGTTAGAAGCAACTTAAAAGGGTTTGGCTGTTTTAACTGCCAGACTATATATACTGTATACATAAATTTCACTTTGGTCGTTTTGTCTGCCAAATTGATCGGCACATTGAAATTAATTATATAGTACAGTATAAAGAATTATTAACATCTTAAGAGCCCAAAACCATATGTGAAACTTTACAAGGCCCTTGCTGATCTGAGGTGTTTATTTCACTTGAAGGTAGATCCCGCACTGATTTTCTACGCAAAAGGCAATTCATAATTGCGCCCCCTTTAATCTGCAACCTTTTTCCATGCTCCTAACCAGTCGCAATCAAGAGGAGCTAATTGTACTCCTTTCTATACATTATTGCTATCAGACACCTAGTCAGTGCCCCTCTGAAGGCCTAGGGCTAACACAAATGAATAATACGACACAGTCGTTGATGCTGACCATGATCCCTACAGTAAGCTACCACAAAGGAAGCAGCACTATTGATGTGATCCTTCTACTCCTCCAGTCTGGCCCGATCCCCATCAATAATTGATTTATTGGTCAATCAATGATGGGCGATTGGGTGCGAGCGACGTTCGATTGTGTTAGCGCGAAACCACAATATCTTGGAATAAATAATTCTCTGACGCGAAAAGCTGTTCTTTCATTGCAATGTTAACATACTTGTAAGGGCACTATCTCCCTGAACTGCTTTTGTTCATGATATCATCATTTCTTCAACTGGCGTCCCGTTCAAAGAGATACAGTATTGTGGGCCTATGGTGAGGAGCATCACTCTCATGGTTTCGTTATCATCCCCCATGCGCCGAGCCCCATCTGAGAGTCTGGTTCAGGAAAGAGACCAGTAAGCAGAGGGGGTAATCGATTGTTATGTTAACATAAGAGGCTCAAGGACGATGGAATTGTGGAAGCTGCTATTTGGGATGGAGTGAACGTTCGGAGGACAAATCAAGCATATTATATTTCCTGACCTTGGCGTCTCCCTAAAGACGTGTAAAGTTATATTTAACATGACTGAAAGAGACGTACTCATAATTATGTTCATATGCATCTACACGGACAGAATGCATCAGCTCATTAATCATTATGTGACAGAGATGACAATACATTAGCTGGCTGTTTTGGATACGGCAACACTACCTGGCATCTTCAGGCATGATCAGGATCGGATTAGCCCTAGGACAATTGGGATAATTGCCCTGAGGTCCGGTGGCCCTCGATGACCCATAGGACTTCATCCCGGTCAAGGACTATCAGGCATAAGGTATAGGTCATGATTAAGTAGCTTAGCCGAGAACTTGGCAATACAGGATGTTGTTTTCTGTTGATGTTGTTTTCTGAAACACACTACAAACATAGAGTGGGTAGATGAACAACGTTGCACACCATGAGGTTCTGTACTTTCTTTATATAGCATTTAGTTTCATGCCCCGGAAAGTCTTCCCTTTGAACATTCAGATGATGAGGGAAATGGCGTCTTCAAGCCTATAGTAATAGAAGCCGCGTTTTCTGAATTGCTACATACACTGTTCTCAGATGCTGGACCAAGATATATCAAACATTTTAACAAAGCCTCTTTAGATATTCAATTCCAAACCTTTTCTTTATTATTTCCGCCGACCAGTATGACCTAGATTTGGAGATTCTTGTGACAAAGTGTGAGTGAGAGGAAGGGAGAAATTTTTTATTGTAGACGTTCAGATCATACAGATGTTGAAACAAACCGCAAAAACAGAGGATATGTTACAATTCAGTTAGTGTTCTCTGTCACCAGGATCGCTGTTCGCCAGTATTGCCGTGATTGAGGTTGTAACCATAGCCTTCTCAGGGACGGCACTGGACGCCTTGTACTCAGAAACCGTGGCTTTTTGGCGTGGGTTGACCTACTTTGTCATAGGGTGCTGCTGTCTGGCGTCTGCATCAATCATGGCGTAAGTGTAATAGTTTTGATGATGTTGTTGTTTTGCTGTTGTTCTTGTTGTTGTCAGATGTCACATCTGATTTCAGACCTTCTCTTCCCGTCTCTCTCGTCAGTCTTCACTATGCTAATGGACCTTATGCACCACTTCCGGATATGCCCCACGAAGTAAACATATATGGGTTAGCATGGGTAGAGGGCGTTGCGTCGAGCAAGGGGGTGGGGGGNGGGGGGGGGGGGGGGGGCAAAAGAAAAAGGAAAGAAACAGATTGCGCACAAACTTGAATATGTTTGCAGTGTGCTGCGAGGTTCTTGGAGATTTAGACGGCCAGTTATGACGTAGACGTTAACAAAACTTGGCGGCAACCCTAATAGTGCATTAGGTAGGTCCATACGAAATGGTGTCAGTTACCTGTTCCATCTTTCTTCCAACATGTGTGCGTTTGTAAGTTCGCCATGCTTATACTAGCACTATATGTTGTGTTTCTGTTTTTTCGCTGTGGTGTAAGTGTTGGTGGCGATAGTAATGTGGTGGTGGTGGTGGTGGTGGTGGTGGTGTATGTGGATCAGTTAGGGCACGTGCGGCAGAACTAGGTGATTTTCATTAATAAAGGGAACTTTGTCATTTTGGGGTGAAAAATGGGTCACGTAGGGCCAGGAAGGAAGATAAACTGGGGTTTTTCGCAATTTCCTCCCTCCGTTGCTATGGAAACGCCAATTGTTTGGCCGCCATATTGGAAAATATGGATGACTTTTGCATAACTTTGAACCCTTCGATCTGGGGAACAATACATGGTAGGATGCTGTTTTTTTTTTTCCATTTGAAAGATCACGTTATTTAAAATAGAATGTCACGGGCTTTTTTGATTTCTTCGATAGTTTTTTTTAATAATTTTTTTTAAAATGTCATAAAAAAACATTGAAAATTTTGAACTTTAAAAATTAAAAAATACACCAAAAACACAAGATATCGAAAAAAGCCCACGACTTTCTCAAGACAGAGGCTTGGAGAGTTGTTATGCAAAATTTTATGTAAATTGGACCAGAAAAAAGTCAGATCGAAGGGATAGAGTGACGAAAACTGTGATTTTGAGATAATTGACNTAAAGATTACCCGATAGATGCATTTAATAAAGGGTAATCATCTCCTTTTGCATCAAAATACACTTTTTGAGACAGGTATCATGGAAGTAACTTCAGGATTCGATAAAGGACATGTTGCTGTTTAAAAAAACTGCCTTAAACTCATTTTACACAATTTTACCCAATTTTACCCCTACAGGGTGCCGCACTTGCCCTTAATTAATACATTGCAGGAGCCTCTTGAGCCTTTCCAAGAAGTTTGTCCTCATTAGAGGAAAATGGTAATGAATATGAAGAAAGAGCGCATTATTTTACAATTGTATTGAATTTGTTTTCAAGAGAAAATATTGAAATTCCACAAACAATTAAGGTAGAACTAGTGGCTAGGGTGCTAAAATCACTATTTATTGACTGATTCTCTTATAACTTCGAATGTGCCATCAATATGGAATAAAACTTTTACTGATGTAATTTTTTGCATAAATTATGCAAATTAGGCATTCAAGATGGCTACCGGAATATTTAAAATACCAGTGAATTTTCATGCAGGCCTGTGACCTCAAATATTGATCAATTACTTTGAAATTTCACAGACATTTTACTTTTATGTTGCTGCAGGGCCCCTAGAAGAATTATTAGTATATTCCTAAAAATAAACTTTTTACAAATATTTGAAATTTGACTTTGCCCACGGTGAAAAATATTCAACCTCATTAAATATGCATGGAGGTCTTAATTCTTGAAGTATGGGAGGGAATTACTTTGTTTAAGTACCAACCCTGCATAATTATATACAGAATGTACATGCCAAATTTCTAAAGAATTGCTCCAATAGTTTTTGAGAAATCCTGCATGAGAGTAAGCCAACTCTTCGCAAAAATCACTTTTGAGAAAAACGACCAAAACGTAAATTTTTTACCTTGCACATGTCATAAATTAGGTGCACTTATTAGCTAATTACTAATAAATCTAAGTGATATTTCATAAACTGTTGGTGGAATTAGTTACAGAAATGGTTATACTTAGAAAAAAATGAAATAATCACAAATTCATCATTTTAAAGATTTTGATCCAAATTCTGCCACTAGTTCTACCTTAAGCTTACTAAAATTTAGTCATTTAAAAATATATTTGCTGAGTGCATGGGGAGAAAAAAATGAGTTGAAAATTTATATTCTCTTCTTGTTCTAATAGTTGCTAATGTTACACATGACAAAACAAGGAGTTGATTCAAGCTTTTGCCACTGATGGAGGGATAAAAAATCCTTTCATGTTGCACTGAGGTTCGTGGTCTTGTTTCATGTGCTGTGCATATATAAAGAAGGAAGATACAGGTCGCTTTGAAGAAAAAAAAAATGGATATTTCAGTGTGTAAAACTTATCACGACATAAACCCACTGAATCGTGTCCAGAGCCTGTCAACGTATGTAATCCACAAAAACTACAGTGCACTTGTTTACATCTAATTTCCAGAGGTTACATCGTCATGATCTACAGGCGAAATACTCCCCTGACGCCATCTGTTGTGGTGGAGGTAGGGGAGGAAGCCTCATCGCCAGGCTGTGCCATCAACAGTGATATGCCATCTGATGAATCTGTGGACAGTTCATGATAAAGACACAGCAAGGCGGAGATAATCATGCAGGAATGCAAGATATTTTTGGAAATCCAAGTTATGTCCCTTCGTCTGTCTCCTAGACTCTCCGCAGTAGGTGCCAGCATGAAAAATTAAGAAAGAAAAAAATTACCAAAAAATAAAAAAAGTGCAGGGATTATGAATGGGAATGAGGAATGGGTGGCATTGTTTTGAGGTACCCCAAGTCCGTCCTTTTCAAAATGACTTCACTCTGCTTCACTATGCAGAGTCCATGTTTATATTTGTATGTATCTCAATGCTTATCAGTCAATAAATCTATATGTGTTCTCTTATCAAAGGTTGATTAAATAGCCTGGGGTTGTCTGGCTCTGTGACTGGGGCAGCCTGATCAAGGGGACTACAGGCAGGTACCGCCAAATACGTATAACTTAAAGCAGAGTGAGTTCCTTTTTCTTCAACCAGTACGTCATGGGAATCAGATGTCATAATAAACTTGCTCTAGAAACTCATCCTTCATGTTCTTCATCTCGGGAAATTATTTTTGGGTTGTTTGGACATCTCTGAATAAGGCAACTGCTCTTGGGAAATATAAATACTGCCAAATAAACAATCGATTAAAAGATAATTATTTAGAGATATCTCACAGAATTCATCTTTTTGTTTTTTATTTGACAGTCCTTAACATACATAATAAGGTGGTTTGCGCACCATTCCATTTGTTATTTGCAGTATGTTATGTAAAAATGATACTTTTGTACATTGTCTTGCAGTTTGTACATACCAATCTTACAGTTTTTTTAAAAAAATATTTTTAAAAAAAATTGCATTTATACCTTTTCCTGTTTTAAGTGAGATTCCCAGGACATTTACTACCCTAGATCTATTCCCGAAATTTTACATCTGATGTAAAGCAGTGTTGTACAAATGCTGTAAGCTATTTCATCCTGTTCTGTAATGACTTTTTAGTTGTACATGTACATGTATCAGATCTTTCTCTTTCAAATCAAATCAGTTTTTAGTTTTGATGTTATACAGATCTATTGGAAGTGCATTTGAGGAAGGTTGGAGAAATGGGTGAATGTTTGATTTACACTTTACATTATGTTGTTGTGGTAATGTGCATGAATGATACCGACAGTAGGACTGTCATTTTTTATTACCTTGAATATAATTTTGTTCACAAAGATGAGGTTAGTTAGCACTTGCCATATTTGCATGCATTTGTTTTTATTATAAGTGAAATCTCCAAGCCACAGCTCTGTTTACATTGCAGTTTTGATACACAAGAGATCTGTAAATCATTTTGATGTCGCTATTTGATGTGCATTGTAAGCATTTTGCTGTATATTTTTTTTCCCTTTATTCTCTTAAAACTTTCAAAATAAAAGAGTAATATGGAATCTTTTTATATTAGTAAATGTATGTATTCAATTTTGTGAATGTTCAAACTTCTTGATTTTGGGTGATATTGTAAAATTGATACTAATAGTACTAATAAAAATGTCCACATTTGAGTTAAGATTAATTATCATGAAACTATCATTAAAAAAAACCCAAAAAACTGTCACCTTTGTCCACTTGTTATTCAACAGATAGCATTTTCCCACTTTGACAAATCACTTGGGTGTAGAAGGATTGCAGAATTTTGACTTCTGTCTTGGCATTAACAAAAATTTTGATTTGTGCAGGTGGATGGTAGCAATAGAGATTCCAGCACGGAGCCCGAGAAATGCACACTTTGGTGCAGTCTTCAAGTAAACTTGTGCACATCTGTATAAATTTTTGTGAGTGCTAGTCATGTAAGCCAAGCTTGCAGATTTTTCTTCTACAACAATTTTCCAGGAGATTCCAGGAGGAAATTACACACTTCAAGATTTCCCGGTGATTTTATTCCAAAGCAAAATCCAGCAGGAAGGCACATGAAACCACAGAATAGTGCTCTCCAGAAAGAGCCATCTTGCTCTAACAGACGTTAAATAACACCAACTCTACCACTGCTACTGCTTTACAAATTTGTGTCCTCAAGTCTAGATTACATTTCTGGATGTATGCAAATCACTGCACAAGCTGACTAAGACAAATCCATTTTGCATAAGCATTTGATACATTCCAGCCCTATCCCAAATGTCAAAGCTGATATCCTACAGAAAAAAAACAATGTAGTTTGTGCTGCAACCAACACCTATTTCATGTAATTTTTATCACAGGCAGAAATGGGTAAGCCATTCATCTCTTAAGGCCATATTTGTAAAACTTACTAGCTTGCTTACAAATACAGCTAGCTTAATTTGAAGATACATTTTCTGTGTCATAATGGTCAATTTGGGTTAAACCAACAGGTCGAAAATAAATTCCCATGACAAAAGGTGATTACTTTAAAAGCCTTCAATGAAGACAGAAAGAGAGAAGTCTCAGAGAGAACAGTGTAATGACGGTGTTCCACTTCACTCACATATTATAATCATTCTTCCTCTTATATGTCTACATACACAAAACATATGTATAAACAAACACTCTATTTCCTCGTTTTCACATATTTTAATGAAAATCACAATATTAAGTTTTACTCCTACAAAAAAGACCACCAACAGTTTTAGATCTTTGTTAATGAATACATAAACCAACATGACAGGTTAGGCTTACGTTGAAGAAATGGAACTGTTTTGATGATGATTTGATAAAGAAAATAATGAAGATGATGGCAGAATGAACATGACTTTTCTGTTAAAACCTTGTAATACGCTGATATAAGAACATACTCACAAGGCATTAACAGACTGGTAATGAATCCCATATGGATGGCTTTAATATCTTACTTCCAATCACAAACAGGCACCAAAGTGAAGTATGATTCACAATTAGAACCAAACATTAAGCAAGATAAATAAACTTATGATTTGTATTTTAAGCAAAATTATTACTGTAGTATTAGCAAATTTATACACACCAGGATAAATAAATATGTATGCAAACTTACAGAGGACTGATGATAATTAAACAACAAAGTATTGAAACAGGAATTGCAAGAACAAAATAATAAGCAAGAAAATAATTATTAGAAGAATTCTTTGGAGGACCAATGAATAAGAAGATTAGTGTTACCACAGGTTTTTTTGTGGACAAATGGATGAATAAAAAGCAAATGGATGAAAAGAAAACTGAAGATGAAGGAAAAAAAAATTAAGCGTTGACAATGAGATATGAGGATAAATGAATAGGAAAATAGGAATTAACACAGAATTATGAGGACACATGAATAAAAAAAAAAGAGTTAACACAAAATTATAAGGACAAATGAACAGGAAAATCAGTGTTAACACAGAGAGTTACGAAGGATCAATGAATAAGAAAGTATTAACCAGAGTTATGGATACAAACAAATCAAAAAGTAAGTATTAACCAGACTTATGGGTCCAAACAAATATGATAGTAAGTTCATCTACATAATATATTAACACAGAATCACTACTAGCACTGAGGCTACTGATCAATGGACACGAGTAAACAACACAGGTGTTTCTGAAAACATCTTTTTGCGTGCAGATATTCTGAACAACAGAAACGACCACATGTTAAGCACCATCAGATTCTGAGGTCAAGTGAAACAGCACAAGCATTTGTGTCGCTTTAAGCAGAGTGATTTATTGACATCACATAAAAACACATTTAAGCACTTAATAACTCACTGTTTGACATTAAACAAATACAAAGTGTCCACTCCATTTTATTGCAATATAGTTAACTATACCATATGTGTGGTGGCTGTATCATGAAACATAATGCAAAAGCTGAAAACAAATACTGCAAAATGAATTGCATTATAAAATGTTATGCTTAATTGTAACTTTCTGTAACCTGTCTTTGAGTTGAAATTAAGTAGAGTTGACTGTATATAACACATAAGACAACTGTGATGCTAACAGACCAGGCTATGATTGACGTCACAAGCTGTAATGGAGCACGGGTTACATTTAATAATTCCAGGCACTGATGGGTATTTTTATACACCTCTTTTTTTCCATTCTTTAAGACAGCTCTGAAAAATGAAACTCCAGAACAACGATGATAGGGCCTACTTTATGTATTTACCAAGTCTCTTCCTGGCAACATACTGATACTATTCTTTTTGTTTCACACCAGCAAAATACATATAAATAGAGAGGGCATTCTATTGTCCAAGGCACTTGTAAATCCCTCAGTTACCCATTTCATACTGTGAAAAAATGAGAACTCCTTAGGGAGGCAATTGTGGGTAAGAAAAAAAGCCTTGTTTTCAAATAATGATTTATTGACACCTCTTCCCTTGGCATTTAAGGATATTTGTTTGTTTCACATGTGCAAACAAACAAATAAACAAAGAGGGCACTTTTTAACTGCCTTTGGAGGCATCATGGATTCCTAAGTTACCCATTTCATACTGTGAAAAAAAAAGAGAACTCCTTGGGAAGCAACTACGGATACAAAAGGACGCAAGCCATCTATAGTGATTTATCAACATCTCCTCATTTGGTATTTATCAAAACTTTTAAGCGCACCCTCCCCCCCCCCTCCCACTTTTACTGATATATAGCTTGTTTACCATGTGACTTAGTGCTGTACAATCTTACACATCACTACTGACAATATGTTAAGTGACAAACATGTAACTTGATGCTGAGCCTGCCGCACAAACTCTTTGTCTAGGTATGTATATTTCATGCTCAAATTCAAACTAGTCTAAAACAGCTGTATAGCTAAATCAGTTTAGTAACGTCAGATCTCAGATTTCATGACACCCGTCATTACCAAGATGTGTGCAGAATACATAGATATGCCATATC
Organism: Ellobium chinense; assembly: GCA_033807755.1. Classification (NCBI taxonomy): domain Eukaryota; kingdom Metazoa; phylum Mollusca; class Gastropoda; order Ellobiida; family Ellobiidae; genus Ellobium; species Ellobium chinense. The sequence goes on from JAWQUT010000187.1 coordinate 252,443, forward strand.
TGCATTTTTTAAATATATATGTTTTTATGCATGGTCTCATGTAATTTTTACATGCAAACATTGTGTTAAAATCTTAATTTTATTTTATTTTTAAAATGTCAAAAAAGTTAGTAAGAAAGTTATTTAACTGAGGCCAATGATACAAGCTCATATGCTATTTCTCTCTAAAAACAGCAGTTCCTGGTTTGTTATTCTGGCTCAAAATGCAGTGGAATTCTGTTAGCAGAACAACCGCTTAACACGATCTCCTTCCTAATAAATTTCCATTCAACAATCCTTTTGTTTCCTGTAAAGAGCACTCTGGATAATGCAAACGTCTGATAACACACCCTCAGCAGTTTGGTCAGACAGGTCAGAGGGTGTGTTATCTGGTTTGACTGTATTTGAAAGTTGGGAATACAGTGGTATCAGCAACGGATGACGCAGATGACATCCTGATTACATCACCATTACAACTGCTAATATGTTCCATCATGAAGTAATTTTTCAGAATCTTGAAATTTTAGTCATGTAAAGGGGTTTACGCCATGATACTGCTGTTGAGATGTGTCAAAAGAAGTGGAATATACTGTGCACTCTGCCTGCCCCTTCTTCTGTTCAATGCCTCTGTGTTAGTAAAGTCGTAAATAGCTAAATAGTCTTCAACATTCCATTCAATTATACAAGGTAACACCATGACAGTTGGTTTAACAATATTTTCAGTGATATGACATTAAGACAAAATAATGGAAAGTGTTCCAGCTAGAAAAACCAAGGCACATTTTGAAAGAAAACAGCGATCAGGGCAAACAGACATGCTGGTAAAAGAGATCAGATTTCTTAGACCTGCAGTCTCATTAATAGATGGCCCTGTACACATGTATACCAGTAGAAAGGAATGGAGCACAAATGGGGCGGAGTAACTTCTGCACATGCCTGAGAACCCTGGGTTGGTGATCCCATGCGAGCTGAACAAGGTGTAATTCTTGTTGAGGTGAAAAAATGAACTAGCTCTCTTTACTTCAGTTTATCAATACTTCACCAAACTGGCTCTCTTCACTTCACTTTGTCAATCCTTGAACCAACTGATACCACAAAAAGGACATTGTCCTCGCCAGGGTTATCAGTTTTGACGTGTATTATTTTGACATGCATATTATCTCCTCATCATGGGCTATCAGTTTTAAAGTTTATGTTATGCATATTAACTCTTTCAGTCTCTTGTTCAGCATAGCAAGGGAAAGTACTCAAGAAATTCTCAGGCAATGGTTCACTGAAAAGCGTAGCCTACCCATAGATGTCACTGTATGTCTCTACATGCAATATCAGCAAATACAGAGATGTGGGCCTATGTTTTTTTTCAAGAGATTTCTCTTTGAAAGCTCTCCTTAACATTTTTTGGTTGAAGGATTCTAAGAGTTAATGCTACTGTCAGTTACTGATGTTACTGTAGTTATACAGATGGCAAAGGTTCTGCACAGCTTTCCCCTGATTTTTTTTTTCACAATATGCTATGGCTTACAATGATGAATTCAGTAGTTTATAAAACAAAAAGAATTTTAGCAGTATGTGCCTTCCCGCTCTCCTGTACATTTGAGAATCAAATCAATGAAGAAAACATCTCATTGTTTCCTTTTCCATTCTGTGTGACAATCTTAAACAGTGCCAAAGAAAAGTTTTGTTCTCAAAAACAAAATCTTGCATCTTATTCAACATAAAAACAAAACAAAACAAAAAAACCCCAAAAAAACAAGGTACGACAAACTGCAGATATCACATATTCTGAGATTTCACACATGAAGACTTAACTGTTAATACAAAAACTCATGTGGGCAAAAGGAATTCACAATTATATAAATTAAGACAACTAAAAAGATCACAGATGTTTCATACATAAAGCCTCCATAATATTCTTGAGCACATCAATCCTTTTATGAAAATTTCTGAGTGATGAAAGTGTAAGGTGCATGTTAGGTCAGGTCTATTTTGAATAGACTGAAATGCAAAGCTGCACATGATGCCGTGCCATTTGCACTGACTCACTGAAGACTGGACAGGTTTAAAATGAATTAGAATTACCATACTAAAACTATCCAGTTTCCAAGAATGATCTACAACATGAAGCACAGACGAGTGCATTGACTTTCTGAATGTACAGAATACCTTATTACCATGTGCGGGGAAGATGATGTCACAGCAAGCAGTCAGTTACTGGCTAGTAGAAGAGGATATGTACATATCTTCAGTCTTAGTGAATCAAACTTGAAGATTTTATACCACTAATATCAAGCTCACAATAGTTTTTGAAGAAAACCTTAGTTTCATGAAAAGCAAATATGTAAATAATCAGCTGAAACAAAAACAGATTTTTGAATATCAAATAGGCCATCCTTAAAGAGAAATTCAAATCATCAGTAAAGAGAGACAGAAAAATTATTACTCATTGAAAAGAATGAAATATGGCATGTATCACAGCCTTTATGAAAGCAAGGCTTTGACCACAGGTTGGCACAGTCCAATAACAAAGTGTTAAGTTCCAGGTATATATACCGTGTATGTAGTACAAGATGGAAACAGAGCACTTACTAACAGAAGTGGGGAATGAATGGACACAAACAGATGTTCACACAAAGTAGGATAAAGGGGAAAGTGCTTAAGAACTCAATTGCAGAGAGCAAAAGGAAGAAGGACAGAAAGTGATATGGTAGGCATGGAAGAAGGAAAGAAAGTGATATGGTAGGAATTGAGCCCGCAAGTTCGATTCCCACCACATCACTTTCTTTCCCTCTTTCATTTCTTCTCTGCATTTGTCTTTTTAAGCATTTTTGCCTTTATCTTACTTTGTGTGTACATCTGTTTGTGTCTGCTTACTCCTCACTTCTTCTACATATTGTTTATAAAATATATGTCATGCAGCCAGTGAAAACAAAGTTTAAGTACCTCTTTGGACTATGTCAATTTATTATTATATTATATAAAACCATGATGTACTTTTATCAGGTGAAAAAAAAAACTGACTTCTCATTTTTCTGGCTGTTGTTTGGCAATGGGGAAAAACAATGGCAAAAAATCATTCCACACTGTAAAAGTCATCTAATTTACCTCAAAAAGAACTCATATTTATCCACAATTATCTAACATTTGCCCATACCACCAGTAATTTTGTGTCCTGATATGACTGTACTCTACTTTGAGTTCTGCGATTAACAAATACTAAATACCAGAGATGCCAGGTCACCTTTTAAGTTCGACATCTCAGTTCTTGGTCAACGACATAGACCTCATTTTGACCGGCTGCAAAACATATGAATCTGTTTGCACATGAAACCACAATACAGTATAATAGTTTGGCTTCATGTTTATAAAATTAAAATTTGTCCACTCAAAATCACAGTCAATACAAAACCGACTCAAAGTTACATTAAAAGATAGCAGGGATAGAACCTGGCATGGGTGATGTACACGAACATTTCCATGAGCGCCTCTTCTTAATGCATTGTCTTTTTCAGTGTTGGTCATAAAAAACAATTCCAAAAATTTGGCATAAACAGAGCCGGTTCCATCCCTGAGATAGTTTTGGCTGTGCAGATTCTAAACCCATATCTGGTAAATCTCCCTGCCATTGAGAAAAATGTTCACAGTAATGGCTATAACACAGAGATAAGCTGTCTGCGTTCTGATGTCAGAATCACTGGGATGTGCAAGAGTGAAAAACGCTCCAACAATGGACAGTGAAATAGTAAATATGATGATTAAGAACCACAGAAAAATATTGACTTAAGATTTCAGCCGTTTCAACTGGTAATAGACTATGTCAGTAATGCCATGCGTTTTGTGTCCAGACTGCTTGGGTCAGTCTTATAGTAAATGTACGTGACATTAAAAGAGTGAGTCAGATTTCTACACAACCCAAAGGAAAAATAAACAATCAGATCTCTTCCGCTAGCCACAACATGATAATTTTGTATCACAGGTTATGACTGAAAACCAAATGCACTGATGCATGGTACCGTATGAAAAAAATTTATTAATCATACACTTTACAAATATCAGGAGATGAAATGCATGTCTTCTTATGCTGTAATGGATGAAAAACAACCTTCTCTGTTGCAGTGTTTGGTGCTGGAAATTTGAAATTCCCTTTACTTCAAGGTATATTTACATTACAATACCCAGATCTCCATATTGATATGCGTATCTCCTAGCCATTTCACTTAAACAACAGGAATGTTCAAATCTTCAGGAGCAAACACTAGTAGGTGTGTCATTATCTATCACGACATAGGCATTTCATTTGAATTTATAGATACTACTCAAACTGTGAGAGTAAATATCAACTATTATCTGGCATTAAGAACCTGTTGTATCTGTACAACTGACCATTAGAGATGTTTTTCCTCACCCACTACAGGTCTGAAGTTACAGCTTCAGTAGTGTGACTAGAACATCATGCAGGCAAGGGATAAATTTTGATATTGTTATTCCATCATCGTCAAAGAAACAAGTCAAAAGTATATGAAAACATCAAGCAACAAGTTACAGAAAAAAATCTTCTCATCTATACTGCCCATCACATGTAACCCCCAGTTAACCGCACTTCAAAACTTTGGCATCATTTTTAATCAAATAATTCAATTGTTATGAGTGAAAAAGCACACATTGCTCAATTCGTGTGTGTTATACAAATCTGCAATTCACAACCCAAAAATGCGGGGGTGGACAAACCTAATCCAGACAAATGGCACATATTTCTCCTTCTTATGAAATAAAAACTCGGGCTGAAGTTTTGAAACTGAACAAGAAGAAAGTTATTTATGATGGGAAGTACATTACAAATGAAAAATATCCCTGATAACCCTCGCATACAAGGAAAAATTGCCAACACTTTGCTACAAAACTCCAAATGCAAATGAAAATGATATGTAAGTGATAACAGTCACATTTCTTCCTTGATTAACACACCCCTGTGTTAAACTCAACTAACTTGTTAAACTTAACTAACTGGTTAAACTTAACTAACTTGTTAACTACGTAGTAAATAAGTAAATAAGTAACCTGGACAATAAATAATGATCACAGTATGAGAGCTTATGTATTTTGGTAAGAGGTGAGAGAAAATTTTGAGCCAGCACTATTCTGGCTGAAGATACAGCCCTACAGCAGCAGACTGATGAAATTTCCAAGAAAATTGCGATTAAACAATAATAATACACTATGGAAGTCACGAAGCTGACCTCACAAAAACTCTACATTTATCCACAATTACTGATCATTAAACATTTTAAAAAATGTCAATACAGAAATTGTTACACTTTCAATTTCCAAAATGGATAAATAACCAGTATTATTGGCCCCAGTCACCTTCTGAGCCAGACATCTTGATTCCCTGTGTAGTGATATAAGCCTCATTTCAATTAGTGGTGCGAAAAATATTCAATCATGATAAATCACAGAGACTGTTAAATGTTGAAAATGATCACTGAAGCTGCAGTAAGGACTGGAGTATGAAGGGTAAACCAGGTCTAAGGTTGTAAGTATTCAATTACCCTGATGTCTCTTCAAAAGCCAAAGTACATCAGTTTGACACTGTGCTTCATGCTCCATCTAACATTGCCATTTGCTGGTGTCGGTGACTTCGAATCACATCTTGTCAGATCTAACAGTAACATGTCTGCCAGCTCTCTCTCCCAGTGTGGCAAATTTCTACATGCATAGCGCAATTACTTAAGAATGCTCATGCTGTTTGCCTATAACTCTCCTAACAAAAACAGCATGTGTACGGCTCCACCAAAATTAAAGACTTATCATAACTGTATTTAACATTTCAAAAACAAAAATGCAACTGAAAAGTGTAGGTACAAATAACATTTCAACTAAAGAGAAAGATTTGGACTGGTCAGAACAGAGCTAAACATTGTCATCGTAACTGTAGTGTTTGATAAATATATTAAAATTGTTAAACTTAAAAAAATAAGCTGAGCATACCCTGTTTAGAATGTTAAATAGAGAAATGAAAACAGAAGCAATAAAACTGCAAGGAATTGAGAGAGAAAGAAAAAAATGCAGCTTCTGCGCAGACCTAGGCAAAATCACATTGACTGCACTATGCAGAACAAACACAAATAAAAATTCACACTTCTAATACAAATCCTAGTGCAAGTTTCAGAGCAAACTTTCAAGACAGAATTATGACCATGTCAATCAAGTTTTTCAGGAAATTATTAACCTTACTTTATTTAGAAAGTTTTATTTGGTATAACTTGTACGCTGCAGTAATACTGCAAATTAGTGATGCTTGGTAACGGAAGAATTTTTTTTAGTGACCTGACCAATGAAATTACAATTAAGATTTATGGTGCCTTACCGCCTGTCTCACTAAAACTAAACACTGTTAAGGGTTATTAGGGTCACTATTTTAGTTCCATGATATGCACTGTGTCATATAACCACATACTGAAGAAAAACAAACCAATCTGTATGAACAAATGCAATAATTCACAATGAAAATTAGACAATTAAATCATGGGTGATTAAACCTCATATTTGACAGATAACAAAACACCAAATTAAAGGATGTGACCACGGGTATCACCACCCTTCAATAACAATAACACTGCAGGCACATCAGACCATTTCTAATTTACATAAAGGACATATTTATATTTTCTACAAGCCGTTGCAATTACAAAAAAAAAATACATTTTCATGACATTAAAGATTGCAAAGGTATGAAAATCTTAGAAAAAAATCACAGTGAGTGCAGCACAATTACTTAGCCAAAACAGAACTGATGACAGACCAGTCCATTCAGATTTGAACTTTGACACAAAATACAGTGGAACCAGTTTAAGCAGGACGGCTCCGTTCCCGACAAATCGTCCCCCTTAGGTGGGCGTCCTGCTTAGGCGGACTATCCATTATAAAGTGATTTCTTAGATAGTACGTTTCATTCAAGTTAAGAGATAATCATGTGGGATTGAATTTACATGATAATAAACACCGGCAAAGATAAGCATCACACTTCTCACTCCACATCTGGCCACAGCGTGACGCGAGCGGCGTGTATCAAAAAGCTTCTATGCAACATGAATGATGGTCATGCCTATGTGAACGACACCCCAGCCGCATTTTGTGCAATAGCGCAGGTAAGTGTCATAGGTGTCGTAAGTGTCAATCACTGCCCAAGCTGAAGGAAGGATAATATGGCTGACAGGAGGCGGGGCTTACTTAATCTTGATCCGTTGATACTTGTGCGGGTTAAATGACCTGTGGCTAGGATGTCCGCTCTGATTCGTCCATGCGTGCACCGAAGGGTCAACTGCCTGACAGGAGGCTATGGGGAGGTGGTATCAATCACTTCTCCTGTAACCTAAGTGGTGCAATCAGGACCATTGGTACAAGCTTCTTTGTAGCTCTCAGATTTTCAGCTGATGGACAAAGATAAACAAGCACTGAGACACAGCACGATAGTGAAAATTTGCAGCATTCCTATCAAAAACAGCATGTATATTATGGAGATCTGGCTCAAACATGTACACATTTAAATAGCGAAAATCCGTTCCCCAGGCATTTGTCGCCCTTAAGCGGGTCCCACTGTATATTGGCAAAAATGAGAAGTGCACTGGTGATTACTGAAAACTGTGAAAACAGACAGTAAGGAAACTCACGAATGACAATATGGATATATATTGAGAATGTCATTGCTAATAAAAAAAAAAAAAACGGCTAAAAATTTGTAAATATCCTTTATAACTAAATTAAAATTTTCAGAGAGGTGAAATGTTTATCTTCGCTGAAGCATGAAGGATATATACATGCCTCGGTTGTTTTTCTTAATTCACAATAAAACTTCTAACATTTAACCAATACTGAGCTCCCATACTGTCCATTCTCAAAGAAAGGCATTATTAAAAAAATGAAACATTGAAAACTTATAAAGAGAATCAACAGAAGTCCGTACATAACAACTTCATAATCTTCAATCATGTGCGCTGCATCGCATCTTTGCATAGATGTGTGCTTTCATTATTGATGCACCAGTCATGGAATCTGACCCACAGTAAACACTTTAAAAAGGAAAGTGGAAGGGAACAAGTTCAACATAATGACAGGAACAATAAAAGCAATGTACATGTACATGTTTATAAATATTTGGGAAGAAAGATACTCACAATAACATTGGGGGCAGGAAGTAAAGATACAAATATTCAGGAGACACGGAAACATTTCTGGGAGCAAAAAGAATTTGGAGAAATGGTGAACAAAGTATTTGGGAGCAAAGGTATAACAAGAATTCTACCAGAGCAAAAGCATAAGACAAATGGGGAAGAAAAATACACACGGAATTTGGGAAGCAAAAGTACTGAATTATTATAAGTTGTAAAACATGTAGTTATGATATAACCAACTGATTTTAAACAAATGATATTTAAAATAATGATAACTTATTGTCAACAAACTATACAATCAGTATTATGTTCGATTAGATTGAAGCCACATTATTCTATTCTATTAAATACATTTTGGCCTACCAAATCATAGAATTGCAGGTCTGGGAATCAGACTACACTTCTGAGTTTGTGATGTTGTTTCATTACTGTGAATAAATTCTGAATGGGAAAATGAGGGTGAGGTGCACAGTGAAAAGATTAAGGCTTCATAAAACATTTTCACCCTGAACTGTTTCTGGAAATAATACAGCTTCATTTCTAGGAATGAAGATGCCAATAGCATGTGGCATAAAAGTATATAATTTTAAACAGTTCCTTAAAAATCAGAAAACTAGCCATGGGGAGGCAGGAAAAGGGCATGGATTTGAATTTCAAAGGCTTAGATTAGATTAGTGCTTGTAGACTCAGAATAGGTGAGATTTGGCCCTCAAGTATAAACTTCGTAGGTAAGGTTACCCTGTTTATTAGGTAGCCTGCTTCACTGCCTCAGTTCTCAAAATCTAATTGGGCATTTTTTTTGGTTTTGTGTCAAAGTGTTTGGGGAAAAGTTAAACAACATGTGTGGAAAGTATTTTGGCATGGAACCCCTGCATTAGTTACTGAGAAGTGTAAAACCTTATATAGCCATAAGTGAAAAAAACATTGGCATCTTCATACTTCTAACACTGACTACCAAAAAGTAAAGTGTCTGTGACAACTATCACAGAGTGTGAATACAATAAATAATCACATGAATCGCTTAAAAAATTTAATACAAATAAAAAAATTTTAAAAATACAATGGAAAATGTCCTTGAGTATAAAAATGCACCAATTTAAACTGATTAGAATTAATATATAGTCCATTTAGTGGGTATTGCTTTCCATTCTGCAATTTGACATTTGTGTGAAGATATGTAGGCTCTTGTGTCAAAGTATTTTATGTCAGTCATCTTGTCAAGGTGAATCTCTTACAAAGAAAAAAAATAAATATAATTTTGAGTAGGTAATAACACTTTAATTTGACCATACAAAATAAGTTCATTCCTAGTCATTGTTACTATTTCACAGTTTGCTCTTGTCTGACAACTAACTTTGTAATATTCCTTGCATGCTGCAGGCTCCAATATTCCTTGCATGCTGCAGTCTTCAGTGATGGATTGGGCTGCTGCCTGCAAAGGAAATCCCTTGTTAAAAGGCTGAAATACTGGTAGAAAGTCAGATTCTCTGCTCCTGATATCATTCTCATTGATTAAGTTGGCTATAGACATGCTCAAGTAACGGGAACGAAAATTGTATTTTTGAATTCCTCTAATGGCTTCATTTTGCAGGCCTAAGAGGTATTCCTTGAAAGCAAACTACAATAAGTGGGAATATATTTTTTTTAATCATGTTTTACAAATTAAAAACAGTAGATGTATGGGGATTCCACATAAGTGTTCTGGCAGCTTATTCAAATTCTCCTTAACTGCAATATTTAAAATTGCAATATTTAAAAGTTTAAAAATAAAGGCAGCAATAACCACAACAATCATTGCTACTTTTATTCTCACCCTCTGCTTAACTGCAACCTTTTTCATGCTTATGTTGGAGCATTAGAGGCACAAAGAGCAATATTAGTACCATCTGGAAAAAAATCTGAGGTACATTCCATAGGCAATAAATATACTGTTTACAGACTCTGCACATGGACAATGAACTTACATGACTGTAGTAACAATATGACTAGAAGAATATGATGGCATAAAATTCATCAAGGATAATATACATAAATACACCCTTTTACAGTCACTTAAGTAATTGGACAAAAGGTTTGGCGCTCTTTATCTCAAGACATATCTATACTTGCCTTCATTATATCAATGTATTTTATTTGAATTACCCAGGAATTATATGCTCATGGAGAAAAGTAAGTGTTCATCACTTAACTGAGCATCGCACAGATGTTGTTGGTCAAACTCAAGTAAAACTTGGTACACGGTTTGAGCATTTAAGAAGGAACAACAAGGCCAGTTAGAGTTCAGTGATAATGTATTGAAATACGCAAGAAATCTATGTCAAGATGCTGCTTCCCCACCCCCACCTCTCGTCAACAAAATGAAAAAAACCCTGAATTCAGTTCTGAATATATCTTCCTCAGGTTGTTTTTACTGCCTGACAGCACTATCTCACTGATCTAACATTGATTAATGTGTGAGGAATGTTATTCTAATATTTTTGTGACGCCTGGGCCAAAATGGGTGATTTCGTGGAGGCATTTATCTCCTCTGCAGTTTATGCTTCAGTTCCTCCCATTTGATGGGGGACAGATCAGAGAAAATTAATGGTTATTTGGTGAAACTCTGCTGTTGTTGAAAATGGTACCGCAAGCAAACATGTCATATTATGTGGAGGAGCATGGGCCTCTGCATGTGATTTTGATTGAGTTGTGATTACCTCCCAATTAACAATGCGATTCAACTGAAACTGCTGGTGTTAGTGAGCAATATTCAAAGACAACTGTATGTCAAGTTCACCCAGGAGCTATTTTTTTATGATGCACACTTACATTTTGCCATGGGTATATTTCAAACTACATGTAATATTCAATATAGACAAATCACAACACCAGAGTTAGGGTAAACATTGAGGATGATCCAAAGCATATGCAAATGTATAATTCAGCTGTAACTGAGCAGCCAAAATATGCTTCTTCATGCCAAATACCTCAAATCTGAAGGCAAAATTTTAAAATCTTTCATTTCAGCATTTATAGGAGCCCTTCTCTTCCTAACAACAATAAAGATGCAAAATGCCCCAGCAGTTCAAACTGCTTGCACTGCTGACCTCACTAAAATTCCTGTTTGGTCTAAACATAATTCAGTTTAAAAAAAAACAACAAAAAAACACTAAGAATCATCTCCTTCCATGTATTCTATAAACGTGCAAGACATGTGGTATCTCTACAGTTTACTTTACAACAAGTCTGAGACATAAAAGGAAAAAGAAAAAGATACACATACATTTCCAGTATCTTACATTATTATATTCCTGGACAAATCAACACAATGACAGCACAAGAAATTGATAGGGAAGCAAAACAACTGAGACAACAACAAAAGATCTGCAAATACTGCTCATAATCTCTATTGAAAGCAAAACCCTGTTCAACAAATGTGCGAAGTATATAACTTTCAGGCCACTCAAAATATACAGCCAACAAATGTAAAACTTGTAACAATGAAATCTGCAATGCTATTTTTGTTACATGATAAACAAGCCAGTATGTTATGTATTCTAATCACTCAGAATGCATACCTGCTAGAGAGACTTGCATCTACAGATATATAGACATACATTAAAAACCCTCTACAACATTATGGAGAAAGAAGTGGTCACATCTCCTAGTGAGCGTTTCTCAGTTAGTGGTAAGTTGTAAAAATTCAACAAGTCATCAAGTCATTCTTTAAATTCAGAACCAAACTGTTTTGTTTCCTTATGAACAATTATGACATTCATGTAAACATGTCTTAAATTTTAATTAACTCTCTAATATCTTAAATTCTGTTCACTGAGAATGCATGCCCTAGTAGTAGCATTTGAAACTAAAGATCTATAATATTCATATCTTTATACACAAACCCTGCTGAACACTGGCAACTGAATTCTTCTTTTCCTTTTACCTGGTGAACATATGTACAGCTGCATATCGACGGCCTTTGCATGTAACTGGCCAGGCTGACTGTGTGTCATATATAAACATGGCCAGTCCTATGCAAAGACTGATGATATTCTGATATTTCGACTGTTCACAGCAGCATTAGATATGGCTATATCCTCCCAACAACAACCAGCTTCTCTTGAGTAGTGGATCAGATTCTCATATTTTGGCTGTTCGGAACAGCATTAGTCATGGCAACTAGTCTCCCAATGCAACAAGCTTTACTTGAGAAGTATATCCGATTCTGATTATTAAACTGTAACAAATTGCATCAATTGTGGCTATATTCTCCCACTGCAAACAGCTTCACTTGAGCAGCATATCGGATTTTGTTTGAGCCATAACACAACCATAATGTGGGGGGATATCACAGCTACATTTTATGGATATGTCCCATTCACTTCATTTCCCACATGTGCCTTCTACTCACTTTATAATAAAAAGGATGTTGGTGACCCTAAAGTTCAATCAGAATTATCAATGTACACAACAGGGATGTAAATGGCTCATGGCGAAGATACTGGAAAATTACCAAGTCTATACTACATGAATTTATGGAATGGCCCACAACTTCTGTGATTACATGTAGCATAATAAAAACACTTTGAAGTCACGTGGCCATTAAACTGCTGGAAACATCCCTGACATGACAAAAAACACCAAAGTTTACATCCACAGTGCCAACTTTATTATCATAAATAGTATGAATGAAAATACTTCCACCGCAATGTGCTACATGTATTAGTTATGAAGAGTGTTTGTACTTCCTAATATTCATGTCGCTATAGTGTGAGGTCTTTGCATTTGTTTTGTGATGTTCCATAACCAATCCACCTTCTCGCCGATCTTCGCAAAGGACCGGCAACATTTATATAAGAAATATAGCCAGCCTGGCCGGTCAAATGTGAAGACCAACGTTTTGTTAGTCTATCAAACATTCAAAGGTTTTCGAGACCTAAAATCAAACACTCTACACAGATTGCTCTTTACACACTCATATAAATCACAAAGCAAACAACTTAAAGGATCACCATTAGAAATCTCACAGGAAAGTCACATTGCAAAGACCATATATTTACAAATCAGTTAAAAAATGGAAAATTTAGTTTTCTCAAGATGAAATCTGTAAATGTGATCCTTTTCATTCATAAATGTCTAGAAGATAAAATATTAATGGCACTCAGATATGTTGAGAACAAAGCTGCACGGTTAAGACAAAGAGGAACAAGTAAAACACATGATGCTGTACAAGTTTAAGTGCACATGAGACAAACATTTCAAAATCAAGCTATTCCATCTGCTCTAATGAAACACATATCTTTCGATTAAAAATGAAGCTCAACATTTATATTCATAATTTGTCATGTAGAAAATGTAATAAATTCAGGTAATGTATCTCTTTAAAATTCAGCTGGTGAAGCTGCAAGGCCATAACCACACCATCATGAGTGTGAGACAGGCTGTGATAGGAGGTCAGTAGTGAGACACTTTTTCACCATAGGCAGTTATTTATAATCATTTTCATTATGGCTGTATTACAGACCAGGGATCCAAACTTTTTAACTCTGTAAGCATGAGGCTCCCGTGGTTCAGCCTCCCACTGGCTGCATGGCCATTGTTATGGATAATGACCGCTGCCAGGTGACACTGGGATGCAAAATTCTCCTGCCCCGTTACGAGGTCGGCAAAGAGATGCGTATATTTTCTAAAGCTGCACTAAAGTGAAGTGAGTGGACATTAGTATAAATTCTATCACCGTATCATGAAAGTTAATGTAAGAAGGAAAGAAAAAGAGAAAAAAGTTGGGAAACACAAGAGTTCCTAAAAGAAATGTGAAAACTTTTTAGGTGGTTCTCAGAGATTTCAACAATTAATGTATGGACTCAGTAGCAATTAATTTTAGTAAGTTTGTACTTCATTACACCGACAAGAGAACATGTTATTTCATTTATCAATGATGGAAAAGGATATCAGTGGTCAGAAAATATTCTTATGGATCTTCTATGGACCTAATGACTAAACTTTCAATGTTAATGACTTTTTAAGGTCTAAAAACATGCTAACAAATCTAAGGACTTCATGTACCAACCCTGATAAGTATCGGCTCTGTCCTGAGTCAAGAAAATGTTATATACAATGACGAAATCTCTCAATATCCATTTCAGCTGGGACAAGTAGGGACATAAAATGGTAGAAAAACAACAGATTTGTGATTTCTCAACTGCCTTTGAAGTCACAAGTCTACCAGCTCCATACTGTATGATGTATGACTGAAATATTAAATATATGCACAAGAGTTTTAAAACATAGAAACAGGCGCCAATGATTTTATACTTTCATGTTAGTAAACATTTCATACCAACAAATGCAACAGCCAAGTAAACTTTTAACAAGAAGTACACATTTACAATCACATTTCCATAAGCCCGAGGGAGCCTAGTTTGGCCTGCAGTCTTTTGCCTTCAAATAAAAACCGATGACCCATGTAAGTCTTTGCTTTTCAAACTGCACTTCATGAGGAGGGAAAATGTATTTATGTGAATCATCTTATTACATGGGCTTACAAGCCCCACTTCCATTACATTCCATGTCATAAATATGATGCACAATACCCTCTGAAGGATGAAACAAGAGTCCAATATTTCTAAATGAAGATGCAAAGATGCTAATCTTAGATGATCTTATCATTTCAACAAAAAACACAACATCAATAATATTACAGGCATGTATTAGCCTCATAAGTCACCATATACTTATTCTGGAAATGGATTTTCAGATTTTAACTTTCTGGAAATTGATAATTTTGCCAAAATCTGAGAGAATCTGTTATGCCATAAAATTCCTTGAAAACAATAAATTTGTATTTTAAAATTTGACTGTGGTCTACAAACTTAACAGACAACCTTGGCCTTTCCACTTGGCAATTCACTAGAAAGCTGAAACCAATGACTTGCTTAGTGAATAATATTGCCAGTTTGGTTTTTGTGGAGTTTAAAAGTATTGGTAAAGTACGATCCCATTTCTTTTGTTAAAATCATTTAATACATATTTTGTCAGTATGGCAGTCTAAATCTCAGTGAAACATCAATGAACAAATCTTACAAAATTTCCGAAAAATGCCATCTCTGAAATTAAATAGTTTCTTGAACATCTTGGGTGTTAAATAGCTTGCCTTGGCTTAGTGACTTATCCCAAGAACTGGTCATGAGGTTGCGCTCTGCACTCCCGCTGCTCGCAGTTTCTGATGCTGCTGCTGCTGACTGGGATAACTGCTCACCTTGACACGCTTCTTGCTGAGAAGTTTGCGGTTGTACTGAAATCAGTGTTGTGCCCAGCGGAGGATGTATTGCTAGCATTTCCATTAAGTTTGAATCACTGCCTTGCCTGGGCCGAGGGCCCTGGTGGGGAAATGAAGGGCTCCTAGGCATTGAACTGGATATAATACTATTGCTTACTGACTCTGGTGACTGCCCAGCTGAGACAGACTGCTGACCATGCCCAGGCTGGTTTGGCAGTCTTGTGGCTTGATGACCTGGGACTGACGGTATGGATGGGCTCAGGTTATATGGAACACCCTGTCGTAATGTGTTCACCGAGGACAGAGAATGTGAACGAGTTGGAATGGCTGTGGTCCCTGTTAACAGATCTGGTGATGTGCTCTCTCTGCCTCTACCTTGGACAGCTAATGAAGGCATCATTTCTTCTATGATGGATGAAGTGTTGAACACCTGAGACGATACTTCCCCAGATTCACTTAGAAGGCATGTGTATGATGGGATGGACGAAAATGATCTTCGTGACCACTGTGATGGTTTGTCCTCCGCTTCTTCTGACTCAGTGCTTTTGGTAATTGCTACTCCTGGCAATGCCATGGGTACTGAGGGCACAGACTTATCCACTTCAGGGTCATGGGTTACACTCTGAGCAGTATTACTTTTGGCAGTAGGATCAACAACAGGCTGTTGTGCAAGTGAGCATTTACCATAATCACTGGCAGCTACTTGGTTACCCAAACATTGGTTGGTGGCTATGGTAGTCAGAGGACCCAAGGCAATGGATGACCTACAGGATTCACTTGTCCCATTATGATCTGACTTATTCATATTGAGAGGATGGTTATACTGAAAGAAGCTCTGACCAGGCTGGCTGGTTCTTCGTGGTGAGGGTGATCCATCCAGCTGGCCAGAGCCACCGTGAGAGCCTACTGTGTTCAAACTGGTCTCGCTGTGATAGAGGCTGATCCCACCACAAGTCTCCTCATACGTTGGGGGTGCCTCATTATGATCCTCGTGGCTGATGAAGCTGGGGCAGTTGCTGCTGCAGCTGTGAGCAATGTCCATGTAAGGAGGAGGGGCCAGATCACAATTATTCCTGAAAAACACAAGAAATATTGCTTGAAAAGATGCATGAAGGCATATCTAAAATTCTAAATGGTCATACCTCTTAACAAAGTTTACACTTGAACAGAAATACTGTATTCATAAAATCTGTGTGAAGTCTGTAATACTTCTCACAATCTTCATCAGAAATATACTGGAGGAGGTAGACTGCAATTATTTATGAAACAAAACATGGGGATTCCACATACTGCACTGGCCACAAAAATTATTCGCTCACACAATCAAACTTCTTTGCTACCATCCAATGATGAAAGACAATGAAGAAGTAAATACTCTAAACGCAAACAACAGCATATGTTTTATATTAACTGGAGTCTTGATCTCAGCCTCAGTGCTTTGCTTACCAGCTCTTAAGTCATTAGAAAGCATGTAATATTAAAGAATTTAAAGGGGCAGCCATCTGCAAACTAATGAATAGGAAACCACTCTTCAAGACATGGAAACACCTATCACACCAATAGACAAGCTAAATACAGGTACAATCTAGATAAGAAAGCTGTTTATGGTATAAGAAATGGCGACCCAGTTTTAGAGCGCGCTCCACTCTCAAACCATGACTACGGTTGAAAATGACAGTGGAGGACCCTTGCTGGATCTCTGATGTTCACTGAAGCTGGCAAGCAATATGTTAATGGCAGAGGCCATATTATAATTAACAAACTGTGGGAAATCTGTGGAAATCTGGTAAAAAATCTTCACACTTCATGATAGAACTCTCGTTTTCAAGACAGCTTAGATTTATGTATGCACGTGAAATAGCATCCTGCTATTAGAGTTACTGCACTCTATACAAAACAACTAAGAAGGGCTGCAGTAGAACCCCATGAACCTGAAGCCCTGGGGATCAGCCCAAAATTTAGAGTTTGTGGTGAGTGAAAATTTTATACAGAAAATAAAGGACACATAGGACCAAAATCTACAATGAGTACACAGTTCTAATGAGTACATGAGGTTTGGGTTATAACGTTCCACTGTCGCTGCAAAGATCTTTGCTCAGTGTATTGGTGTGTTGGTCTGAAGTGCTATGCTCAGTGTGTTGGTCTGAAGTGCTAAAACCTAGACACCTGCAGTCTAGCAACAGAAAAAAAACAAAGGCTTTTTACCTGAAGGGCTTCTACAGAACCCCACAACAGAAGCTACACAGTAACATTCCTCACATGTAACACTATCATGTACAGTCAAATCTGTTTAAGGCAAAAGCTTAACACACATTATGAAATTGGTCATGTTAGACAGAACCGCTAGTCTCCTTATGCAAGTAGTGATGCGAATACTTTAAAAGTGTGAAGTTGCGAGAGCAGGCATTAGCCTGGCTATGAGACTTATAACCCACATTATTATTATAACTTTTAGAGGTACAGAACTCAAAATCAGCTTTTGTCTTTCCTTTTTGGGTTCCCAGGATAATGCAACCTCGTTCCTCTCCATAGACCTAGTAGAAGGCCAAGACAAAATTGTGGCAAAAGCCTTAAGAAGATTTCAGATCCAATTATGGCCACTTCTCTTATATGGCGATAATTCCTGCTTTACAATGCTTGTCATATTAAAAAAAGGCAGTCATGGTCATGGTACAAATGTGGTTTGCAACAGAAGGTCAAATGCAAAGGAAAAAGTGATGGTCATCCTTCAATCCTTAGGCCTTAGGCATAATCCATGCGTTCTTTAAAGGAAGGCTGCATCGACCTACAGGCCATATTAAATCATATGATACCCTGCTTTTCCAATAAAACAGTCTTTCAAGCGTCTGTCATAGTGATATAACGCCTCTGCCAGACTCAGACAACCCACAGGGTTACATTATCCAAAGTCCGAATTGTTAAATCCACTGTGCGCCCGGCGGCCATAAGCATATGTCAAATACATTCTTGCCACATGGCCATAGCTGTCTAGCCAGTGCTCTGTGGATGGGTGATAGCATGATGGTATGAATGTTTTAATTCCTCTGTGAACAGTAGATATGTCAAACAAAATCATGCTGAGGCAATAAAAATGCAGAACACTTTTTCTGGCTTACACTATCAAACTTTACATCTGAATCTGGATAACCAGAACCTTAATTAAAAGCTGAATAATAGATTGTCAGACAGAGGTGTCTGTAGCTGCTGGAACTTAAGTGACATCATCGTTTTTGCCATAGGCCTCTGCTGATCACGGAAGGGGAATAATTCTAGCTCTCCTTATTGCGTCATATTACATATATGTGCACGGTAACAGAATGACAATCTTTCTTCGCAAAATTGACTCGGTGGGCACCATAGATAATTTTTAGAGAGAAAAAGTATTGAAAAATGGAAAATTATTTTTGTTGTGCGTGTCCTCCTTTAATGTACTGTGTTCATTACCCATGTTTTGGGAGTTTCTTGTGGTTACTGCAGTGTGTTAACTAATGCAAGGATTATTCATATGGCCATTGATCAACTAAGCAGATGGTTGTCATATGGCAGTGGTTACTACAACAGGTTTAAATGCACACATACTAAGTTACATTTTCATCAAAGCAGAACTAGTACATGGAGAGGCAACTCAAGGATAACAAAAAAATAAATCCTAGATTCTCCCAGATCAATCTATTTGTCACTCTCTATGTCAAACAGCAGTTAGAAAAACATGCTGAAATCCATGCAGTCAAACTGAGCAAGTATGATATATCCTGAAATGGAACATATCTGTCTACACACTGCATGCAATGCAGTAGACAGGAGAGCTGCAATCAGAACTTACAAACTGGGCCAGCTCCTGTTAGAATATTGATCTGAGAAGTCATATGCATCAGGCACACCTGGCCAACATCTGGTGGATTTTATGAGGAATAGGAAGCAAATAATTACGTAAAAAGAACTCAACAATAAGTCTTTTCTTGCTTATTCCTAATTGTCACAGTCATATACAGATCAGCTATCTCATTTCAGTGAATTTTTCAGGAGGGGAAAAACTATTTCATCATTGCCCTCATAGATTTGAATTAGACAATTTTATTATGCTGAAGACATAAGGCTTAGGATAGAGCTGTTGATGTCTTTAGATTTAGGTAAAATGCTCTGCCACAGTTTAAATTCAGTGATTTTGTACTTTGTCTGTTATATTTCATTAGTGTATTGAGTTATAACCCAGTCTGCAAATTGCCTAAATCTGAGATAGGTGATCAGGCTATGACTGTGATGATATCAGCTTGGTTCTCTTCTGTCTCTGACTGATTATGGATCCTTTATAAGCTTTCTACAAGGTAGCCAGAAATTTCTGACTTCTTCTACACTTCTAACCATTTCCACCTTAAAATTAAGGAATGCCAAGAATAAATTTGACAGGTTACTGAATTTCAACAAAATATGCACAAACAAAAAGTTTCTTTTTAAAACCTTGCATTCAACAGTTGTAAACATTTCTGCACCACTGTAGGGTCATTTTTTATTACCAATTCTTCATACAGTACTTCTCTTTGATCTTATTTTGTGGCCAAAAAGGCCATAAGTCTGGTTGGTGGAGGTATTTTTGTTCCTGATGCTGTACCAGTTTGTAAAAAAAAACCTCTTAATGAAAACATGATTTTCTGGGAAATGCCTCCTTTGATGGGACAGCAAGAAAAACGTGAAAATGTGACAGTTTCATAAACTGCTTGATAGTAAGCAGAAAGCAAAGATGACAACAGCTTTTGACGTCATTTTCAGAGACCAAAATCAACATAAGGGTCTTTGTTCAGTATAAAGGTTGCTTTGTTATTTAGTCTACTTTTTTTCCTTCTAAAAATTCCCCGGTTTTTTTTGCACCTTATTTTTAGTTTTCTGAAAATTTTTGGCCTTCTGCAATCCCTGCACAAGGGTATAAAGGTCAGAATTTTGTCACACCTACTAAGTTTATAATCTCACCTTGTGACATTGTGATTTGGCTCTTCACTGTCCCAGGTCTCCACTACAATGGTAGCTGCACCAGTACCATCATCATGATCGACAACCACTGCAGTAACACCACTTGTGTTCATTGTTTCCATCTGGGCATCAATGAGAAAACAGCTTTTATTAACTTTCATTTCACTGAATTAGAAATTCTTTCATGTTTTTGTTCTCTTGTTTAACTTATCAAATTCATGTCCCACTGGTACTTCACCATGGATATCAACACAAGCCAATTCCTTGCCCTTGTGCATAAACACATCTGACTGGCAATATACAAGGACTCTCCTACCCTGTGTTTGGTTTAGGATTAGAGATAGCATGACAGGTAAGTGAGAAACAACACCCCTGGTCAGTCAATAGATTATAATTATCAGCAAACTCTCTCTCTCATATGCATGCTGTTTTTCCTAATCCTGACCTTAACCATAAAACCATAAATCAAAGACAGGGTGGAAGAGTCCCCGCATACTGCTGTTTGACTGAAATCTGAGCTGTGCTCAGTTATTGGATTTATGAAGGAAATGTTCTTATGTACAAATGGAAGTTCCATGTTTATAAAACTATGATGAAATGTAAAACTAGACTGGTACAATAGCAAAAACTTTGGTAAAATTTGCATCTCAGAAATACATTACTAAAAACAACAAACAATGCCTGCCACAGTGACAATCTATGTATCTTTCTGCAAATTTAGGTGAAAACCAAATGACTGTACATTGCATGGTCCTCCTGGAATCCTTGCCATAAATTTTGTGTTAGCATCTTATACTAACAGATGAAGAATGGCCACAATAGCTTCCATTTTCTATTTTCTCTAAAAGAGTTACGCTAAAAATGCAGGTCAGAGAGTTGGGAGTGATAGCTCATAGGACCCTAATAATGAGACCCATTTACTCATTTGAACACTGAGACTAAAACGTGTAATGTAGTAAGGTGATGAAACCAATGGGTTCAAGGGATGCACTTATTTTTTAAAATATTCTTGGGACTTACTGCAGTCTCATGTAGGATCTAGACTAGAATATGTCATGATTAGCAATGATCTATATAACACAAAAACAGTTCTTAAGAAATAAACTTGTCACAAATATATAATTAAATTTAAATAGTAAATATGACTCAAAACGAGTATGAGCTAGACAAAAAGAAAACAGGAGAACTAAAAATAACCATTTTTTTTCAGATTTTAATTTTTCTAAGCAAGCTATTTCTCAGACTTCTGTCAAACAACATTCTGAAAGACACCAACAGTTTTCAATTACTGAAAATTCCCTAAATAGTAGCATCCCTGGGGCTAATAAAAGATATCATTAGGGAAATTAAATGCCTGAACAGCTTAAGGCCTGAAGTGGCTGTTGTGACTGTGGCTAGTGTTTACCTGAGTGTTTACCTGCACGGGGCCATTGGCTGTTCTGTTTCTCTTTCGAGCCAGCATAAATTGTCGGAGGGATAACAACAGCATGAGTAGCGCCAGTGCTATCAGTAAAGGTCCTGTCATGGAGATCTTGCCCCCAAAGACGTCATTGAAACCTGGATAACAGAAACTGAACATTTCAAAATATGCTCACAGTAAGTAAACAAGAATTGAGGCAAAGTGCTGCCTTGATAAATTTTAAGATTTACAAAATTCCTTGTATATTAAGGGGTCTGATCTTCACAGAAGCCCTTAACTTGAGTGCCAATGTACTTGAAAAAGCGAAGATGTAATTTAAAGGTCAGAGCAGCTCCAGAGTTAAATTCTCATTATGTGGGATAAATTACTACATCATGCTGGTAACATGGATCTGTAACATTCTTTGTTCAAAAAGAAATAATTTTCTCCTCAGGAATTAGGGTGCAGTCTGCCGCATAGATAGACATAAGTATCCAGCATACCGTCATCTGGCCAAAAGCCTTCACAATTCATGTTTCATGTTATAACTATGGTGGCTTTGTGTTTAAAAAAAAACAACAAAACCATGGCTGAACACAATCCTTTCCATATGAATCTCTCATCTTGAAGTTCCAACCGTTTTATTTCTTACAAAAAGTACTCTGGACAACACAAAATTCCTAATGACATACCTTTACTTCTATCAAACACATGATGAATTCTGTTTCTCAGTATATAAAGTGAACTTTACCCACTTGTGAATTTGACCATACATTTATATAAATGGCTCAAATCAAATTACCACATAATCTTGATAACCTTGCTGGCACATAACTCACTACCAACAATACTCTTGTTTGTGATATCTGAGTTAAACTGCTACAAAAGATTTTATTCAGCACTATAACAAGATACAAACCAAGCCAGGTCAAAATTGTCCCAACCAGCAATAGTATAGTGGCCACACTTGAAAACAATATCCCTCTGCGCAGTGGCTCCTTGGAATCTGGTGGGCTAAACGAGGAAAATGGAAAGAAAGTCCTCATGGCCGTCCGCTGCCTATGCCGATTCGGCATGTGAATGTGGGATGAATGGAACATCATAGAGACTGGGTCAGTGTATTGACACCCAAATAGAAACCTGGAGAGGGGAAGACAGAAGACATTTTAGGGCTGTATATTCAAACTTCAAGGTACAGTTTGGCAAACCGACATTTCTGACATATTGGCCTTATTACTATCCTACTGTCTCTTAGGACTCCGCTCGTATTTCCTTCTCATGTCAAAGCCTGGATGGTGCATCCATGGTCATTCTACTTGCACTAAATATGATAAACCCATCAGACCAACACTTTTTGCATTAGAAAACTAATGACAAAGCAGTGTGACCTCATTTACCACAGGCAAGGATATAATGTAATTTGACATCATATTTGCCAGCCTTTGGATTCACTTCACAGTGGACAAAAATCAGTCATGTACTGGTAAAGGTAGATCTACAAATGGCACAACAACACATATCTAACTATCCAAGCCTACAAATTTCATGAAACAACTGATTTCTTAGCAGTTTCATAAATAAAGTAAAGGGACCCTGTGTAAAAATGTCAGAGTTACACACATATTTTACTACCTTGAGAGGCTTCTTTATGAATATTAAATGAGTTTTACTTTTAAAAAGGAGCTACTCAGAAATGTCAGCCTACCTTATCGTTGGCCAGCAGACTGCCATGTTTCATTACTCAGCAAATGGAAGTAATTCCTCTTACATTGTTCATAAGATTCTCTCTATGGAAAGCTGAAGAGCAGCTCATGCTACACTACTACTTGACACCATTGACTTTTGTGCTTCCACATTATCCTTAACTTTCAAAACTATAGATTTAGGATCTTTAACCCTTCTATCTTGATGGCACACAAACATATATATTTTTTTGTGTTTTGCGTATTCTACAAGTTGGGTTTGACTCGTGAAAATTACTTCCCAGAAAAGAAGTTTTGTAAAAATGTTGTCAAAGGACATACTAGTAAGCATAATTAATAATCAATAGGGGCAAGAGAAACATGAATGATGGTTATTTCTATACCACTCTATTATTTGGACATTATTGATAATTATTGTTTGTCTTTTTCTATTTTAAAGCAGGGTTGCCGGTTTGGTGCCAAACATTGTTTTAGTCAGCAGTCCTGTAATGTCACTGCAGATTACTCTACAATTTTGCCTGCATAACCACAACAGAAAACCATCATGTGGGGCTCATGAAAATTTGATCCTTGCGAAATGCCATTTCTGACTTTTTGTGAAAATCAGATCTTTGCAAAAACAAAAACAAAAACAAAAATTTCCAAAGTTCTCTCTGGGAAGCAGGGGGTCAAATAATAAACCCACTGCTGTCCAGTGTGAAGCGTGAGGAGTTACAGAACTCAACTACAGTGGTCAGCAGCCAGCTACACAATATGACAGTAATAGCACAGAACCCTTAGGAAATGGAAGGAAGTACAGCACTGAGAGAATAAAAGACATTCACCTGTCAAAGTGTGTTCATCAGCATTGACTAATAGTTTTGAATGGTGAATAGGATATAAAGACATCTGAAATAAGTCAATGTCACTGTTTCAGTTTGGAAACTGACAGATAAAGTAAATGCAACATAAAAATAATGACCAAACAAGTCCACCTATTGAACTATGACACAGTCACTATCAACCCTGCAAAGTTATACTCAATCTAAAGACCCAATTACAGCCTAGTGTAGTGCATGTTGCATAAATCAAGCTCTCTTTGTAGTATTCCTCTGAGTTCGAATATTAGTATTAGTGTTACTCTCTTTGGCCTCTGTCAGTCTCTTCATTACACTGTGTAGTCCTGATAGTGTTATACAGTGTATTCAATTTTGTTTTTGTCATTCTTTCCACTACACTGTGTAATCCTGTTATGCTATTGTTGCTGTTTGTCTGTTGTCACTCTTTTCACTACAACAGTGTTACTACAGGTATTACTACTATGCTTGTTTGTTAGTCTTTCCACTACAATATGACATATTGTGGTCCTAACAGTCTTACATTCTATTTGGCCTTTGTCGCTGTTCAACTACACTGTGTAATCCTTGTGTTGTTCTGTTTGGCCTTTGTCATTCTCTTCATTACACTAGGTGTCCTACAGTAAGTGTTACCATGTTTGACCATTCTTATTCTTTCCACTACAATGTGTGGTCCTATCTTTCCACTACAATGTGTGGTCCTATGTAGCCATATAAATAACATCTGTACCCTTCCCCTACAGTCTCTGTAGAAAGTCTTGAATATTATCAAACCAGTATCTGGGCATTCTTGGTGTGCAAAGCCTGTTACAGTTGGAAGATGGTTGAAATATCCATAGGGAGACACCAAATCTTAGTCTTACCATGAGACAGGTACAGTGGAACCCGCTTAAGCGGTACTGCTCCGCTCCCGAAGAAATTGTTCCCCTTAAGCGGGCGTCCCACTTAGGTGGACTATCCATAATAAAGTGATTTCTTAGATAGTTTGTGCGTTTCATTCAAGTTAAAGGATAATCATTACTTGTTGCTAGTGAGGTGTGACAATGGAGTCAGGTTTAAATTGTATCTGTATTGTTTAAAATATACTTATTGCAGTCTAACTGCATTTCCAGTAGACTTGCAGAGCATATTATTAGTCATTCTTTGCGGGAAACAGGATTTTTGGTTGGCTTCAAAGAAGCACCTAAGCCTTCTCACCACTCTCCTTTGAAAATTAAAAAACAATTTCTTTCAAAGACTGGGACATGTCTACCTCAGAAGGAAAGAAAGGAGACATGTTAAAATAACACTGGAGAGAATAATGAGAGGTCTAACACCTCTGAAGTCGAGATGTTTGCCGCCCCCCATTCAAGTGATAAAAGCTAATGTGGGATCGAATTTACATGATTGTAAACCTTGGCAAAGATAAACATCACATTTCTCGCTCCACATCTGGCCAGAGGGCGACGCGAGCGACGTCTCTCAAAAGGCCTTTACGCAACACGAATGATGGTCATGCCTATGTGAACGACACCCCGGTCAAGTACTGTGCAATAGCGCAGGTAAGGCTGGTAAGTGTCAATCATGGCCCAAGCTGAAGAAAGGATAAAGTGTGGCTGACAGGGGGCAGGGCTTACTTAATCTTGATCTGTTGATGTTTGCGAGGGTTAAATGACCAGCGGCTAGGATGTCCGTTCTGATTCGTCCATGTGTGCGCTGAAGGATCAACTGCCTGCTAGAAGGCTATGGGGAGGTAGTGTCAATCACTTCTCACGTAACGTAAGGGGGGTAATCAGGACTGTCGGTACAATCTCCTTTGTAGCTCTCAGGTTTTTAGCTGATGGGCAACAAAGGGAAACAAGCACTGAGACACAGCACAATAGTGACAATTTGCAGCATTCCTATCAAAAACAGCGTGTATTTTACGGGTATCTGGCTTCAAGTCGTCTTGCTTAAGGGGGTTGCCATCCCGCTCACATGTATAGATTTAACTCACTGGCTATGCGCGGCCGTTGGCAGCGGCCGATAATTTTCCACGATCTGACGTCCGGCCGGTCTCAGCGGCCGGTGACCCTTGCTGTATTGTTTTGTTTCCTATGAAATCACACTTTTTATATTAACTTTTTTATATAATTACCTTTAATTTGACATATAACATTATGTATTTTTTGCCCATATTATTTCCATACTGGCCATACAAAATCGCCCTCATTTTTATACACAGGCTAAAATAATTCCGTCCAGATGTGGAAAAAAATTGCGTAGTCAATGAGTTAAATAGCAAAAATTCCGCTCCCCAGGCATTCGTCTCACTTAAGCATGTCCCGCTTAAGCAGGTTCCACTGTACTCTGTACTGTCATCAGATTGGATTAGAACCCATAGTTAATCAACTCATTGTCCAACAGAATCTAGACTAGATATAATATAAATCTTGTTTTTGGTTCAAAGTGCATGCAAAGGAGGGAGAGTGATAAATATGTAGCCAGTGTAAGTATTCAAATAATGGTAAATTCCCTTCCTTCCCATACTGACTCTTCTTTTCCTCCCAAGTGGAGGATCTCTAATTCTCCAATTTCATGGTGGAAAAAAAAAATGTTGCTTCTCTCTAGATGACCTTTTTGGGGCCATGAATGTTAGCATAATCTTGGTCCTTGCCCTTATAAAGGAGAACTTCTGAAAGCATTTCATACATCTTGACTGATTCTCCCATCTCAATGATTATGATTAGGGTTAGAATCCCTTCTACATGTTAGACTTGAGGGACTCCGGCTTTCTCTAACAACAGCACCGAATTAGTCGAAATATCGATCTAGTCCATGACCTGTCTGTGACTAAATGAAATGTATCATTATCATTGCGGTGCTGTCCTTCGAGATAGCCCGGACTCCATCTGTAGTGTATGATCTGGCTTGGGGGTCTCTATACTAGGACGGAATAGGGTCAAATGTAGCAGTAGTTGTATGTTGGCACGAGAGACACATTTGGGAGACCCTCCCCTTGTAATGAAATGATAGAGAACTGCTAACTGCTCTTGTCACCCTGAACAGACTCTCCTGACACTGAATCAGTGACTGATGGCTTTTGTCAGTAACCTGTGACACTGACTGACATGACAAGAAGACCTCAAAATTTGACTGACAAACAAGTGCATTTCACCGGACTTATTTGACTTTGGTCTTTCTCTCATGTTCCGTCTCAATCTGTTTAATACTTGACAGTACCTGATCCACCAAAAACATGGCGAAGTCCGATACGTTTGCGACTAGACTATGCTATCTCGGGCATTCCAAATACGCCCGACACATTCTCATCAGTCATCTTCGTTTGTTTAGATGATCTAAATTATAAGGCCTAAAACTATTTTAATCGAACATTCGAGTATCACGAATACTTCGAATGTTTTGATAGTTCGAAAAGCTAGTTTCGGTTTGAATATTATAGGATTCGAGTACCGGGCAAATAAATCCCGGCTCGAGCAAGGGTAACATCGGAGTTCGAACACAGGGCCAAAAATGACTTCATGAATTGAAGTAAATCAGCCAGCAAGTTGAAAAAAAAAATAAATAGAGTTTTTATGTACCGCACAGAGAGAGATAAGAGTGTTTTACGCTGCCATACAATGCTATAAATTTTATTAATCTATACTAGACTGTAAGATGGATCTGAGGCGTAGCACGCCGTTTTCGAACGCGATAAACTCTGATTGGTCTGAAAACGCTGTACTTAAAATTCGGTCGGAACCGTCAACTGTATGAAATCGATAGCAGAGGTTCGGTGTCAATGTCTGCTCACCGAAGGTGCAAAATTCCATGTATATGAAATGTAGACACGTTTGTGCCGCTTCCCCCATTTCGCCCTTTTCACCAGTGACTGAGTGAGGCTGACTTTTCGAATTCTGCTTTCCGTTCATTGATGATGCCATTCAGTGTGATGCCGACAACCGACATAGCAATGGGAAAACCCGTAATGTAGTCATCCAGTAGTGTCACTTTTATGTCACTGGGCTGATGTGCATACTAGTTTACTATATTGCTACTGCACCATAGTGATGATACAAGGATCTCCGTGTAGAAGACGATCTTATTGTAGTCACTTACTAGCCCATTCACAAAATGGGTATTTGTACTAGTAATACGAATAAACATAGATCAGTTTAAGCCTATAATATACGTATATATATAAATGCACAAAATTACAGATGAAATCCACAGCAAAGTCACTACCATTTTAGTCATCGCAATTTAACACCCTAATCCCTCAGTCCTAAAGCCAGTTACTCATTCCCACCGAAGTGGTTTGGGGGGGGGNGGGGGGGGGGGGGGTATGATGAGTAAACTCTTTTTCCCACAGACACCACAATTGTTTCTTATCCTGTGACAGCTGTAAACTTGGTAAAGAAAACACAAACAAACAGGGGGAGAAACTGAGTTCCATGAGATTTAACAGAACTATTAGAACAAAAATTGAACTTGGGGAAACACATACAAGTGTGCCTTTAAGCTGCAGAAGAAAGTAAGTGATAATATTATGTCCGAAGCCAAGCGAACATAGATCAGAATCGATGGTACAACCACCAGTCTCTCCAATGGTTTCATGATCAGTGGTGTGGAACAAGCGGATATCTGGCATCCAGGGGCGAATTAAATTTGGCATCACCTTTTCCTCTTTCCCTTCCCTTTTCCCACTCTTTCGCTTCTGAAATTGTGTCTCCCTCCCTCCCCACCCCCACCTCCCTCCAACACACACAAACACACACACACACACACACGCACGCGCGCGCGCGCTCGCG
Organism: Ellobium chinense; assembly: GCA_033807755.1. Classification (NCBI taxonomy): domain Eukaryota; kingdom Metazoa; phylum Mollusca; class Gastropoda; order Ellobiida; family Ellobiidae; genus Ellobium; species Ellobium chinense. The sequence goes on from JAWQUT010000187.1 coordinate 281,520, forward strand.
CGCACACACAACCTTACCACCCCTGCTTGTCACCGAGTGATTACCATTCATCCAATCAGTTCCTTTAGTCTATGGCTCAGTAATGTCGTAATCAATCAATTGATCTAATATTCGAGTTGTCGAATTGAGAAGACATATATTCGAACATTCACAAATACCTGAAATACCGCTAATCACCGATACCAATAAATTATGTTAAGACCAAGTTGCCAGAATTTTTTTTCGAGCAGGCGTCAAAGCATTCAAGAAAAATGAGGTTAAAAAATAAAAAACGCTAAGAGAGACCCCAACACCTAGATTACGGGGCCTTTTATTGAATAGGTCTGCGACTATTACAGTTATTATAGTTATTTCCAGGTAGTATTAGTACAAGAAATGGATAGGATTATAGGATTTGGTTTATTGATATGGCAGTTCCCAGCAAATTAAGAAGAAGAAATCAACGGGGAAGTGTTAAATGCTGACGGTTTTAACATGATCACTTGACTGCTGAGTAAACAGTGTTAGTGGCATCCTAAATGGTGGATTAAGTTGACTCCATATCCAGTTTTGGCATATAGGCACTTGTTTTAGTTGTGTCTTGGAAACTACTCATCAAGATGCCTTAATTAAACGTATATTTACTTGGCAAGAGGGGATGTTGAAATATAAGAAAATACAGAAATATTTAGCAGTAGCATGTTAAACCAGAAAGAAATTACCATGCTACTAGTGGCCTATTTGACCGCATCGCAGTGACCCTTATGCGGACAAATTAATCCACACTGCTGTCAAAGTTGTTAAAATTCTCAATCAACCCAATGAAATCAGGACTCAGAATTTTATCTGGTTCTGCTTCCACCATAAATCCAACCATTCTTTTAAAGACAGCCTTAGAGGAAGAGTGATAGTGACACACAAAGCCATACCAGTTCAGCCTTTACTTGTTGCAGAGAATGATTCCTGCAGCTGGCATATCTAATGCCTTCTTACTGTTTTTGCAAAGGATAGATCAACAATACTGATTATATATTATCTGATTTAGCGTGACAGAAAAGTTTGAATTTGATTATTTTCAAATCAGAATCCCTAGATTGTTATTCTGTAAGAAATGTTTATATGTTTTCATCCTTCGTAAACATGAAATCTGAAGTCAGTAAGGCCAAAGCAGAAATTTTGTATTTGGCTCCGAAAGAGCCAAATCTGGCAGCCTATAAATTGGGCAGGAGTTACTCGCCCTTGAATGCTTAAAACAATCACCATTAATTTCCTACAAAACAAACTTATGGAACACTCGAATTTCATTCAAAGGCAAGGGCGTAACCTGCTCCAAAAAAAAAAAAAAAACATAGAGAGAGGGAGCACGAAAAGGGCATATTCTTATTGGGGTAGGGGGAATGTGCCTCGAAAAGTAAATGATGAGAGACGGCCTTGGCTAAGTAGAAACGCTGCACTTTAGTGAACTCTGCTGACTTGTGTCTGGTCCTCATCGCCCGCTCCCCTCCCCATTCGCGTTCCGTTATCTACAACTGACCACGGTTGAAACGAAATCCACGGGTCTAAAGACTTATGTTGGGTTTAAACAGAATTTTGGTTTATATATAGAGGCCCAAAAAGAGGAAATAAATCGGGGCTTCTTTCGTGTTAGCAGTACTTTCGGTTTACTCGCTTGAGTTTCAGCCGTTGTTCGGTATACTTGGTTACAGACCATAAAGGAATAAACCAAATGACCAACTATAATTCTCATAACCTAACATTGTCAGTGTCATCATTTTCTGCTGTGGCTGTATAATAAAACGAAAAGATGGCCTACGAAAGGTTTCTTAGAACGTGATTTTCTGATAATAAGAACAAAGAGTGCATTGAAAGAGCAAATAGCGATTTGTGTCAAATTGATCACACCAACATTTGATCCATCGTCAACATCGTCATCAAATTCATCATCCATCATCAATGTCAGCATTACTTCAGAAGCAAGTTCTTCAGTAGAAGACCTATTTAGACCTGTTAAGAGAGAGCTTGCACATTAATGACGGGATCTTTTACCACAGTAAAAATTACATTAGAGCACAGGTTAGGAATGTACCCTTAGTAGCGTCAACAAGCAGAGTTAATGTAATTGTTGCGATGGTAAGAGATCCCACCGTTAATGTGCAAGCTCTCAAGTGTCACTCAAACTGGACGGCAAGAAAAAAATATGTGTCGAAATTAGTTAGCCTATGCAAGGCTTCTTAAACTAGATCTTACCGAATGGGCCATGTATTCAAGTAGTCCCAGGATTCAGTTCTATCTGGGGACCAAGCGCCTAAGAAAGAGAAAAATATTTGTGGTGGAAAATTGACTGGAAGAGAGAGAAGGATGAAGAGGAAGAGGAGGAGAAGGAGGAGGAGAAAGTTGGGGAGGAGTAAGAGGAGGAGGGGGGAAGAGAGAGAGAGAGAGAGAGAGAGAGAGAGAGAGAGAGCACTGGGCGTATCTTTCTCTGACACTGAATCCTGCCCACCCTAAGTCCGTCTCTGAAAATTTAGTCTTTTAGTGTTCCGTACACCACTGTCACCCGCCGTCTTAGAACTTATGCCGTTGCCGGGACACCGAGAAGAAATTGATGTGATTAACATTGACCAAGGATTTGTTTTTATCGTTGCGACTCCTCTCCCCCTCCCTTTCCCCAACAGTGGTCGTGTGACATTGTATATAAATTAGACAGACAGGCAGGCAGGCAGGCAGGCAGGCAGGCAGGCAGGCAGACAGGCAGGCAGGCAGACAGGCAGGCGGACGGGCGGGTGAGCGGGCGGGCGGACAGGCAGGCAGGCAGAAACAGAACAGCTGATAAATAGGCTGTAACGGTGGGTGGATGGATGGAGGGATGGATGGATGGATGGATGCATGCATGCATGAATGGCTACAAAATTAAATATGCGCCCTTTCCTTCTGGATATACAAGCGCACAGAAGGTATATTATTATAATACGCATTTTTTCACAAAATCTCAGCACATCCGCCTGCTTCCCTCCACCAACCACATGTAGAAAATCACAAACATCGTTTCTTTTCACCAGGAAAAAAAAATAAACAGAACACAATTCCATAAATTTAATACTCATTTTATTCCATGTTTTTTGCAGTGCTCATGAACCATTATGAAAGACTTGTTTATTACAAATACGAGAAAGTCATGATGCAAATACAAAATGTTTAAAAACAGTAACTATGAAGGTCTGAAGAGGGATAAAACAACACAATTGCACCCTAGCTACAAATTACGTTAAAATGCCAATTATATAAATGATAAGAAACAATATAACTGTATACATCTAGCTCATGATTAAAGATAATGCTTTCACTATACATGTGCACGAGGAAAAAGATGAAAAAAATGAAGATAACAGATGGATAGTGGTGTGAGAAAGTCTTCAGCTACTTAAAATTTCAGAATCCATATAACGTAATTTTCACCGAAATTCACATATTATCATAAGGAGCTTACACATCAACAGACTGATGCAACCAAGCAATGTATTTCCTAGATCAGGGTTTAAAAAAAAAAAGAAAGTTTAAACAGTTTTCACAAACATGTTAATAATTGATTATATCTCATGAAAGCTTACAAAATAGTATAAAGCATGGGACAAAAATCAAATTGTCAGTGTGCAGGACAAGTACTGCTTCATAGTGTTATTGTAAACAAATATACTAACACCATGTTCGACAAATTAGACATTAAAAAGCATTATTAAAGTAATGAAATAAAGAGAGTCAAATCAAGAAGGGAGGGTAAAACATTCATGGCTACAATTCAGCATAATGATTATTCATTGTAAATGTATATGTTCATGACTGCACAGTCAGAATTCGCTCAGAATTTTGCAAAGAGGTCATATATATGATCTCAGCACAGAGGGTACATACAGCAAAAACATTGGAGATTTTGTTTCATATTATTCTTGCACAACTTCACAACACCTGGATAGAGACAGCATAACCACACATGAAATTGCTTGATACATAATCATTAAAACAAAGATCTGAAAACAGAACATTCAATAATTGTTTTTATACCACCATTAAATTATAAACTGCAGATGGTATTGTCGCCTCCAAGAACAGTTGTTTTTTTTTTTTTTTCTCTCCAATTATAACTTGATCCACCTACCTCTATTTCTCAACTAGTCTATGCAAATGGAGTTCTCAGAACAATCTGATGCAAGACCCAGCTTAACTTACAAAGCTTTCCAATAAACAGATCAAAAGATGAGGCAACATAAAGGTGTAAAAAAAATGCACTATAATTAATCAGTAGAAAAATTCTGAGGACAAGACAGAAAAAAAAACAACAAAAACAAAAAACATGTGAATAGTTGGACATCCGCATATTATTAATTTCAGCACAAAACTGAAAAGAATCAAGCAAATAAAATATGAAATACATAATACCTTACAGAATCTGAGATCCTCATCAAGTTTGGTATCTTATACACATAATAATATTATCTTACAATGCCTTTACATGGCTGCATTGTCTTAACTCAAGATCACAGTCAAATTCAGTGTGTAATTACTGTAATTGCAACTACAATGTAGCAGTACACTTCAGTCTGATCCAGTTGAAATATTCCATTTATTTTATCCAAGAGATTCATATTCCTATTCCAGTGCATTAGAGAGTGTTGACTAACAGACTTAGTCAATTTTTGAGATAAGCCTGCATTTAGATAATGTAGTGGGCATGGGACTTGAAACCTTTTCAAGCAAGTCAAGCAAACAATCTCTCATTAACCAATTTCACTAATAGAAAAAAAAGCATTTAGCCAGTGAGGTACAAAGTTAAAGCCTTTTGGGTATGTGTGTTGTTTTTTTTCCAAAATCATCCTGGACATTTCTGGGTCAATGTCCATCTCCAATGAATCTGAATTCACATTACTACAATTTTTTAGTGAATGTATACATATTACAGTGGAAGTTGGTAAATCTGAAATTGAGGGGGCCAGATTAATTCAACTGCGGACAGGATTTTGGATATAAAGGGTTTAAAATTTTTTTTTATTCCTTTCAATTGCTGACACCTTTATGATGCCAGTGTGGAATAAAAAACATTAATTTACCTGGATGTCTCAGACTTTTGATGCATCTGTTGAATAGGAAACTTATGTTCTATATTTCTGCCAGTGTCATAAACATGGGGATTGTGTACCCTTTGGCTAGCTTTGCTAAACTTGTCTCATTTAATCCATTGGTAAACATTACTGTTCACCTTTGTGTGCCCTGGTATTTGTGGGCAAGTGGAACTGGTCACTCCAGAACATTAACATTAGGCATTCCTGTATGTTGTAATCATTGCAGTATCAACATGCTTGATAAAATTGCTATGATAAAAAATCAAAGGTAAATGACAGTGAAAATCAGTCTCACTATCTCTCTACTACTGTAGTTTGCAATGGCTGATGCAAGATTCAGTGATCAGCATGATGAAACATACTTGACCTGTGTCGGGGTATCTGACATAGTTACATTATTGGGGTAGGCCATCTTTATAGAGAAGCTTACTAAGCTTGCCAATTTTAGGTCACAGCCCATTCACCTAGTCCATGTCTTCCACATCTGGTGATTGAATTACCAGGTTATTTTGCCATTGGAGAAAAAAACAATGTACAATAAAACTTCAGTTTGGAGAAAATAAAAGGAAGGAGAGGGATTGAAGAACACGAGTCACATACAAATTACGCAAATGTACAAATATATTTGCTCATAAATTTGTGAACTCCATTGTGCAGAACAGTTTCAAGGCTTGGAAGTGGCCAAAAATCTGATGCAAGACATCCCTGTCTATCCCTGTCTGCTCAGTCAATCTAAACCAAACATTTTTGAGGTCAGTCAGCTGATGAAATGCCAGCAGAGGACAAAACTATGGAAAATGAGGCCAACATCAGGGTCATTGGGTAACAGAACTGGAAGTGCCTAGGCACTATGAGTATGGCACAGAGTGTTTACCTGGATGATTACAATATTGTGGGGGCAGTGACAGACTGATTTCATCAGACACTGTTTCCCAGGCATTGATGTTACGAGGTCTGTCTCAGAATAAAGTTTCCCTCCTCTATTAATTCGAAAGTACGCAACCTACAGCCACCAAATTTTGTGACGTAATGACGTCATATCTAAGAAATCTAGATGCCAAATTTCAAGTGCTTTGGTGAATGTGTCATGGAGTTGTGACGTGTCACTTTTGGTGTACTTGTGCACTTTGTCCAAGGTAAATCTGAGGAAAATGGCAGAGCAAAACATTGCTGCAACCTTCTCACCCTACGATGTCCGAGTTGTGATCAAATTTTCAACTCTTCTCGGCAAGCCTGCTGTGGNAGGGTATTTATGATTATATGTGAGGACAGCATGACAGGGAAACTTTATTCTGAGACAGACCTCGTAGATCAATAAAAAAGGCATCCTACCTTAAATAAATAATATTAAATTTGGCTTACCATTGAAGAAAACTAATGCAGACTGTTTTCCACACTTTTCGAATGGCACCAAGGAACTCTGTTAACACAAACGTTGCTAAACACAACAACATAAACAACAATGCTCATAATCCCTGATTAGTATATTCCCATTCAACACGGCCAATTGCTTTGTTCCCTATAAAAAGCACTCTGAATAACACAAAACTTCTGATAACACACCTTCAACGGCTTGGTCCAGAGGATGGTTGTATTATCAGAGTTCCACTGTGCTAAGGTAGAAACAGTTTTGAGTTCATGACCTAGAAATTTGATTAAAGCTAAGCATGATTCATTTATTTCTTCAATTTCATGCATTGTTGCATGAAAACAAAAAAATTAAGCATGCCTGGATCGGGCAAGTACAGGTAGCTTAGTTCACAAAGAGTGCCAATTTGCATCACTGATGTGACTTTTCACCTAATTGCTGAGACTCAATGGTATCTGACATTCGTGCAGTGAGTGGTCTCTTTTAATTAAACAGTAGGTTGTCTTAAACACTGGTGTTTCCTTTTCACATTACGACAATGAAAATGTTTAACCGAACCAACATCCATCTCACATTGCGTCATTATCATGGTCACAAATAAATTCATAATAATCAAATTGTAGAGTAAGCTTGGAGGGGACTTTAAAAACAGTGCTGTGTCGCCATTGCTGTACATGCACTTTGTAAAAAACTGACAATGGTAGGATGCTGAGATGCAAAGATGAGATGCTGTGCAGCACAAGCCACAATGATAATATTATAATATTATTTAACTGGTATGTTAAATAACAACACCACACATGTAAAATTTTACCAAGATGCAGTTTGAAGTGATTGCAATCCTCTATAAAATGTGCGTGTCCGCAGCATTTTTAAAACTTGTTCACACTTCAAAAAGCACTATGAATATGCTAATGCATTCTGATGGTCAGCCTCAAAACCATTTATCTACAAGCTCATGACGCTTTGGTCACAAGATAGTGGATGTTTCCAACCACCCACAACTCTCAAAGACCTATGAGCCCTCATGCTTTTTTCCATTACAACAGTGGCCCAGCAACTTAATCCATCCCTGTATGTGTCTGAGTTGCATACTGATACTTGGTCATCAGGGACTTCACACAAAAAAAGCAGCTTGTGCAAGCTATAATAGGTGTATCTGAAACTGCAAGAGTGACTTACATAACACAAGAATACTCTGCTTTAACTTTAACATTCCAGCAGTTGAAATACCCAGCAACACCTTCCTCAGTGAACTTAAGTTAGGATACTACAAAATTAATTCAAGATCTTATGTTTAGGATTACAAGCACTCCAATAATCTAGGCTACCTCTTTGAAGTCTTGAGAAGTAGTTAATTTGTGTTCAGAAATCATGCGCTTTTCATTTCTTGGGTATCCAATAAACCATAGAATGCCTTTCAGTTTGATGAAATTCAATGAGATTACTTTAAAAACTGAGGCTGCACTGCCCAATATTTCAACTTGTTTCCATCAAAATATAATGAATGAACAGATTTCTTGAGTCTTCTAAAAATGCCAAAAAAGCAAACATGATCTTATGAGTGAAACAAAATTATGATTCAGGGGGGAAAAAAGTTACATTGTACATCAGTGATAACTCTGCAAAAACACTGCATACATACAAAAATACAGAAACAGTAATTTTGCTGTGAATGTTAATTAGATTTGCATGAGGCTCAAACATATTCCGCCTTATTTGCTTAAAATTCAAACAGCAATTCAAGAGTTTATCAAATGACATATATAAGAAAAGTGTGATGTAATAGAACAAAGTTTTATTTTCAAAGAATTATTCAAACCCCTACCTCATCAAAAAAGTGTGTTTACAAAAAGGTATGCAACAACATTGACTTAACCAACTCAAAAATACCACAGACACAAACCTTGCACATACCAAGCAAGCTCAGACTAATGTTACAGTCACTGATATCATTCAGCATCAAATTAACTGACAAAGGTACCAGCAGCTATTAAACAATTAAATGTCTTCTACAAACTTACTGCTTGATCAGTAACATGTACTATAAAGTAACATGTACTATGATCCCAAGCTGTCCCAAAGATTTCATTGAATTTTTGTATTTAAATTTCTAGACAGCAAGTTTCCCAACAAATTTTAGAGTAAAAACTTACTTTACTAGACTGAAATACGTGTATGAGAGAAGCAAAGTTCACTTAAGGTACCTTTGCAGAACCAGTAATATCTACTTTCAATATCATACTGTGCAATTAAAAGTTCACAGATATCATACAACAAAATTCAATTTTCAGAAGAAGTAATTTCAAAGATCTGCTGATAACACCTTACTGCACAGACACAGACATTGCTTGATCACTAGGGGTGAGATAGTACTGGACAGAGGAGACGGGATGCTTGACTGCTGTGGACTGATGATGCCCGTTATGATGTCCCGAGTGACTTGCTTCCCCTGTATGATTCATATTCTGATTGAAAGACATAAGTTGAGAGCTGGGGTGATGACCCTGTGCGTTAAGATTTCTATCACAGCTGTTTCCGTTTGCATCATTTGCATTATTGCCATTTTGACTGTTCATCACATTGTTATTGCACATTTCCAATTTAAAGATAGTGCCACCCACAGGATTGCCGTTAGAGGGTGGCTGATTTCCTGTATTGACATTCCAGATGATGACTGGGGAAGCTGTATTAGCTGTTGAATGACCAGTTCCATTAGAGGGACTGGAGGGGGCATCTGAAGTGTTGGGATGGGACATTGGCGGGCATGTTCTAAGGGGATTACAGTTAAGGTTGGAATTCGCAATACACTGATTCTGATTTTCAATAGGAACAGCCAAAAAGGTGGGCACAGGGACAGCTGATGGGTTTGCACCTTCAGCAGGAGAATATGAAGCACCAAGCAGGGCATTTGCATTGATAATAAACTGAGTTGGTGTGGGGCTTGACTGTGTAGCTGTGGTGTAAGGATTAGTGTTAGCAAAATTACCATTCATCATAACGGGAACTTGTGGGTGCTGGTCATGTAAGACTGGTGGGCAGGTAAGGGTGTGTGAAGAGCTGGGAGACTGATGGGCGGGGATTGGGTCTGAGAGAGGGAGGCCATGAGTGGTCAGAGCATGATTTGAGGGGGTAAGGTGGGTATGTGAACTACTGCTGTTCATTTTGGGGCTGGGACACTCTGCCAATTCATCACTGGGTACGTCAGCACAGGCTCCTTCCAGCTCTCCAATGGGATGCAGGATGTCTGGCATGGGAACAGAGCAGCCACGGAGATACTGCTTGGCCTGTTCTGTCTTCTTTTCCAGTGTCTCTACAAGCTTATGCAATCTCTTGTTTTCTGACTCAAGCTGAAACAATGTCTGCAAAACACAAGAAAACACGATAATTGCACTGTCAGTCTCCCTGGGACAAAGGTAAACTATCTATCAGCTAACATCAGAAAGTGATGAAAGATTCAAAGAAAAGAGAGATGGATATTAAGCATAATATGAATAATCAATCAACATACTAAATCCTATTTTCTTTTGAATCTCCTCAACAACAACAAAAAAAAGTCATGTGACTAAAAAGTCACATGAAGTAAGTTACAGCTCAGGATGTATGATCTCTACAGACTTTAATCTGGCTTCAGTTACAGCAGAATCTCTAGAGTATTCAAACTGCAGAAAAACACGATTGACAGAAATAATCATTACGCAGATGTAGTTATTTAAAAAATATTTTTGCTATACGTAAATTCTTATTTGACTTAAGTGTTTCCTCATTTTACAATCATGACAGATCTGGAGTCAAAGACTGACCTCGTGTGGACCGAGAGCACCGGTCAAAGTGTCAACAGAACCGACATAACAGTGACCTCTTGGCCTTAACTCTAGCTTTGAGAAGTAAACATACGGTGATATCACTGATAACGCCAAAATAGGGCTCGGACCCTCCACCAGACCATACTTAACTGGATTCACACTGTGTACTAATATATCGAACCTTACACACAGCCATGATTCCAATGGGTCCACTATAGTGAATCACTACAGGACACCGCCATGAATATTAACATTATTATGAGGGCAATTTAGTTGTCAGAGATCATGATATTATGATGTGAAAGTTTCATAAAAATTCACGGTACTGAATTGTGGTCTAAGGTAACAAAAGAGCCAGACACAGTTGTTGTTTTGTTGTTGTTTTTTCCCAACAGGACTTGCAGTAAGATAATGGCTAAACGATGTTTATGCTTGTGTAGGATATTGTGGCAATACGTTTTCATCTATATGTAATTGTATTAAGCGAGGACAGCCATAATTCTGGTCCAGCCAGCAGCTCACAGTCTTCTATCGATATAATTATTCTGATTACGCCCGCAGTGCAATAAATGGTTGTAAGCTAAGGGCATTAACTCGTAGATGATCAGGGTTTAGCTCCTGCGATTCAAGTATTCCTCTGACCGGGGAGTCTGAGGCGGGAAAATAAGGACGATAGGCAGAAAAATATAACAAAAAATGAGAGCGACAAAGGAAGGATGAATGGAAGATGTCAGATTCGAGAGATTTTAAATGGGATCTGAGAGCTAAACGTTCCAGAAACTGAACTCTGCAAGAAAATGAGGAGAAATGCGGTTACGTGTTAATGTGTTAAGTGTGAGAGCACGCACGTGTTCAAACCAAACACACAGTCATAAAGACGGACAGACAGACAGACAAAGAGACAGACATACCGGCGCAGAGTAGAGAGAGAGAGCGAGAAAGAGAGAGTGAGTGAGAGAGAGAGAGAAAGAGAGAGAGAGAGAGAGAGAGAGAGAGAGAGAGAGAGAGAGAAAACATGAATTTTCATTAAATACCTGCTGCTCCTTTACATTCTGGTGTCGCCGCCTCTGGCGGTAAGCCTGTGCTGACAGTTTATTGCGCTCTCTGCGCCGCTCTTTTCTTTTGATTTGCGCATCCTGCAAGCAGAACAAAAAATTGCATCAAGGTTATTATTGGACGGGGGCAACGGTTCCCTACTCACGCTCTACTCACGTGTCCCCGTACCTTCAGCAAGTCAGATCATGAGCAGAGAAACTGTGACAGGAAGCAGAGCATTCCTTCCCCCTTCCCCTCTCCCTCACCCCAAAACTCCTCTTTCCTCTAAATTGCCATCCACTGCCCCACCTGTAAATCTTTCTGACACTACTCTGGAAATGTCGAAAGACCATGGCGCTCCGTGTGTACACATCCTCCCACCGTACCCTTTTCTTCTCCGTGTGGAGATGTTTCGTATAGCTCATAATGCTACAGTTGTTTAGAGGCGTAACTGACTTCCCTAAATCAAACACTTTATACAATCATGTTCATCCACCCTTTCCTTTTACTTGATCCGGGCGCTGACAGTACAAAACACATTTAAGACTACATATTGCCCCTTTCTACCTCCAAATCTCACCCCTTCCCTTTCTGAAAATCTCGAGCTGTCCATGGTAATTCCACAATTATAGAACATAAAACGTGCCCCCCTCCTCCCGAACAGGGTCTCGAACCACAGCGATCATAATGATATAATAATTACTCATATTGAAACACCACAAAGTTCTTCAGCCCCC
>JAWQUT010000187.1:328597-366149 GCA_033807755.1 Ellobium chinense
TGATAACAACAGCTGCGGTATCCGTAGTAATAGTGGTAGTAGTGGTAACAGTAATACGTAGTAGTAGAAGTTGTAGTATTGGTAATGGTCAAGGGCGTAGCGAGAGTGATTTTTTTTTTTTTTGTAATCTAGAACTGACATCCAACCAGCTGTCCGAAACCTTCAGTGACCGACTGGGGTTAAGATTTCGCATGGGATAAGACATTTACCACGAACTATCTTAGTAGTGGATATATAAGGATATGGTAATTGATTGTCATCAGCCTTTCTGCATACATTAGAGCAAGAACAGAAACTGTTGGATGGCTGCAGTTTTAGGATCGTTCTTCAACAGGTGTTCATTGTTCCAATTATGACAGAAACCCTGTCACTTCAAATACCAGTCAGTTTTAAGAGAGGTATAAATATTTTTTGCATAGAAAATGAGTCTATTTTGACCTAAAGTCAGTAAGAGCGTAAAAAAAGAACCAAAGAGCCAGTCACTTATTTGAGTCAGCTATTTGGGAACCAAGGATATTTAAATAATAATAAAAAAAATCTTGTATTTGGCTCTGAAAGAGCCAGAGCTGGCAAGTGGCTACATTAGAAAAACCTGGGAAGCTATTCCCGATAAGGATCGTGATTCTTGCCACTCTTATGCACAAAGAAAACATGACAGTCAACGCAACGGGTAATCTACTTCTCCCTCAGATTACTTGGCATCTTTTTTTTTCAATAGTTTCTCTCGTGACCCAGCCTTAGATGCAATACACTGTACATATGGGAGCGCTGAATCTGTGACATTGTGTATGAGGTTTCAGATCATCGGCGAGTAAAACCAAAACCAGCTAACCGTGACAAAGTCGTATTAGAAATGCTTGTTAATGGCTTGCAGATGAAACAGTATGAGTGTGATATTTGAACGTTTTACGAAACATTTTGGATTAGTTAAACTGTAATGAATAAATACGACAATATACCGGTAATCTCAGATTCATAGATTACAAGGACGCTGTGCCCATGGTAATGGTAGTAATAATAATAGTAGTAGTAGTAATAACAGTAATATGAAGTGGTAGAAGTAGTAGTAATTGTAGTAGTAGTAGTAGTAGTAGTAATAATAATATTTGTAGTAATAAGAGAAGAAATAGTAGCCGTTGTAGTAGTAGTAGTAGTAGTAGTTGGTAGTAGTGTAGCTGTAATAGTTGGTGTGAAGGCCCATAGGCCAAACTTCCCTGAGACCTCCACCAGCCCCGTCCATTTTTCACCACATAAACTAAGCCCCTTGCTCACTACCTCCTCCGGGATTCATAACATACTCCCGACCTGACCACTGTTGAAAAAATGCTCGTAAGTGATAACCCTTTGTGTACCGGTAATCACTGATGTCCTTGTAAGTTCTATAGTGTTATCGTGTTAAATTCAGCAAGAGCCACAGGAATCATGAAAATAACCGTAGAGGCACCATTACCACCACCAAAATGAGCAGTTTTGTCATCGTCATCATTATCATCATCATCGTCATCATCATCATTATCATCATTGTAAAATAAGCGAAAACTTAAAAACACAATTCAGTGCGACCTCTTTAATGAAAATTTAATAAAAGCTAAAGGGTAAAACATTCTAAATGATTCGGCAAAAGCCTTCTTCAGTAGAAGTAAAATGAATGAATGAAATCTTAGTGAACGCAGCCATATAAACATAGGTGAAAAGTTTAAAACACTTTCATTATTATCAACTTTTAATGAAACATTTATTTGAGCTGAAAATAATGTAAAATAGTCTACATGTTTCATCATCATCATCATCATCATTTGAAACACTGACAAAAAACTAAAATGTTCCGTCATACCATCATCATGTGTAGTGTCCCTGACGAAGGAACATACTGGTTCCGAAAATTTGGATTGTTCTTTGGGTTGTTTTTTCAAATAAAGCCCAGCTTTCCCGGTGGAGAACGCCTTCTTTCCTTTTTTCAATGATGGTATCATGGTCATCAACTTTAATAACAGTGCTACCCAACAACTACAAGTACACAGTGCAACGATCACTACAACAAATATAAACAAGAGTAACGACAACACTAGCCACAGCAACAACAGAATGCATGTATGCAGGGTGGGTAAGGTGGGGGTAAGGATATTGCGTGCATTTCCATGCCATGTGGCAAAAACTTCACAAAAGACCGGATACACTACAGCTGAATGAAACATTGCTACGCAGTATATTGTTTACAGAGAGATCACATGCTCGAAAGGGGCTCTGATGAAATTGTTACATTTAATGCTAAATCTAGTTGGGTTTTTTTGTTTTTGTACATAAATTACTCCAGCTGAATAAAAATACAACCGTTCCTTTATCTGCTTCATTTACATGCTGTTGGAAACAAGAAAAAAACAAACTCGCTAGTGACGGGAAGTCACTCCAAATTTATCCTCACTTTGACGTCATACTTGGACTATTTTAAGTTGTTTAAACAAGGGACGGTTTCACGGCAAGAGAGGGTTGCACTCGGGAAGAATGGAATTCACCATAGTCAGCACTGCGACAAGGATATCTGACGACATTTCATAGGACACACACTTTTTTTTTTAACCCCTTTCCTTTCTCTTTTTTGATAGTGGTTTCCAGACCGGAGTTCATTACATCAAGGATTCTCAAACTGTGGTCTGTACGACCATGTGATTCACATTGTGAATGAAGGCTAAGGGTAGAATTCACATTTCTGATGAGCTAAACAAAACTTTCCACGTTGCCAGACTGACTCCTGCCGACGCCCACTCTTTATTTACTTCGCACCTCTACTTTCCAACACAATGCTTGTTTACCAATAAATATTAAAGGCATTGCTCTATCATTCATGTTTTCGTGCTTCATTCTCAGGCTCTGGCAAATAATTGATTGTTTGTCCTGGTTGGCTAATTTGGAAAGGTAAACTACAAAGGCTATGCTAGCAGTAACAGATTCTATTGTAATGAACTAAAAAAAAGCACTGTTGCTTATCTCGATAACAAGTGCCAATACAAATACGCCTTTGAACACTGAAACATTACAAATGTTCGAGTTATAGAGTTCCACTTGTATAATAAAGAACAATAAATTAAAAATCTGTCAAAGTGAATTCATATTTTATGAAGAGGCACAAATCATTTTGTTGTTTGAGAAACAGGTATAAGTTTTAATATTGAGCTTCAATTACATGCAAATTGTACAACATTTTGTCACGAGATCATGACCACNCTCTCACACACACACACACACACACACACACACACACACACACACACACAACACGTTGAAAGCCAACTTACCCCAAGAAAAAAAACAACAACTGAGTCCTTGCAGTTTCAGGCTATGTTCCATTATAAATATTTTGAACTCCGTTGAATACCGATCGATAAAGCCGATTCTGTGCACACCCAGCACAAACATACACATTAATAACCCATTAGCCTAATTAGGAATAAGATCCACACACAGTCGATTTCGCTTAACACACTTTCGGATACTTGCAACATTTTTTTTTTCAAAAGACAGAAGCAAAACTTGAGGCAAAACACGCTCCGTTTATCCCTGTTAAAGCTACGGTTAAACGGAATCAACTTTCACTTTCGAGATGCGCCATCCAGTCGTTACAGTCGGGAAGAAAGTTTCTCCTGCTGTGGCCATGACCTACCCTCATATCTTTCATATTTTTAAAACTAAAATACTAGACGTCTTTATATCAATTTTCTGTAACTTAATGTTCGGATGGACAGTTAACTTAGCGATCTGCAAAGTTTCCATGCAGTATGAAATATTTTACTCGTCAAATTCGAAGAAAATAAAAGAAAAAAAAACCAAAACAAAACAACCTCATCAAGATCAGGCTTGCGATTGAATTCAAATTAGCGATATATCCCATCATGCCTTTCGATCCTCTCTATCTATACGCTGGTCGGGCTTTTATATATAAATATATGAAAGCATGAGTAGATAACTGGCGCATGCGTTGTGCTGATTAGTTGATTAATTTCTTGATTTACTGATTAATGAATTTTCGTTTTGATGTTCAATCAGTACATTACTCATTTTCATTATATATGCTCACATACCACTCTGTGGTTCGGACTTTTCTCAGTAAACCTTATTGTCCCAAAAAAAGAAAAAACTAGAGCGGTTTGTTGCTTAGTAATTTGGAGTTTGTGGTACGCGGCACTGAAAGTCTGGGGACCCTTGCATGAAGTCAGTACACAGTACATGTACAAGTATTGCACTCCTATGCAAGGCAACATGGTACACGTATGCCATTGTCGTGCATGTACACTGTTTCAATATTATGACGTCTGGCAATCCCTCACACAGTCATTATCAAACTTCTGTCATGAGTAAAAAAAAAAAAAAGAGAGAAGCAGGCCTTATCATAATTTGCTGCAAAAGAGTGTGGGTAGAGAGCGGGGAAGAAGACAGGAATATGATTTGGTGTCACATACTTGAAACCCAGGAAGGTTAACCACTCAAGTAGTGTAGGGACTAGGGTGGAGTGGGGAGCTGTAAATGACAATGGAAGGCAAGATAGCGACATGGTAACTTGGGGACAAAAGGAAGAGGATGACTCGACAGAGAATCTCTTGGGGTAAATGGGGGAAAATTAATACTGTAACTCTTAGGAAGGTCGTTGTGTATACTAGAAGAATAGAACGTCCCTGACTTTTCCCATCCCACCATCCTTCCTTTCCCTTTCCTAAAACACACACAGAAAGAGAGAGGGAGAGAGGGAAAGAGAGAGAGAGAGAGAGAGAGAGAAAGAGAGTGAGTGAGAGAGAGAAAGAGAGAGAGAGANAGAGAGTAAGAGAGTGAGTGAGAGAGAGAGAGAGAGAGAGAGAGAGAGAGAGAGAGAGAGAGAGAGAGAATTGCACAGCTGTGTACTTTCTAATCTGGGTAAATCAATAGTCTTTGGGTATCTTTAAGTTTAAGATCTATGTTTTGGTACGGTAATTCTTATTATCAGTAGTTGCACGACTCTAGCTAAAACTTTAGGATCTCCGAGACGCAGCTTATCAATATGTTTTTTGACTCGGTGCGAAAACATTTTTTATGTGCCGTCCAAAGTTCAGCGGTTGGTTGCAATCTGCCATCAGTGTATCTGAAAACTGAAGACTCATCGGGGTCAGCTGTATAAAAAAAAACTGTGAACCACTGTAATAGCTAAGGTATTGATCGAAGGTGTAGTTTCTCTGTCAAGGACGTGTGAAGATTTAAAAATTAAGTGGCGTGCGATCACGTGGGTACAGAGGGAGCATTTGGGCCATCAGATACACCTCCATTTTCCATCTATCTGCCCTTCCACCCCCTCTTTTTTTCTATCCACCGCCATTACTCTCTTGGTTGAAAAGAACCTGACAGCTGTCACCCCTAGTCCTTTCCTACCCGTCTCAGCTCCACCGGAGATCCGCCACCGCGATGAGTCGCATAACTTATACACCATAAGTATTCACAACTACTGCACTTGACATGGATCGCTGGAAAGGCAGTCATGAAGGTGTGGTGGTGCAATAATGACGACCTTCAAAAGAATTTGGCTGGCCTAGCTACAGGCACGATTTAGAAGTGTGTTGGTGTGAGAGCTCTTCTTTGGTGAATGGTGGTATTCCAAAGGCCTAATTCAGACAAGCAAATGTAGTGTGATCTTTGCCTTTCATCATACGAAGTCTGCTACATGTACACAAAAATACTTCTGTCTAGGCGCAGATGTTCTGTTCAGAAGTAAGATTCTAAGATCTAAGTGGTACCAACTATGCAGATACATGTACATATTCCACTGTACAAGGCCAAGGGATGATAATTCAAAATTACTGTAAATGTTCCTCTTTACCACATGTTTTTTTTTTTGATGGGGTAGGGGTGAAGAAAGGGAAAGAGACTTGAAGGGATGGAGGAAAGGGGATGCGCATCCCTTATGACTTCTGTTGGGAAATCCCCTGAATTTTTGAGGATGACATGAGAAAAACCCTCCATTCTCAGATAAGAAACCACATGAGGGGAGCCAAACAATAAATCTTCAGGTGAAGGAAAAGCTAATCATGCATCATGCATGTGCTACACAGTTTTACAACTGGATCATCCCACACAAATATCCTTACAAGACTACAGGCATAAAAATTAAGAATGGGATCCTATTCCCCCCTCCCCTTTCTCACACCCTTATAACCCCCCCCCCCNCCCCCCCCCACTCCCTAAAAGCAATATCACCTATGACTTAGATATTCATCTCTAACTTGGATGAAACATTTCTAGGAAAAGTTGAGATTTGTTCTGTAGGCAATGATCAAATTTAAATGAAGAAAAGGAAATAAAACAAGCACAACTACTTTTTTTTCTGAAAAACTGGCATGAAACTTGAGCAAATTTTGCAAAGTTTTAACTGACACAGATAAATTCAAAAGAATTTGTATGGTGTAACAATTGTCAACAATTATCAGAACATATAATACATGTATTACCAATTTTGAAAATGGTAGAATTTTAACGTGATGCTTAGCCATTAGAAGAATAAATTCAATAAAACAATTGATGCTTGGTCTTAAGCATCAGCAAAACTATATAATTTAAATTTACCATGTAAGTGAATGTAAGAACAAGTGTGTAACTTGTATATATTTTTAAATTTAATGAACACATCTTTAGCTCGGAACTGGATTATTTCTTTCCCAGTGCCTTCTGATACACTCCTTTATTTGATGAACTCAGAACTTTTGGATCCAGCATTTCCCTAAATATATGTCCCCTGACTCTTAAATGCTGGGAAAGCATGGAAGGATATGTTTTTTGAAAATCTGAAGGTATCACCACACTGAAGAAAGTCAATCAAACTGCAGTGTTAAGTGCACAGTGCATGGCAGTTTCAGAAATGTTCAAAACATGTGCTAAAGAATGCCTAGAAAAGAGAGGTGGATGATTAGAGTTTATGCTGTGACCATCAAATTTACTTTTCTTAACCATTTACACAATTAACATGTTGTATTCACTACACCAACAGTAAATTAAAAACGTCTTAATTTGTCATTGCTGTTTCTCAAAAATTTACTTTTGTGAAAATAGAACATCAAAACGATGCTCTGTCATTTTCATATGTTCAAAAAATATTTTTTACTGTTCACATTTTTTGGATAAATGTTGACAAATTTCATATCAAACAAATTCCTTATTAATGTATCTTGGTCATTTAAAAGTTAGAATACAGTATTAATGTAAGTTTCTTCCAAGTTATTCAGTACTAAAAGGGAGTAGTGTATTTTAAAAACATCCCTTAATTTAATGTATGTGCCTAAGTAGGTGGACAGTGAAAAACAATTAGTTTACAAGTTTCATACAGAATTTTTTGAACCAGAAATGACCTTTTAAGAAAAAGTAAATTGTTTGACACATAAAAAGCAAGTACAGATGTATTTTACCTTTTACCTTCGCACAGTAAAGATTACGTTAGAGATTAGTCCTATAGTGAAGGAACGGGATGCCAGTAGACAACAAACATTCCTAGGGACCTGACAACTATATATCAAATTTCTAGCATTTTGAAAGTCCATTCTACAACGTTAAAAAATTCATTATGTTTGGTTTTCAGAATTATAGGATACCAAACCCCTAATGCAGCGTTACACACATATAGATGGTATTACACATGGTATCCACCTTTTGTTCCCTATAAAATTGGTCACCTAAGACAGGTGGTCTCCTTACAAAGGTGAGTGTTTTTAGGTCGAGATTAAAAGGAAATCGTTTCTCTGTTTTCAGGCTAATAATATCTTGGTGGTAGGCTGGGACTGTTGTACTGCACATTAAACGTAGAGGAAAACAATTAATCTTATGGTCAGAAGCAAAGTCCCTGAAAAGCCCTTAGAAGACGTTTGCCCTTTTCCGCTGTTTTTCTTTATCTATTGTACTATCTGGGACATGAGAAAGGGATATGAGTAATATTCAAGCCATGAGTGCCTGTCACTGATACAGGGATTGCCAGAACAGGTTTGATTGTAGCATGCTAACCCCTTTCCTCTACTTCCATTCTTAATTATCTTGCTATTTCTATAAACATGTTCAATAAAATAAGGAGATCAAGACAGTACTGTAGGTTTAAAAAGTCAACTTTATTCTTTTCAAATCACACCCAGTGCGTAAGTCTGAGACTAATAACAAATAAACAGTGTGCTATGTTAAAATTTTGCTACTGCCAAGAAGGCAGAACTTCAGCACCTTTGTCTTGGTTTTACATGCAAATATGGCCGATCAGACATAAAAAATAAGAAAAGGTGAAATGACAGTTTTGGAATATAAACATTTCCATTTAAAATGAAGCAAACATGCAAGGCACATCTTGAAAAAGCAGTTAGTTAAAAAAAATAACATGTCATCATTATGGGTGACAGAGTAATGAAGTTTATTCTGTTAACACACAAACACATTTATTGCAATTTTCACTGGACATCCCAAAACATTTCATATTAAGCATATTTTGTAATATCCTTAAGATACGATTTGGGAGATGATGTGGAATAGTGTAGTTTTGAATGAAGTGTTTGTAATAAACATGTCTGAATGTATTTCTATTCAAAATATCTCTGTGAAAAGACACTACACGGCAGAAAGCCATTAAAGTGTGCTGTAGTCACCTATTCACGGACTACATGGACCAAGGCTGGCAACAGTGACGGCAGGAATGTTAGATATCATGGTTAACATACAGGCCTCTGTTCAAAAGAAACTATTAAGTCACTGTTGCTATGTGCTTGTTTATTAAGTTTGACTATTTTTTGACTTGATATGACTGAAATTTTTTTTCTCTCTGATTGTAACAAAAATACCTAGTGGCAAGTTATGCGGTTGTGCTGTAAAGATTATTTCTCACAATATCACCAGTCAACTCCTCTGGAAAAAGGCAGTGATATCTCCCTGAGTGGCAGCACCAGAGAGCTTCTTCATGGCTGCCCTTTGACCTGCCTGCCTCCGGGTGACTTTCAGATGACAAGGAGTGCACAGGGTCCGCAGGTTGTCGAGGTCACACATTCCACCCCCTTGCCACACCGGAGTGATGTGGTCCACATGCCAAAACTGAGGAGCAATGTTTAAATAACTGTCATTACTATCATAAGCACTTGAACAAGTTTATTACGCAAAACCCATGGGATGATCAAACTATTTGTGTTAAGCATATTTTGTAATATCTGTATGACTATTCAAATCTAAATAAATGTACAGCATTAGGGCTATCATTGTGTTTCAGAATGGTCTCAGCTTCCCATAAAGAGTGTTCATAACTAGCATGTTATCCTTCCTATGGTTGGTAGGTGGGCAACTAAATGACACTGGCAGTTCACAAAAACAAAACAGAAATAAAAAACAAAACAAAAAAAAAAAATTTAAACTTAATAAAAGAAATCCTGTCAGATGTCCCCCTCATATAAATAAACAACAAACTTGAGAATATAGTGTCAATACTTATTTCTGGTTGAATGTTACAACAGGGCTACCCAGACTAACTCAGTATGGAAAGAGCTGCAACTCCAGCTTTGTCAAATTCTAAAGCATGTAGCACTCTAACCCAGCAAACTGCTTAATCACAAATTATTATAATTGCTCACCCCATTATAAGTTTATCTTTCTAGTCCCCATCTCCCCCCTGTAAACAGATCTCGGCCTTTTAACAAAAAAAAAGTTTGTGCCAAAATCACAGTTTTATAGGAGATGCATAAAAACATTGGCATTGCTCCTCTCTTTACCAAGTGGCATATCTCAGAAACAATGAAAGTTACAAGTAAGTAACCCAGATAAAATGGTAAAGGACATTGTGCTTATACAAAGTTGCCAAAAGGTGAATTTGACATATCTTGGTATTTACTAAATAATTTAGTATTTTTCCATAGAAGATCTCTATAATGAAAAGCAGAATGACCTGTCCAGCTTGAGGTTGCTCAACCATCCTCTGTCTTTGTTTGGATGCCAAGCTGCTGAAGGGACTCTTGTTAATGAGCTCAGCTCTTGTCTTTGCATCTTTGGTAATTCTGTGAAAAAGAAAAATTGTCAAGAGACATGTTTTACGATGATGACAAAGCTTGTTTCTAGTATAGTCAATACTGCTTAATTACATTTGCTAGGGAATTTCTTTTAGAAATTGTGATTTAAACTAACAGGAATTGCCATTAGCTAGAAATTTACAAAGAACGGACAACATTCTATCTACTATTTAAAAATGCTGTAATTAAATGTAAGTTTTAATTACGCAGAATCCAACTGTGACACATAAACAATTCTCATAATCTATGTGATTCAACTGGTATCTGGTAGAAGGCTCCCAAATTCAATGAACCAAATGAATGTTGAATTGAATGTGAAGTAAATACAAGGAATGGAAAATATAAGGAAGACCCAAAAGTGAACACATGGAAAGTATGGATTTGAAATTTTCTTTAAGCAATGCACAGAATCAGTTATGAAAATGACCAGAACCAAAAAAAAAAAAGCTGAAGCTTAATAAAAGGTACCATTTACTTGAAATCTATCCCGGAGCATCCTATTCATACCTGGGGCCCAGATATGTTACCTTTAGATGAATAATACAAGGCTGCTTGCCCCTTTGATTATAAGCATGAACTACTGAGAGGTTATTATTCCAAAGTCACATCCTACTGTTTGCACAACTGCACCATACTACATTTCTAAATCATTCACAAAAACACAGAGCTGATTTTCAAACATTCTGTCAACAAAAGTATATCTATAATAAGCCGCACATTGGAGAAAGGGCAAACAGCAGCTTTCTGCAAATTTCAGATCTATGAATTTTGGGATCATAGGCTGAAAAATAAGGGCTCTATACATAATTATTTACTATCAGTAAAGCTGCCTTTGTATGTCCAGTGCGCTTATATGCTGCAAAATTTCTGGATTCAAACATTTATATGACTGAATAAACTTGAACAGAATGGGGGTATTCAATAGTATTTCTACAACAGAATGCAAAATTTCTCCTGCAATCTTTTAAATCAGCCTCACATACTTGTGCTAAAAATATTGCAAATAACAAAAAAAGTACCATAAAGTATCAGTAAATAACTTACTTGATCTGCTTGAACAATGCATGTGCATCATACTGACACAAGTGACACACACCCCGTTCCACATCATAAATTTGGTCTCTGCAATAGCTGGCTTTGGTGAGAATCTAGTATGGATTAAACAGAGGTGATGAACAATAAGTGAGGCCTAAAACTTTATCACTGAAGGTAATTTTTGCAAATGGCTCTCAAGTATAGCCTCATCCTCAGTAAACCACAAACTTTAAGATAATACTCATAAAATGGCAGCTGGCATTTGTTGCATGTAGTTTGCTACTGTGGAAGTTTTTTTTTTTTCTTTGCGAGGATCTCATTTTTGTGAAAAGCCTTTTCAACTTTCAATGCGAGCCCTGAATGATCGTTTTCTCTTGTGTGTAGGAGCACAGAAGTCTACAATAATCTAATATACTATAGCTAATAGTGTTCAAATAATAAAGGGTAGCAACATAGACAGTGCTCAGATCTTCAGTCTCTGCTAAAATGATCACATTAGAAATAAGCCCTTTGAAAAGTTTTTGAGGGAACTTTCACAGTCAAGCTCATCATGTAAATATTGGATACTAGTGAAAATAAAAAAAAAAAAATACAGTGTTTCAAAGAAAAAAATAGTCACTTATACAGAATGACTTAAAAAAAAATTATTTAAATGGCATGCCCTAGTATAGCCTTCCAATTTTCAATAATGCGGTAATCCACTGGCAACAAGGAATTATCATGTGCAGACTTCTGAGGCTACAATGAGAATGGTCCCAGAAATATGTCCCAATAATAGGGTGAACAAACATCTCACTTTGTCCTGAATGAGCTTGGACTATCTCCTGCAATCTCATGGTCATTATAAAGAGGATATTTGTAAGCATTAACAAACTCTCTTATATTCCTGACCTGTCTCCACTTACCCAGTACTTGTCCATGCAAGCAAAAGAGCATAACCTCAACTGCCAGGCATTCTCAGGTTTAGATATGGTCTTTGAAGACAGCAGAGGATTACTGTATGGTTGGTGGCATTGAAGACAAAGTGGGACACCAGCTTCTGTGACTGTCTGAAACAGAAATGTCAGTTTTTGAAAGTGACTCGTGCTAATATACATTCTAACGATCAGATATGTTGTTACTTGCTCTCTTGACATCCATAAAAGAGATGTGCAGACCTGATGTTGTGAACAAATCATACTTTCTACAAAAATTTGAATCTGCTATGCCCTCTTATACTGATAAAAATTATCACTGAAACCCTAAGGTGCGTGGCATACTGTAAAAACACATGGAGGTCACCAAAAACTGTTTGAATAAAAACACCCAAAGGCAAGGCATTCTTTAGTTAGTTTATAGCCTCTTGTAATATTAGCAGGCTTTGGTAGAACAATGTTGTATGGAACACAATTAAGGAGACATTACACTGATACATTAAGGAGATGCAACCTCCATTCTATCTCTTACAGTGATATACTGTACAATCTGAACAACGTACAGTGGATTTGTCCGGCATACTGGTGGCCAGATATGACACAGGATTAATTTCAAGTATTCAAATATAATATGCTTTCATCTGAATAAAGACAATATTACCTGGGCAACACCTTTCACTGAAGTTCTTTCTTTCTCCAAAGACTCAACAGCCAGGTCAGTTGGTACGTTACAATGTTTGGTTATCATCCTGACTGATCCATGGACATCCTTTGCATTCCTCATGGCCGCTGTGATACTATCTTGCTTGTTCCGATGCCTTTGTTTGCTTCCCTGAATAGATTTCACTTCATCATATGCAGCTAGAGGGCTTGTGAATATCAAGCCTCTTTTGGCTATCAGTCGTTTCTTGGTGTCTGTTAGACTGGACCACTCTCTCACAAACTTCTGAAGCAGTCTTTGATGACAGGGTAATTGCAAGATCTCTGCTAAGTCAGAAGTATTGCCTACTTCAATGTCTATGGGATGAAAGTTAGCCTGTAGTGATTGTTCATGCTCATCATACACATAGATTCTTCCTGTGTGAAGGCTGCAGGTGAATTTGAGAACTTTATGGTAAGCTAATCCTTGCCCTGCTGGTAGGCTCTGTGAAGCTGACAGAGTATTCGACAGGGTACTCAATGATGGTGATGCTACTGCTGCTGATGGTGCTGTCATTGATACTCTCAATGAATCAGTAGGTTGAGAAATAACTGATTCTGATACAGGTAATGAAGATGCCAGAGACGGCACAAATCTTGGAGCAGCTGCTGAATTTGTCAATGTATTACATCCACTTCCATGAGGCTGAGCTGTACTGATGGATGGTGACACATTATGACTTTGAGGAAGTGAACATCTTGATGAAACTGATGGCAAGTTCTCAACCTTACTTCCGTCACCAGCAAATAATGCCGAGTCCTCGAGGTCACTATCATCACTGATATATGATGCCAAGTCCTGAATGTCACTTTTCACACTGCCACAGTTCTCTATGACAGGGAACTCTCCGACACAGTTTAATAACTTGTTGTCACAATCTTTATCAAAGAAACTATCCTGTGAATCCGCCATCTCATTCTCTTCAAATAAATCAGGAGACTCACACCCAGAATTCATCCGTTCTATTGATACCAAGGTTTGCAGTGTAGATGTTTCATGCTCACTCCCTCTCTTATGTGAGGAAAGCAATGCTCCCATTTCTCTCACGGCATCATCACAAGTCTTAGGTACAACATCATCATCTTTCAAAGATGGGCTAGACAAACCAGTCAGTTTATGCACATTTCTGTTGCCATTATTTGACCCAGCTGAAGAAGATATAGTCATGCTCTTGTTGGAGTTTGGGGATTTGACCCCTTTTTTAAATGTCAGGCCATTGTTGTCATCATTTTTATTTTTGACAATGGAGCCTGACTCTGTTCCCTGCAAGTTCTGTTTCTCTGTGCCACATATTCTACAAACAGTGGATGCTGTGGAAGTCTCTTTTGTCTGAAGGCAGTCAGAGAAAGACTTTAATGATGTGAAAGAGTCTCTTTGCTGCTGCTTTAACAGTCTTTTTCTTTTTGGAGTATCACACATTTCACACTGAGGTAACAGAGGATGGTTCTGAAAGGTGCATAAGCCACATGACCATGATTCTACCTCTGGTGCCACTCCTTGTCTGATGTTATCAGTGCCCACACAGCACTCTTGGCATTTCTTTGCCAACTTCTCTGCAGGTTTGGGAGTCTCTACTGTCTCTGCCTTAGGTACATCTTTATCATCATGCTTGTCCACTGCCGGATGCTTTTCTTGATCTTTATTTTTTGGTGAATGTAATTCACTGTGTGATTTCACATCCGAGCGTGAATAACAAGCACAGAAAAACTCTGAAGTTTGTAGATCATTAGGGTTTTCAGTGATAGGCAGGGATGTTTCCATTTCAACAGGTAATGGATCATATCTGACACTGGAATTATTATCAAACAGTTTGTCCTTCTGTGTATTAGAGGATGTTTCATTATCTGATGAGTTATCACAGGAAGTGCTATTAATGTATTTGGCTGATAAAGAAGTCCTTTTCTCACCACAAGTGTCAATGTTACAGGCTACTGCAGGTTCTGATGAATCTTGTTGCTGATAGCTAGACTCCATACTATGCTCTAGAACAAGAGATAAATGAGAATCGCCGTTTATGCAGGTGTTGTGTGGGCAGTTACCAGAACTCAGATGTCCTTGAGTCATGTTTTTGTGTGTGCTCTCCTCTATGGTGATATCAGGTAATGAATCGTCATCACTACTATTTGGCTCAACATGTGTTTTCTCACTTCCCTCATCATCTTCTCTATTACCAAGCTCAGTTCCAAAGGCTTTCAAACAGCCATTCTCATCTCCGTGGTTTGAGCTCTTCACAATGTGAGATGCACTGCTTGTAGTGGTCAGGGTTGTTGAGGAATTCTTATCCTTTGTCTTGCCTTCACCAGCACCTCTTGCTTTGCGCTGCACTTTCCTCATTTTACTGTTAGGTTTGAATTCATCTTCATCACCATCAACATTTCCCATGTCTAAAAACTTCCTTCTGTTTATGTTGCTCATGATTTTCCCCCTCCTTTGTTTGTCAAGTTTATGCAGTTTCAGTTCTTTCCATTCCTCATCATCATTTTCCTCATCAGAGATAGTAATAACTGATGCTGGCGGTGCATCTGCTGAACATTTCAAAGAATCTGCTGACTTTGAGCAAAGCTTTCTCTTGCGCTCTGAACTGATTTCTGGGTCATTCTGAGATGTGAAGAAGTCCATTATGCTGCTCTGATCATGAGGCTAGAAGTAGGCAGGGAAAGAGAATAAAAAGATGTAAATGTAAAGCATATAGAAGTCCTTCAACTGCCCCACAAAATGGCATCAAGTAATAATGTAAACGAAATTTAGAGCCAATTCTCAAAAGTGACACTTTCTTCTTCAGGCATATACAAGGGTCACCTTTTAATTATCAGGACTCATTCACTTCCCGCTGCGCTAGAGTGTTAAAAATTTCACACCACAATATTGCACCTCTTATCGAGAAAATCCAGACATTTTATAGTACTGCTCCCATTGAAACCGGAAATATCACGAATTTAGTTATCTAAACTGAGCTACAGGTGCTTTAGCAGAAGACGCAAAATGAATCTCGAAAAGTGTGATTTCCGAGCTATGATTTTCTATGATTTCAATTCCGGTTATCTGCAATTGAGTGTCATGACAAATTAACATCTGTTTTCAACACATTTGCTCCTTCCAAGACTACAGTTTGTAGGTGGTATCAAGAATATAAATTTGGAAGAGAGAGCTTGAAAGATGATGACCATCCCGGTCGTCCTGTTTCAACAGTAACAGAAGAGAAAGTTAGTGCTGTTCGCACTCTTGTTGAAGCTGACCCAAGAATTACATATGTTGCGATAGAGGAGATGTTGAACATTTCATCAACTAGTGTCTTTACAAATTTACATCAATATGCCTAAGAAAGGTTTGTGCCAGATGGGTCCCTCATTATCTCACAGTCGATCAAATGAAACAGCGTGTAGATTACTGCACAGAAATGTTCCATAAATTCAACAAAGGTACATCAAAAGAGGTCTACAACATCATCACGGGTGACGAAACATGGATCTATAAGTATGACCCAGAAACGAAACAGCAATCCAGTTGCTGGGTCGCTGAAGGACAACCACCACCTCAGAAATTACGTTGTGAGCGCAGCACCAAAAAGCAAATGGCTACTATGTTCTTTGGCTTGACTGGCCACATCCGAACGATCCTACTTGAAAATCGGAAATCTGTTACTTCTGATTGGTATGTCACCAAGTGCATTCCCAGAATTCTCGAACCATGGAAAAACTGACACCCAAGAACACCAATACAGCGAGTCTTGTGGCATCACGATAATGCGACAGCGCATACCGCAGCAAAAACAACTGCACATTTCATGGACACAAAGGTGAAAATTATGCCTCATCCACCGTATTCACCTGATCTGGCACCTTGTGACTTCTTTTTCTTTCCACTGATCAAATCTCAACTTAAAGGACGCATGTTTGAAGATACTGTAGAAAGCTGTGACTGCCTTTCAAAACATAACTTTGACCTTGACCCCTGATCAGTGGCGCGACGGCTTTTTCCAATGGTTCAGAAGAATGGAACTTTGTGTGCAGCATGGAGGAAAGTACTTCGAAAAGTTGTGAAAATTTCGTGCAGATATCATGTCTAGAAATAGGTGAGTCCCGATAATTAAAAGGTGACCCTTGTATAACACTATGAACCTTTATAAATGTGAAGAAACAATTTTTTTTCCTTCCTTCTGTAAAAAATTAATCATTATGGTTCACTTGTTTGAAGATGCATTAAGCATTAAACCATTAGCCATCCATGTAAGTAAACCCTGGGCCAACACCTAAAGCTGCTGGAAGGTTCCCATATAAACCAATGAATCTTAATGAACTGGGCAAGAATACAGCAGCCAGGCAGGCATTTTATTATACTTCAAAAGTCCCACTTTAATCTTCCATTTGTTATATGAAAAGGAATGCCATGATACAGGCTTTCTAGTGACTGTAGCATTTTGACACTATATTATCCCATGTGGGGCTATAGTAGCTACTGGAGCAACCACAATTTGACATAAAAGGAGATGGCCGACAGTAGGCAGAGCAGTAGGGTATGTGATACTACAGGCCGGGAAATTATTGGTCCTGTTCACAGGAAAGTTAGTTACCAACGATTGGTTACACAACAGATTCTTATGATCTTGAATTCCAAGGGACCAGTGTGAACATTTTTAGGCCGAAGGACTCAAGTTTAAGTGGCTGCTGGATCGGGCAAGTAAAGTGAGGTATTCGAAAACGTGAGATAAATTCAGTATAAAAATACAGAACTTGGGACTGGACTTTGCTATTTAAGATCCTAAGGTTCAACTGCACAATGAGTTGTATCCATCATGAAAAATTGGTCACTAAAAGAGGCAGGTCATTCATATAAAGGTTCCAAAATAGGGAAGACAACTATAATACATTAGCTATAGATAACAGTCATATATTGATATTATTATGACACAGCCAAATCATGATTTCAGAGCTGACCATCATTAATTTGAAGTTCAATGGTGCTAAATCTTGGTCTGCTTGTTAACTCACTGAAGATTACTCAGTTTTGAAATGACACAGGACTGTCATACAGGTGATGCATCTATACTGATCCAATCACTCTTACGCTGAGATTATCATCCCAAACTGTACAATTTCGAAGAATATTCTGTGACATAAAGCATGAGAGAGTTTGATTTGCATAATGCATGAGCATGACATCTCATTACATCATTAGTGTTCAGCCGGTTGTGAGCAAGATGACAGGACCAGATAGTCCTCGGCTGGTGGTAAGGAGAGAAAGTGTTATCATATTTGCAGTCCTTAGTGAGCTAAAGCCCCATTAAGAATAGGTTTGTATATCTAGGACAAATGAAAAAAAAAAGTGCAGGCCATGCTATTGAAAATTTAGGACTGTTCAAGTCATGATGAAAGAATGACAGTATTACTATTACCCTCTGTGACTGAACAAGGTCTGCTACACTGATGTTATCTGTGCCTTCATCTGGGTTCCACATGTCAGCATTGGACAGCAAGTCAATTTGGTACTGGTCCCCCTCATCATGGTCCAGCACTTTTTTCTTGCCTGTGAGGGCTGTGCTTGTTACAATGGTCTGTTGAACAAATCATCAGGAATAGCTATGGCTTTGGACTCAGGATCTGAAGATCATAGTTTTAATTTCTGCCATGGTTGTATTGTAAGTGCCTTGGGAAAACATTTCGTTCACATTTTCCTCTGTCTGTAAAATGTGTACCTGGGCTACATGCAGTGAAAGACATTGCCAGAATGCTAGTGATCAGTGCCTGTAAATGGTAGTAGCACTGTATGTTCCGCAAGGGTGTACAGAATGTCTTCAGTGATCTGGCCTGTAAGGGCAATAATGCAGTAAGGTGCATGAGCAGGCAGTGGCCTGAATACAAGGTTTATAAACTCAAGCATTCAGTCACAATATCAAATTAACATTAGGATTTAAAGATATATAATACGCTCAGATTCCTCGATGCATTAAGCACTATATGAACTTATTATCTCAATCAAGCATGTAAATGTACATAAGGCTGTGGTATAAGTATGTTCTTCTGTGTGTTTTTTTCTGTAGACAGAAAGACTTCCCTTAGTTATTGGTTCAAAATACAAAAGCAATCTGTTTTTCCTTAAAAAAATAAAAAAATTCACAATTTATCCATTTTTTTTGCATCAACCCTAGGAAAAAGAAAATTTAAATGTGAACCACAAAGATGATTTTATTCCTATTTGAAATTTTAAAACCTTGCCTTCTTACAAACAGCAGACCAAACCCATTCATCCATTGTTCCCTGAGCAACCAGATAATGGACAGGTAGGGAGCTCGTTTGTCCAATCCGATGAGCCCGATCTTCGCATTGCAGCATCACACCAGGTGTCCAGTATAACTCAGCAAACACTACCAGTTTGGCTGCTGTAAACGTAAGCCCCTGGAATACCAAAGATGTTTCTGAATTACAAGGACACTTTATATAGCAAACCCTAGGAAAACTGTGTTGAAACCACACTTGAACAAAATTATTACAAAACCCTTTACTATAAAATCAGCATTATTATGAAATACCTTTTAAGTCTTGATATTTTCTTATACATTTTTCTTATGTCCTTTATGAAATGCACATAATGTAAATAAGAACAAGAACAGGTCAACTAAAAAGTATTTGCGGATCCCCAACTGCCCCATGTCTCAAGTTAAAGCACAGTTTCTCTCATCTGTAATACATAGAGCCCCATACAAATAACTCCTATCCCTGACATGCTTCAAATGGTACCAATACCTTTTATCCCTCTGCTCACTTCTTACACTTGCCTGTCATCCCACCCATCAACAGAGCCACACAAATGTGATGAAAGGAACCACCTATCACTGCTTTTCCAAATTATTGTTATGGCGAAATATGTTTAATGTGAAACAATTTGGCCAGTTCTGCGAATTGTGTAATATACTTGTCCGAGTGTAGCAATATACAAACCATAATTAGCTCAGTCAGTTTGCATTTTATCCTATTTCAGTAGATAGATCTAGAAAATCAAATGACAGAGTGGGTCGTTCTTTACTACAAAGTATGGCTTAAAAAAAAAAAAAAAAATCATATCACAGTGATAAGATATTCACTCACCACACCGGCTGCAAGAATGCTCAGTATGGCCACACGAGTTTCAGGATCTGACTGGAACTGTGTGACAAATGCCTGGAGCAATCCACATGAAAAAATAAAGATACTAAAGGGAGATTTTGACATAAAATTTCATGCATAAATATGTTACAATTCATATCTATTTGGCTTCATATAAGGCTACAAAATAGATTTTCATCTAGCAGCTAGAAGGTCACAAAGTTGTGACAAAAGACTTGAAAATGGAGGTCAACAGACACTTATCTTCATGATACAATCGGTTCCGCTTAATCACCCTTCCTCAGGAAAAAGTGGGCGATTAAGCGGAGAAGGTAATTTCGACCATATTTTTGGTAATGGGGTTAAATTTCTTTGATGTCATGGTTTGATGTCGTGCATTGAAGCCTTCTCGTTGCCAGACTCAGGACAGACTCAAGTTTGACGGTGTTGTAGCACACAACATGTTTGATCTCCACGGTCTCTCTCATTGACCACCTCACAGTAGCCCAGCAGAGAGTAAGGAGTAGGATGGCATGGTCGGGATCGACCTATCATCCACATGACACATTCTCTGATCTAGCCGAAATCCACCAGACAGGTGCAATACTATGTTTACATTCTCCGCCTCGCTGAGACGGAAGGCATGGGGGGAGGAGACTATACGGCTTTCGGTGCATTAGCATTATTGGACGGGTGACGGCGGTGATGCGGTAGCGTGGGATGAAGGGGGACAACAGGAGGGGAGGTGGGGGAAGAAAGGCTTATCACACCTATTTCAGCGTGGCAGTTGTCACTCAGTCAACCGGTTTGCCATCTGTCGCGCAGTTAAACCATCTGTGTACATATGTCAACTGTAATCCTTTAGCTGCTGATCTTTGAATTCAGGGGCGCTGAAGAGTGGTCGATTATCAGGAGTGAGAGGCGATTATCCAGTGACTTTTCTATAGAAAATATTTGGTTCCCTGGAAAACGAGGCGATTAAGCGGAAAAGACGATAAAGCCGAGTCAACTGTACCTCAAAACAATACAGCAGTTAAATCCTTCAAGCCTAACTGATTGCTTGTTGTTTTATTTATTCTACTGGTAAACCTAGTGTTCACACACAAGCCTAACATACTCTCCAACTCCTCACACATTCAAAACAGAAAAATGTAGACACTGTGAATTTTTGAAAAACATACAACAGTTATGCATATGCAAACAAATCTTTTTTCTTTATACAGTAATGATCTGTGTGACTTCAGCCGCATCTTATGGCCTTGAACCACTTTCACATGGCATTTTGACCTGCATGTCTTGGGCACAAGGGATTTTGACTGGCTATGCCATGACCGATTCTCTTTGATACTCAATATTACCAGCCAACTACATTTTCTTGAAAACATCACTTTTTTCCTTTCCCAATATTCCCTACAACAGAGGTATCTCAAAACTTTTGCAAGTTTTCCATTTGAGCATATGAAATGTATAGGAAAGACAAAATTTTGATTGGGAGAAACAGTCATGGAATGGAGTTCTTTGCCACTGAATATCACACTCCACACATTGCCCTTTGTGAATCTAAATGTCTTAAATACCATCTGGATGAAGCAGAGTTATGACAGGGTTAAGTCTTGGCATTTCATACAAACTTGTCAGCACTGTTCTACCTCCTGTTGAACATAGCAGTCTGCATTTGCTATTTTCAAAATTTTATCTTATGAATTGATATTAACATGACAAAATTTTTAAAGACCGCTTTTTTTTCCAATAAAGTATTTGCGGTACTTGAGGCAAATTCATCTTTCTGAATCAGCCAACCAGGACAGCCATCCCTGTCTTTGCTAGGGTATGAAAGTGAGGCTCAAAAATGTGAATGACTGAGTAATGCCTTTAGCTGTTTCTATGTAAATGCTGTGAAAGGAAAACAGAGCTGCAAAGTAAATAAAATATGGGCATCAGCTTGCCCTTCTGGAAA
This sequence comes from Ellobium chinense, assembly GCA_033807755.1. Lineage (NCBI taxonomy): Eukaryota > Metazoa > Mollusca > Gastropoda > Ellobiida > Ellobiidae > Ellobium > Ellobium chinense. The sequence continues at coordinate 350,311 of JAWQUT010000187.1, forward strand.
TGTGTTTATATCAGTCAGGTTAGAAAGCTTTCTTGGTTTTTTGGAAAGGTCAGTTAGGTTCTAGAGGTGCCTCAGTCAATCAGCACCAATCAGAATCTCATACCTGCCTGTCTAAGCCTGTGGTGTTGCCATCGATCCTCACAAACTTCACTTTTCTCTCCCACAGAGTCTGCTGTATTCCATCCATCATGTCATGATGGTAGGCAAAGACCAGGAACTTCAGCTGTTCATTGTCACATAGCATTTCCATATAATCTTTGACAGGACCAATCTGATGGACAAAGAGAAACATGGCTGACAGTGAACATATCACTAAAGATTTCTGAAAATCTTACATGTAAAATTTCATCAATACTGATTTATGTTTTCGAGAACCCGCTTGCATGAATTTCTAGTGAAGAGCAGCCAACCTCCAAAACTGGATTTTCATATTCCAGACATCGAAAATTCATATTCTGACCCTGATTTTCATACTCACACCGGTGCAGAAAAATAATCTCGCGAAATTTAAATGAATGTCTCCTTTTAGCTGTTTAGTCATACTTTCAGGCTTGTAGATAGCTACTGTTTTCGTATCACACTAAAAAGCTTTTCTTCAGCTTTAAACTGAGGTAATGGGAGTCACTCACTGTGGTAAAATAATATACTTGACTATCAACAGCTCTTTCCAAATCCTTTTCATATTCCTGTAATCTAAGTGCTATTTTGATTTGGTGAATTCTTGCTTTTAACTAAAAAAAAATCCCCCTTCCTTTAAAATTAAAAAAAGAAACTAAAAACTGATAAGATATGTAAGATACTGGCAATAATAACACAAGAACGCCCTCATTTTGTAAGACAAATTTATACAAAAGAAACATGTTCATCACATAATTGCTGCTAAGCTTGAAATTCAAGACCATCAGAGGACAGACTGTAGCACTTTACCATGACCACTAGGAAAATTAAATCATTTATATCCTGCTAAAATTTTGATGTCACCAGAGACCTTGAACTGCATTAATAGCAGTAATTGTACCCAAGTGTAAAATGCTCACATTCATATCTTAAATTGCTCTCAGTCTCAGATTTAAAGGGACAGGGGAAGCTATTTGCTTCACAGCCTAAAAATTCCATAGTATTTTTTCATAAATTTTCAACCCCTTGCCCATTTCCTTCGCCCAAGCGCTCCTGAGAAAACGCAGCTTGAAAGTTGGGATTTTCACACCCTGCGGGCCGCCATGACTGGTCGTCCGGTCAGCGCGGGAATAAGGCTTGACGTCAGAAAGCGAGAGGCAAGCTAGTAGTAGTCATTATGCAAAGAGAATTATCCACATGCAATAACTTTCGTTGGCTCTAAATGTTATGCCCTTTTTTCATTTATAGTTGAGAAAAGTCTTTTGTTAAACTGTGTTAACAACTGCCAGACTTTGATCCCGGTGCTGAAACTTTAGAAAAGGGAGAATAAAATAATATTTGAGAAAAAGGAACATTTGTCTGACCCTGTTTATTAATGTTTGCACTGCCTTTGTTTTGTTGTCTGCTGTGTAGTTTAATGAGCGCTTACATAAATCAATCAAAAGGCTTACAAGAGCAGATCAAAAAGGGGGCACATCGACGTGAAATTTATTTTGACATTCTTATTTTGGTCAGAGATGACCACGGGATCATTTTTATAGAATACCCGTGAAAACTTTTGTAGTTTTGAAAAATTGAATCGGTCAATCGGTCTTCACTATCAGTGAGGGGAATGAGGTATATCCTAGTATGGGTTGGGTGGGCATGAAGAGAAAGAGGGGGAAGGGGGGAGGCGTGGATAAGGCAAGGAGCAATAGGGTGGTGGAATAAGAATCTAGGAAAAAACACGGGGTAAGAACAAAAAAGAATAAATAGACGCTAATAGACAGAGAGAGAGAGAGAGAGAGAGAGAGAGAGAGAGAGAGAGAGAGAGAGAGAGAGAGAGAGAGAAGCCAAGATGCTTTTATCCCCTGAGTCACTGTTCACTACCTGCCTTCTCGCTGTTTTTCCTTAGCAACTCAGGCTCTCACTTTCTCTTATTGCTTCTATTCTCTCTCTCTCTCTCTCTCTCTCTCTCTCTCTCTCTCTCTCTCTCTCTCAACTCCAAAGACATTGTAAATGTAACGTCTTTGCTTCACCCCTGTAATTGTGCCCACCCATCTATCCCCTCCCTCCCCCTCCCCATCTCGTAACTGTTGCTATGCTCAACGTGGCATATCCATGCTAACTGCTATGGCCCTTTTCATTTTTCTCTTTGATCGTGGAGACCAGTTCTTTCTTTCCAAAGATTTCACAAGTATTCTCCAAATTATTCCCGTGGTCATCTCTGGCCAACATAAGAGTGTCAAACTATTTTCACGTCGATATGCCAGCTGTTTGACCGGCTCTTCGACGCATGTTCACTGATTTATGACTAGTGATGTAACTAACACCGCCCCTAAGCGCAGAAAACACTGCCTGAGACAATAGTTAGCTGTCAATCAAATCCTATCCTGCTGTGCAACATCTTAACAACCTATGTGCCCCTCAGGCAAAATGATAGAGAATGTCAGAACCGTAGACCACTGGGAGCTCATTAAACAATACAAGGGGGAAAACGGCCCAGACAACCATACATAGGCTATGCATACATTAATAAAGCGACTCACTCAGTGCCCAGACAGATGCTTCTTTTATCCAATATTCATCCTGCTTTTTCTAAGATTACAGCATTGCAATCAAAGTCAGGCACTTGTTCACAGTCTTCAACAAAAGACTTAATGATCATATATAAAAAAAAGGCATAAAATTTAGCACCAAGGAAAGTTATTGCATGTGGATAATTCTCTTCGCACAACGACTATTAGCTCGCCTCTCGCTTTATGACGTCACGCCTTATTCCCGCGCTGACCGGACGACCAGTTATGGCGGCCCGCGCGGTGTGAAAATCCCGACTTTCAAGCTGCATTATCTCGGAAGCGCTCGGGCGAAGAAAACGTGTAAGGGGTTGAAAATTTATGAAAAAATATTGCGGATTTTTAAGGCTGTGAAGCAGATAGCTATCCCTGTTCCTTTAAGCATGTCATCTGCTGGTAGAGCAGGAAAGAGAAATCCATCTAGTCTAGAGCTAACCCTAAACTTTCCAAACTGGGGCTTTGAAAGCGGCTCTGTCAGGCCTACAAGATCTAGTCTAGTAGTACAGTAAAGGTCATTATCCTTGGCCCTAAAACCAACAGTACACTATGCTCACCCCAAATGTAGGTCCTCTAATGCCCTGAGGGCCTACAGTATACACTCACAACAGACCATATGAAACAGCATACACAGGTAATGTGTAGGTACTCTGGGTATGCCACAATGCATACGTATGACGGGATTCGTCGGGCATCAAAGTAAAGCCCCAAACGTTGCAAGGTTATCTGGAGATGGGTTGAACAATAGCACAAAGCCTCCTGTGATGACTGGTATCTTTGTTAGAGACTTCTAGTTTCAACTAAACTTCTTCTGGATCTAGCAATTTTGGTATGCGGCCGGCAAATAGGCCTAGCCTACACGCCAAACGGTGCCGGCGAAAGCAAAACTAAGAAACGCGCGTCAGCATCGATACTGCTATGTACTCTACGGCAAAACGGAATGCCAGTACTGTACTGTACTCTATGATTTTCAATCGTTTGTTGTGAGACTCGAGTACTTGTACTCATGACTAAAACAGCCCATTTTGATGATTTTCAGTACAAGAAAGCTCTTTAAGCGCCCGACTTCGTTGCGGAAGGCATTCACGGTATTCTTATTCATACTGACAGTCGATTTTTGTATTTTTAAGAGTACGATTCGTATTTTTGTACTGAGGTCAGATTTTCGTATGAAATACGAAAATTTCGTACTGGTTGGCAGCTCTGCTAGTGAGTGCTGCAAAAGTTATTCCTCTCCAGATGACACAAGACCAGAAATATGGCAAACTGAATTCCCGGAATATTCAAGAGAGCTGGCACCAGTAAACACATACTTAAATGCCGAAAATTTAGGGGGTCTTGAAGCCAATAATCAGTTTTACATGACATGCAGTCAGTCATTGTGCATTGTTCAGTGTGTAGAACACCTCTAGGACAAAGGCAAGGCATAAATTAGACCAAGACCATTTTCTCCTTAAATATTTTAGGTAAATTTTTAGAGACATTCATTCCCTAAAGGAATAAACCTTCTTGAATAACATTAGCAATTGAGATTGTATTATGTCTACAGTCAGATGGCAGAATTATAGATTATAGAATTAGGTTCTTCTCAATTCAGAAAAGTAATAATGCAGTTATGATATAAACATAAAATATCAGCAAACTTACTTTAGCCTCTCCACTCAGTTTGTAAAGCTTTGATATTTGGCTGTGCACACTGACATCTGATCCTTCGCTCTGAGCTGCCCCTCCTACTTCCAGTACTGGGCTTCCTGTGGCTCCTCCTTCATCAGAACTGGACCTTTCATGCTGTAAAACCTGCATGACTTTTTGGCCTCGTTTATGAATCCTCTGCTTCAGCTCAGCAAACCTGTCCAGGATTTCCTGTAAAGTTGACATGAAAAGCAAGCAATCCTTCAGATGTGGGCTTTTGTGTTCTGCTGCTGGGTTAAATATTGTGTAGTGTGCCCTTTTGAAGAGATATGTATCTTCCAAACCCAACTCGACTCAGTTGTAAATGTTAATGAATATCTGGCTTTTGAGCTACACAGTCTCACCAATCTGTTGCAACAGGTTGACTAGCTGAGCTTGTCTTGCTATCAACCATCAGTGGCCCCCTTTATGCATTTGGTGAATCGAATACATTATTACTAAACATTTGGCATCTTTTTCTGTTCACAATAGCTGAACACTGCTCCTTTCTTGCCCAGCCAAGTTTGCTAGATAGTAACCTACATAATGCTAGTCCTTCCACTTGTTAAAAATCAGACTGTCTTGGTGACTTTAAGGTGACATTATTGGCTATCATAATTACATTACACCTTGTGGAACAAACTTTCCCAATAGCAGAGCATGCGTGACACTAAAATATTTTGATATGTTTCCATCTGATCAGGGATTACATGGATTTTCATAAACAGTCAACTCTGCTTAATTGGAACTCCTCAGGAGCAGAGAAAATGTTACAATTAAAAGGAGCTGCAATGGCTCAATGACTTTTATATAGAAGCAACAGTGTAAAATGTTGTGAAGCAAAAGTTGTCTGCAGAGTTGACTATACATTGTATAAATCTTGTGAAGATGAAAACTTAAATGCAATCATTTATGAATTCACTGTTCAGTCCCATTCAATTAATGGGTACTGTTTGCTTGTCTGTAATAAAATGCAACGGCCCTCCCTGACCCGCTGAAAGAGCCCAGAAATCTTAATTTATAGATGTCACATAAATCAATATTATATATGATTGCATCATCAGAGAGCACCAATACATGTTTACCTTCTTGACCACTGACTCTTTCAGCTCAAACAAAACTCTTTGTCGCTGTTTGGGAGGTAATTCTGTCAAAACGGCACTCTTCTCTCGTCTGATCATTAACATTGACTTCAGTCTTTGCTGAAGCTCCTCGAGATTACTGGCTCCACTGTGAAACAATGAGAAGAACAGGATTGGTATCAGACAATAAAAAATTTTCCTGAACTTTTTACTGAATGTACATCTGACAGAGTGGGTAGCTCTTGAAAATACTGGCATTTGTAGGTACTTTTTATCAATAGAAAAAAGTGAGCGCGATGGAAAAATTTCAGAAATTCCAGAACAGTTTCATCCCTGCAGTATCAGTTGAAAACCACATGAGAAAGCATCAAGAGTATACATCCATCATTACATTTGTGAGCTATGTTATTGATTCTGAGATCTTTAACAGAGCACACTGAGACAAAATAAATCCTTAAAGTGAAATACTGCTACAGTTTATTACATTTATTAATAAAAACCTCTGAGGTACATTTACACTGCAAGGGAAGTAATTTTATTTAAAAGACTTGCAAAACTACTCACTCAACCACCCGCTTTCTGAACTTCCCATAATAAACTGTCCGCGCATCACAGTATCTGTCAGTGAACTGCCAAAATGTGCCAAACTTGCCTGGACATACGGCATCAATCTGAGTGTATAGCTGAAATGATCAAATGCGAGTCTCATTAAACTGGACTACGTTGTCAGTTCACCTGTTGATATGCTCAGATTTTCCAAGAATTCTTTGAAGAGAGGCATCCTTAAGATAATTGAGCCACAACTGACAAAGAAGCTATTGCACATATCATCTGGAAAGTATGTCACAAGGGGAATTTTCACAAACATTGTGAAAGACCAGTTTTGAAAGAAAACCTGAAAGACACTTTATGCTACAAAATTTATTCCCCCTGTCGGGACTTAAACCCAGATCCCCAGCTTGCAAGATGAATGTGCTGTCTTATCAAACTACAGGAATGCTTAAATTCCACAGCAATTTTTAATTGCCTGCATACTGTTCTGTGTTTTATAAAGGAAAGCTGCATCATTCTACAGACCTTGTTAAATCACACCTACCCTGTTATTCCAATAAAACAGTCTTTTAATTGTCTGTCAATATGATTTAATTACCTCTGCCTGCCCCAGACAACCCACAGGGTTACATTAAGCAAAGTCTTAATTCTCACACCTATTGTGCGTGTGGCGGTCACAAGCTTAAGTCAAATACGTTCTAGCCGCACGGTCAAGCTGTCTAGCCAGTGCTATGCAGACATGTGATAACACGTTGGTATGAATCTCTTACTTCCACTGTAAGCAGCAGCTGTGTCAAACAAAATCATGCTGAGGCAATAAAAATGTAGGATACTTTACCTGCCTTACATGGTCAAAATTCACTTATGAATATGAATGACCAAAACCCTAACTGAAAACTTAATAATACATTGTCAGAAAGACTTATCTGTAGTTGCTGAAACTTCATGACTTCATCATTTTTGCCACAAGCTGCTGCTGTTCGGGGAAAGGGAATAACTCTAAATGCAAGGGCAACTCCCGCTGACTCCAGCTCTCCTAATTGCTTCTTATTACTGATGCGTGCAGCAACAAAACAATGCTATTTCTTTACTAAATTGGCTCGTCGGGCACCACAGATAATTTTCAGAGAGGAAGTACTAGAAAACGGAAAATTATCTTTTATTTGCGTGTCCATGTTTAAGCCTAGTGTCACCTGTATGCTAACACATGTTCCAATTGTTCACAAAGACATCTATCCTTAGTTCAGATAGACTGTCTGATTGATGCGAAGGCTCAACTGGTTTGGCTATCTGCTATGGTAGATATGACACTTCAACTGGCTTGACTAGATTTGCTATGGTGGAACTGTTATAGTAGATAGTGACATGAAGATACGACCTCAACTGGTTTGGCTATTTGCTATGGTAAATATGACATCTCAACTGGTTTAGCATTTGCTATGGGAGATATGACAGCTCAATTGGTTTGGCTATTCTCAATGGTAAATATGACATCTATGGTACATATGATACTGAAACTGGTTTATCAGTTGCCATGGTAGATATAATCACATCTCAACTGGTTTGGCAGCTGCTATGGTAGATATCAAACATCATTTGGTTTGGCTATTTACTATGTCACACATGACACCACCTGTTTTGGTTATTAGCTATGAAGGATATGATACCTTAAAAAGCTTAGCACTTACTATGGTAGATATTATGATATCTTAACTGATTTGCATATTCATTAGACAGATATGACACCTTTACTGATTTGGCAGTTGCTATGGTAGATATCACACCTCAACTGGCTTGGCCAAGGCTGGAGTTCCTGAGAGCAGGATTCTGTGATTGGCTGCTTTCAGCAGTGGAATGACTGTTTTGCTGGACAAGGTTTTGCTGTTCTTGAGATAATGGGACTCATCACAGATGATGACCTTGAACTTTCGAGCACTGACCGCCTCTCTGATGACTTTGCTAGATGGTAATCTCAGAAGTCCGTAGGTGATGATAGTTATGAGTGAAGTTGCCACCCCACTGGGAAATGCATACAAGGGATTGAGGGTTAGGAAAATGGACAGATGGTAAATAGGCAACAGAAATTCAGCACCACCTTTACACCTTTAATAGCTTCAAGGAAACAAAATGAATACAGAATGCACCAGGTAAAGAAAATTCCCACATCATAAAAAAACTTGTGTGTTAGCAACAAATTTTATAAACGATGTATACAATGAACGAAATATTCATCCGGACTTTATTTTTCACCTAGCTGTGTACTCTCTCTAACTGAAGGCTAGTGGCAAAATGCCACCCATGGAAATCTAGTTTTATTCAAATGGAATTTTTTTTTTCTTTCCCTTCAAAGCTGGTTCCACATTTGATGTCTTCATACCTGGCATCAGAACCACACTGGACCAGGTTAATCTGTGAGGGCAAGATGTCAGGCAGCCATTTCTCCAGCTCCTCAATCCAGCAAAATTTAAGTGATGATGGAACAATTATCAGCATCGGCCATTCATCTCTGTAGAAGTAGGCCACTGCAATGGCTTGAATTGTCTTTCCAAGACCCATCTGCAATATTGTGCAGGTATTGTAGGTTGTGAGTTGAGGTATATTATTACTGTACAAATATTCAAAATGCAATAAAACTAATTTTCCAGATGATGGTTTTCGATTGCCTGGAAAAGCCACTGAAAAGTGCTATGTGGTCAAGGGGAAGTAACCATACATTCACCACCTCATTTAGATACTGTTCCATTATACAGCCATCTTAATGTTAAGATATAAGTGGCCCAGCAGCAGTGGTAAATTTAGCTGATGCTAGAAATCTAGTGTTTCAACTTGTGGCATTATGGGTTAATTTAGATCTCTCATCCAGTATAGCAATATGACATTGAAGTGTTAAATAAGATGTCTGTTAAGCTCTTGGTGAACTGTCTGAAGTCCTGCTGATTTAATGCACTGCTTACCTCAAGTGATGACATAAATATCTCTGAATTGGCAATGTCATTCTGGGTTCATGTCATTCATGCTTGTAGCACTTAATTTAGTCACTCTAACCGCTATCTATTGGTCACAAGAATGATTGTATCGGTCATCATTCGCTTCCGAACTGCAAGATGCTTAGACCAATCCAGTTCAAATATCAAAATGGTCACTGTCACCCGCCTCACTGAGGCAATAACATGGCATAATCAGCTGACACTGGTGCCATCATGATGAAAGTGTAGTATTATTAAAACTGTTATGAGAGTTAACACCATATAACAATGTAGCTAGGTGACTGAACTGTGGCTGATCTAAGTAAAAAAAAAAAATTAGCTTCAGACATTATTTCTGAATGTAAGCACTGAAATATCACAGTTAGCTGCATATAGTCCCTCTATTCCATACAAAAGTAAAGAAATTGCCGTAAAGCTAAAAACAGGAGTGTAGGCTGTCACGGCACAATACAAAGGATGTTTCGGCAAATATGCCTTCTTCAGCAGACACAAAAACAAGTAGAGCGGACAAAAAAGGTGAACAAATAAACAAAATAAATTTTTTCATTTCCTTTTTTTTTAATTGTAATTTTTTTATTTGTTTGTTTGTTGCTTATTTTGTTTATTTGTTCACCTTTTTTGTCCACTCTACTTGTTTTTGTGTCTGCTGAAGAAAGCATATTTGCCGAAATGTCCTTTGTATTGTGTCGTCATTCTGTAAAGCTTTCTACCTATTTGCTCTTCTACACTCTATTCCATACATGTTGACATTTGATCAGTTACACCCATATCCAGAAATTAGATAATAAGAATAAACATGAACTGACTTCAGTGCCCTGTCATAATCACAGCAACACTTATCTGCTTACCTCATCAGCAAGTAAGCACCTGCAAGAAATGGCAAAAAAGTAAAATTATATGCAGTGTCCTGGTTCTCCCAGCAGTAAGGCCAGGACTCACGCATTTAAACTAGAGTGAAGTACAGAAAAGTGAGCAGAGTGTTTCTCAAGAATGTGGCAGAGCAAACATTTCGACTTCGGAATCAAGCTCTCAAACCTTACAATAATTTGAGACAGTCTAATGAAATATCCTAAGCTGACACTATGCTGCCTGTCCCCTTAGAAGTGTAATGTCTGATTTTGTAAATTAAAAAGTTAAAATTTCAGCCAGCCATTTAATTTCTTCTTTTTAAAAATCAGTTAGATCTTCATGCTAACTTACTGTTAACTGAATAGACCATTTAAAATTCAATTTGTTGGGCCTGGTTAAAAAATCTGTACTTTACTCTGTTCATTTCAGCCACCTAATGAACAGGATCAGGATTCTGAAGTATCCGGTTACTGTCCCTTTTCATCAAAATCATTTAGACTGGCTTTCATGCTTTCTGTTAAATAAGTGAGATAGGACAGGGCTAGATGAAAAGCCACCGCTGGCAATTTCTCTCCCCTTCCCCTCATATGGCTGTCCCAAGCAGTTAAACAAGGCTTCAAATTATGTTTATATTTTAATAATATTCTTTTATGGTTGACAAGTCATTGCTGAGAATCAAGTTTATGAAGCAGGAATAGTGGGAGGTAACTGTGACCTGCTTTTCTGAAAAACAGACCAGGTCTGGAAGACTAGATACATGTAAATTACAAGCAGATCTAATCAAGCCAAGCATTTGTGAAATCCATTATCTCTGATAGTCAATGTATATATCTGGTCTATTCTCTTAACTTAATCCAAGCACACCATAGGACAGTCCCAAAGTTTTGCCATAAGTGGATAAAATGCACTGATACAACATCTGGAATGTACTCTAAATTCTGTAGAATATGACCTCAGAGACAGAATATATATATATCCTAACTATACTTGATCTTTAGTGCTGTATGTTAGATTTAGATCAGTGTGCACAATTTGTCAAACTGTATGTTGATGGCAACCACAAGGAATCCCCCCAAACATCAGTGATGCTTCTCACACTTATTGTCAGCGGCCAAAATTAATTTAAAGAATGGCTGCATCGTCCTATAGACCATACTAAATCATACGATACCCTATTCTTCCAATAAAACAGTGTTTCAAGTGTCTATCATAACGATATAACGTCTCTGCCGATCCCAGACAACCTACAGGGTTACACTATCCAAAGTCCAAACTGTTACACTTACACCCACTGCGCGCGTGGATGGCATAAGCTTACATTAAATACGTTCTAGCCACTTGGCCATGCTGTCTAGCCAGTGCTTTGTGGACGGGTGATAGCATGTTGGCATGAATGTTTTAATTCCTCTGTGAACAGTAGATTAAATCATACAAAATCATGCTGAGGGAGTAAAAATGCAGAATACATTTCTCTGGCTTACACTATCAAACTTTATGTCTGAATTTGGATGACCAGAACCGTAATTAAAAGCTCAATATTAATTGTCAGATAGAGGTGTCTGTAGCGACTGGAACTTAAGTGACGTCACCGTTTTTGCCACAGGCCTCTGCTGATCGGGGAAGGGAAATAATTCTGGACGCAAGGGTCAAATCCAGTAACTCTAGTTCTCATTGCATCATATTACATATGCGCATGGTAACAGAACGATGTTCTTTGATCGCAAAATTGACTCAGTGTGCACTAGACTATAGATAATTTTTAGAGAGAAAAAGTACTGAAAAACGAAAAATCATTTTTGATGCCTCCAGCTTGCAAATTTAGGGAAGAAATTCTAAATGAGACTCACACCTGATGCTCTGGTCTTGTCTTGACAACATTAAGGTTGGACGCCGTTATTCGTACAATTGTTTGAATAACTGTAACTGGTTATTCGTACAATTGTTTGATTAACTATAACTGGTTAATGAAGGGAGAGGGTTATTCGTACAATGGCCTTCTCTAACGACAGCATCGATTCCATGTCTTGTCGTCTACGACTAAATGAACTGTATCATCGGTGCTGTCGTTAGAGATAGCCCGTACAATTGTTTGAATAACTATAACTGGTTATTCGCACAATTGTTTGAATAACTGTAACTGGTTATTCGTACATTTGTTTGATTAACTATAACTGGTTATTCGTACATTTGTTTGAATAACTATAGGTATGAAGATGCCAACAGCACCTGGCATTTTGATATGCAATTTTAAATAGTTCCTATAAAATTAGAATGGAGTGGCCCGGCCTTGGTCTACCTTTCGAAATCCCGGGCAAAAATATCATCGAATTTCCGGGTTCGTCAAATTGCGTTGTTTAGAGAAAATAGTTGTGCGAATAAACAGCAATGGTTATTCGTACAATTGTGCAGCATTTGTACGTACAATATTGTTCGGATAACTAGTGTGAGTTATTAGTACAATTGTGCGGATAACCACTCCGATGTTTGAATTGTATTAGCAAGTATGAATTTCAGGCACGTACGAATTTCAGTAACGTATGTGAGTAGCCTACTGAGTAGGCCTACCCTACTGACACTGTGACTGTGAGTCTCATTTAAAACTCCTTGCAAAGTTAGACAGCATTGTTCTTGTGTACACATATGAACAGATGAATGATATGATGGCAGTCTGCGCTAGTAGTCTATGGCCCTGCTGATCTGGATCAGAGGCTTTATCACGGTCCATATGCATGCATTCATACAATGCATGATGGAATTAACAGAAACTTTTAAACATTTAAAGTCTTAAACAGGTCGATTATCCTCTGGAATGCTGCCTGGTGGAAGCTGATGGCGGATGCATTTCGTAGTCGGCCTAGTCTAGTCAAACTGGCACTTGGTTCCTTTTAATATGTTTCTCACCGTCCATTTTTATCGACTGCATATCTGACCCCTTCTCTCTGAAAAGGTAACAATCCGTTCCGTAACTTTAATGGCAGTTTTCGCAGCAGAGGGCAGTCACTTTCATGGTCTTCAAGAACGTCGTCAGCCTCCATTATACTCGTTCCTAACTTCCTAATGAGTCGTTCTTTTTGAATTCCCGGGCGTCAATCTAACTTTTACTTTGACAGTAAAGAGTGTTTTCAAGGGAAGTAACTAAACGATATCGGAATATCGCCAGAGTGATAATATTGCAGTAATTTCCCTTCATATGATTTTTAGGTCTTTGACACCTTTTGTTTTTTCTTCTTTTGGCCCCCTATTAACATTTTGTGTTATTCTACATATACTGTGATTTCGGCAAATTTCTTCCGGGGAGGTTAAAGTACTTCTTTTGCCCTATCTTTTAACGGGAAGAAAAAAAAAAGGGGGGGAGGGGTCAACGCCCAAAATTTTTCACAAATTTTAATGTCGTTCGAAAAAGATCACCTCAAATTCTGATCTCGTCCCCAATGTTTCATTTGGCTAGTTTTGACTGCGTGCGAATACATAGGCCTACACACTTTATTTTTTTATCTAGAAGGTTCAAATTGTATCCGAAATTGGATGCTTTATTTAGATCACAGGTCATTTTACATATTTCTACACCCTAATACTGGCTGGCAGGGCCCCAAAAAGGGGGGATTTTATATATTAGCGGATTAATTTGTTGTACACAATGAGTGATTTGCCCCTCTATTAGGTGTCACAAACCTTTAGCGGAAAGATCGAGATTAGAACTCGATTTTCCAGTGACTTTTGTATAGAAATACAGCAATTGTTTTTGCATGTGTAAAATGCTGCGTTTAAGTAAAAGTTGCGTTCATCTAGTAAACATCAACTGTATGTCATGCTCTAAAACATCCGCATTGATCTGTCTTACATGACATGTACATATGTACTTTATAATTATAATACAGTCAAATCCGCTTAAAGGTAATCTGAATAATCATAATTTTCACTTGGTCAAAAGTTTCAACGTTTTGCGCCAGTTTAAAGCCTAAATGTCGCACACACACACACACAAAACAGAGAAAACTGATTGTGGAGAATGATGATAAAGAAGGTAGTGTGCGATACCTGATTTTTTTTAACATATCGCAATCCGCAGCCTACAAGCCCTTAGTCTTAGTATTCTAACCTCGATTCTGATACTTTGTGCCAGTTAGGCTGGTAATTTGATATTCTAGCTTCTCCTGTTTGGAATGTGATCCTTTTACAATATGTGGGGCCTGAGCTTTGTTATAATAAACTTGTTATAAACTTGTTGTTACATGCCAAATGACCACTTTTGATTGGTCAGTAAGGACGTAAATTGCCGCTGCCTTGGAGGTCCGCGCGCATAGTTATAAGACCGTTCTCTCATAGAGTTAACGACCCCCAGCCCTTTTCAGAGCTATCCAACGGCCCTTTCCAGGGCTTGGCCACCCAATGGTCCTTATCAGGGCTACCCAATGGCTCTTATCAGGGCTATGGAAAGGCCCTCTTCAAGGCCAGGCCCTTTAAAGGGCCACCCGAAGGCCCTTTTCAGGGCCACCAAAGGCCCTTTTCAGGACCAGCCGAGGGCTCTTTTCAGGGCCACCGAAGGCCCTTTTATAATGCCACTAAAGGCCCTTTTCAAGGTCATCATCGGCCTTTTTAAGAGCCACACATCGGTTCTTTTCAGGGCCACCCGAAGTCAGTGCCACCCGAAGGCCCTTTTCAGGGCCACTCGAAGGCTCTTTTCAGGGCCACACAACGGCTGTTTTCAGGGCCACATATCGGTCCATTTCAGGGCTACGATGGCTCTTTTCAGGGCCATCCAAAGGCCTTTCAGGGCCATAACATCGGCCCTTTTCATTGCCAACCGAAGGCCTTTTTCAGGGCCACCCGAAGGCCTTTGTTGCCACCCGAAGGCCCTTGTCAGAGTCACCCGAGGACCCTTTTTCAGGGCCACCCAAAGGCCTTTTTAGGGCCACACAACGGCCCTTTATATTGCCAACCGAAGGCATTTTTCAGGGCCAAACGAAGGCTCTTTTCAGGGCCAATCTGGGGCCCTTTTTGGGGCCATCCGAATCCCCTTTTCGGGCCACTCGCCCTTTATAGGTCAACGACCCTTTTCAGGGCCAACCACTCTTTTTAATGAGGCCACAGCAATAGCGCTTTGACGGTCCCAAGCCCGATAAAAGTCGGAGGGAAAAGACTATCTCTATCCCTTTCCCTTTCCTTTTCCCTTCTTACCCCACTGCCCTATCCTTTACTACGAAAAGTGATCTAGCAAAACTGCGCTTGATCGCAAGTTTTTCCTAACCTCTCGGTGTTACGGTTACTTTGGTACGACTTTCTGCTCCTAATGAACGTCACACAATAATGGTAGTTTCTTTGGCCCAACGCTCCAAAGGCCCAATGCAGCTGCGTCTTTGAGACAATAAATTTCTCTTTGTCTATAACTATTTCCAAGAATTTCTGTTCCAATCAAGTCTTTTTAAAGGCCCGTCCGTGATATAAAAGGAAAGGGGAAGCATGATGAGACATTTCGCTAATTTGAATACAATCTTAAGCGTCGTATCGGAGCACTATATTTCTCTCCGAATGTTCCGGTAAAGAAAATTGAGATAAAAATATCTGGTGTTTGAAATATGAAAGTTAATCCATGCTGTCCCGAAAAATTGTCAAACAAAGGAGGCGAAAGGAGCAATTTGGGACCACTTCAAGCTGACATAAAAACATTAAGCACGATTTATCTATTTCTAAGATGGGTTTTCACGAAAAACAACCGTAGTCACTTTACGACATGTATAATTAATCTAGGGGATGAGGGGAAGGAGGAGGGAGAGGGGTCTGCGAGCATGCTTCCATCGTCAAATGTTCAAAACAAAGGATAGAAAAACAGTAATTTAGGGAATTTGAAGCTGGAATTAGGTAAATAAGTTTTATCATCATTAAGGACGATTTCAAAGTGGGTATTTATAAAGAAAACAAAGAAACGCAAAAGACATTTTAGAGCCGCTTTGAACTTATGCCTAGATAAAGAGAAAATTTCAACAAAAATGCATTCACATGTGATGCATTCATCTGTCTAACTGTCATTG